>VWYO01006938.1:211804-225194 GCA_013400275.1 Rhadina sibilatrix | reverse complement strand
CCAACCCAAACCAACCAACAAGCCTTGAGGCATTCCACTCGTGTGGAAAATTTCAGCTGAAAAAGTTAAAAGTTTGACATATTTTTAGGCAAGGGAAAATGGGGTCTTACAACGTTACACAACCCTAATAATAACCAGGGCTCCTGCTTCTGACTGAAACACAGGTGAGGCTCTGTGAGAGCTGGTTTGAGACCTGCAACCTGCTCTGGAATAGGAAATAAGCTGCATTGCTTTGTTCAGCACAAATGTCATGCTAGTTATGCATGTTTAACCTTTAATATACTTTAAATCTAAATTTAACCATGTGGAAAGAATCTCGGATGTCAAAAAAAAAAAAAAAAAATTCTGCTGGCGAGGGAAAAAATTTTGTATTCTCAGCCAGCACTAAATTACCCAGATGCAATTGCTAATGAGCTGAATCTCTTCTCTCCAAAAGGAGTTTGCCCTTACAAAAATAGAAGAGAGCGACATAAAAGATGACAGTGGGAAGGAGCCAGTGACAGAGGATGACGCTGATCCTGAAGACCTGGAAGTGTTTTACCCCACGGCTCAGTGGCAAACCCTGCCTCCAGGTAACTGGTGCTGGCTAATTATAGCATCCCTCTGGAAGCCCACCTGCCAGCACTGACAGGAGCCCTGCAGACACTCCAATTCCTGTTTGTTCCCATGACAATGTGTGCTTTTGCTGGTGTTCACATCACGAGCAGGGCTCGGTGACCCGGTGCAGGGGCTGCAGGCCGTGGGCAAAGTGTCCAGTGTGGGGAGTGTTTGCTCCAGGGCTTCCAGGTCACTGGAGCAGGAGGAGTGGGCTGCCAGCCCCCTTGTGGGTGGGGGGGCTGTCTCTGTCACTGGCTCCACAGCCCTCTCTCTCTCTTCATTTGTCAGGGGCCAGGTTTTATAACGTTTGTTGGCACATGGGTTCCCAGGTCTGCTGTGCTGCAGTGTGGAGCTGCTCAGTGGCAAGCTGATTAGGAGCTGTCACTGGAGCACTGCACAGCTTTTTTTAACAATGGGTTTTCTGTTCCTGGGCTGTTTGAAAGCTAGCTTTTATTCCCATCCGTGCAAACCACAAAAAAATCCCTTCCCTTTCTTTGGGTTGGTGTCTTTCATTAGATGTGCCTGGGACTCTATGGTGAGAGGAGCCCAGCAGAGCAGCTTGGCCTCCGTGTGCTGGGAAGGCTCTGGAGGGGCCAAACCCATTCAAACACACACAGATGCACGTGTGCATACATATTTCAACAATTAGCCTGTCTCTGGGGTCCTGAACGAGCTGTTTAATCCACTTGTGCTTTGGTGTCCTCATGTATATGCAGGTGTAATACCTTCCCACCTCACAAGGGTGAAACTAAGTAGTAATTAATTTTTATAAAGTGCTCTGAATTTAAGAGCTTTATCCTGTGCTCGGTATTATCATTGAATGAATAAGTATGGGTTCCATTTGTCTTGAAATTTCTGCCAGATAGAGCAGAATGACTTTCCCAAATGTAAATCTTTGTATAGCATAAATGGCTACAAAAGCCCCTGCATTCCACAGAGCCGCAGTGTATACTTATATTCCATTTCTGTACCATTATGTATGGGAGGCGTGTGGTGTCCCTGCTCATTATTCAGCCTGGCAGATCCCCACCAGCTTTGTTGGAGCAGAACATGTACATACTTGCAATCATTAGAAACCTCATTGCAGGGTTTGTTCACAAGCACCTTCCCCACCACCCTGGTGCCTCATTCCGCTTCATTTTTGTAGTTATTCCATGTTGGGCACATGCAGTGAAGGGCTTGTGGAAGTGGGGAGCTTGTCAGCATTCACAGAGGAGAGTAATTTTGGTTCCTCTTGTAAAGACTTAAATGGTGTCCTGCCTCATGCTCTGACTGCTGCAGATCTCAGCACCGGGGACGTGGCACAAAGAGGGAGCCTGCCTTGGTCTCCTGCTGCCAGCCTGGGTTTCTGTCTCCTGGGGGTTCCTCTGGGGTGGAATCTCTGGGAGAATTGGCACTCACACCTTCAGTATGTGTGAGCAGGGGACCCTGCTGCCAGCACGAGCCCATCCCTGTGGCCTCTGGCCCCGAGGCTTTCCCAGTGTGAGCACAGCTCTGTGCTGGGCTGGGAGCTGACCTGGCACGAGGAAAGCTGCTGCTGCTGCTGTGGCTGCACAAGGATGCACCTTTAGGTCCTGCAGCAGAGCCAGGCACCTTGGCAGTGTGTCTGACCCACTGGTTCTGCATCTGGCCATGTTTTCCATGGGGTTGCACTCGGTGGCAGCTGAGCAGAGCCTGGCTGGGCTGAGCAGAGCCTGGCTGGGCTGGGCTGGGCTGGACAGGGCTGGGCTGGGCTCAGGAGTTTACTTTCTGCTGCCCATCTCTGCAGGGCACCCCCACTCCCTCTCCTGTTGTATCCCTGCAGCAAACTGGGCCAGTCTCTCTGGGGGAAGCGAGTGTTTTAATTTAAAATCTGGATCTACAGTTCTGAGCACTGGGAGGGAGCTTCGAGCTGCTTTTCCCCCATCTCACTCTTGTTTCAACTTGTTCCTGTTCTGAGCTCACGCAGGATTTTTTGTGCTACTCTACAATGGTGCAGCAGCTCATCTTTTATAGATGTATTGCCAGTTTTCCTCTGAGTTTCTAGTTCCCTGTTGCTAATTGCATCAATCCACGTTTCCACCGGGACTGCAGCAGTGTCACCAACCTGTAACCTGTCAAATGCCCCCCCAAAATTCAATTGTTATTCTATCTGTGACGCTTTGGGCACTTGTTCCTCGCTGTGTCTGCAGTGTGAGCTGGATTTTCATCATGTGCTTCCTTGCACTTTGAGCACACTTCAAGCTGCTGGAGGTGGCTGGATGCAAACACAGAGAGACAGTTGCCCTAAGAGCTGTGCTGCCTGTAATCTGCAAGCAAGACCAGTTGTCTCTTCTGCCAGGCAGCCTGAGCTGACGGCTCTGGAAGGGTTGGGGAAACTTCCCAAAGCCCTTTAACACTTGGTTAGGCATTGCTTCTTTCTCACTTGGCACTAAATAATGCACCAGGTGCAGGGCTCAGACTGAAGGGAGATGTGGGCCTCCAAAAGGCTTCCAGCACCTCTGCTGCTGGGCTTTTTGGCATCATCTGTGGGGCTTTTCCTTCTGTCCGTGGTGAGTCCACAGGAACTTGCAGGTTTTTGGGGTTTAGTGAGTGGGATTGCAGTGAATGAAGGTTCACACCCTGTGTCAGGCTCCTCATGCACAGGTAACTGTTCCACTGCAGACACAGAGTTTGTTTGAAGTTATTCCCCATCCTTGTTCTTCCTCTGCTGTCTTTTTCCTTTCAGAACACACTTTCTTTGGGTGGTAGCACCCTTGGCAGCTGGAACCTCTTTTTACTTTTGTTATCTGGGCACCAAATTTCCCAATATTTTGTTTAGCATTCCTGATGATGACTGGAAGTTGGATTGCTCTGACCATCTAGTTATATCAGTGAGCAGCAGATTTCTCACCCAGCATTAGGGTCAGAAATTTCCCACCCAGCAGTGGCTCCTCTGGGAAGACTTTCCTGTGAAGATTCAGAAAAAGGCTATAAGAGGGCAGAGGTTTAATTGGGGAAGGAAAAGGGGGTTAACCATGCCCTCAGCAGTGATGAGTGGAGAGCTGGGGCTGCACAGGGCCTCTGCTCTGCCCATCGCCGTGCCAGCAGCACTTGGCTGCTCCCTGATGTGGCAGAAACCCTCTGGCAGGTTTTCCAGCTGACAGTTGGGAGTTAATGAGTCCAATTTCCAATCCAGATGGACAAGTGAGAACCTCCTCTGCCCAAAATATCAAAATATTTACAGATTGCTCTGCAGACAGGCAGCAGTGGGGCAGGGAGGCTGCAGAGCAGCTCCCAGCAAACTGGAAGGGCTGCAGCAGAGCCTGGCACTGTGACTGGCACAGTGCAGCATGGATCTCCCTGGGGTTTGGATGGATGTCTCAGGGCAGAGCAGGGAGCTTGGCTGACCTGCACCTTCAGCTGTGGTTAAAGCTCTGCCTTGCAGAGCTGAGCCTGCAGTGACTCCCCAGCGTTTGTGCTGCCCAGAGTCATTTCCTGAAGTGCCCGATTTTGTCACAGTTAAAAACCAAGGAGCCATAGCTGCTGCTGCTGCTGCTCAGGCTGCCAGAGTGAAGCTGATGTGAACATGCTGTTGGTGCTGCTTCTGCAAAGATGAAGCCATCTCATGTTCAGCAGGGAGCCAGTGATACATTGCTTGGCATTTAAATATCCATGGCTTCAGCTCCCAAGGATCCTCAGGCTATCTTTGCTGCTCCTGCTTGTCACGGGTCTTCTCCCGTCTCACTTGCTGCTCAAACAAGGTTTTACACCTGTGGAAACACAGTTCTCAAGGCAGCCACGCCTGGGAGGTGTTTGCAGAGGCTGCTTGGAAGGACTTGCTGTGGAAAGAGCAGGACTGAGGATGGGGAATAACTCGGCCCAGTTTCACTGCCCGTCTGTCTTCCAGAGATTTTGGTGGCCAAATGGGCCAGCAGTGCTTTGAGCTGAGAAGAGATTCTTAAAGCTGGGGGAGGCAGGAGGCAGGGGGGATGCCTTTGGCTCAGGAGCCCTGTGCCAGGCCTGTCCCACAGCCCGTGGTGGTGACGTGGTGGCTGCTGAGGTCCCCTTACACCTTGTCTGTGGGTACCTTGCTCCTGCTGCTCACTGGGATGTCCTGACGTCCTGAGCTGCAGCAGCTCTTGCTAATTGCTTTGCCGAATTAATCACTGCCCAAACCATTGGCTTCTTGCTGACCTGGACCTAACTCAGACAGTGGTGGGCAGGTCTCTGAAATATTTATGGCAGCGTGGTCAGGAGAGGGCTGTGAAATGCAGAGTGAAACCAGCAGGGTATGCTCGTTTTTGCAAAGTTGGACGTGTCTAAGCCAGGAAATAGAAGCCTCATCAGATCAGCACAAATTTGCATATAGAGGGGAGGCAAATGGAATTTAAAAAACCTCATCTATACTAGATGAAACGCTCCTTCTTGGGTTTCTTTATCAAATGACTTGTTAGTGATGTGCAGAGGAGAGAAATCTCGACTCTGGAGTTGTTACAATCTTGTCTGGCCAGCGACAGGAGAGCTGGAGGATGATTCCAGCAGGTAGGAAAGGCCAGGCTGACTTGAGGGCAAATGTTCCGTGCTTGGAAGCTGAGTTATGGTCCTTGGTAGCTCTCCCTCTGCTTGTTTTCAATCTGACCTCTTGCATAGGAGGCTTTTCATCTCCTAAATGTATCTTGTGCCTGTCCTTTTTATTGCCAGCTGCCTTCATGGGCTCCCCTCTCAGCTTCCTACCCTCCTGGGCTTTCCTTTGCCTCTCACCTTCACATCTCAGGATGCACAGTGTCCCCAGTTGTTCCTAATCCCAAATCCTTGGCAGAAGTGCCAGGGCTGAAGCTGCAGGTGCTGCTCCTGCCTTGGGTGTGGGGCAGTGCCAGGCACACCAAGCACATCCTCCGTGCCCTGGTCCCTGGGTAAGAGAGACAGCAGGGTGTTTCCCTGCCTGCTGTTGGGGACAGGACTGGACTGGGGCTCAAGAGATGCTGGGACAGTGAGCAGACAGGTGGTTCCCAGCCCCCTGCTCCAGCAGGGAGTGTTTGAAGGATGCCAGCTCTGGACAGGGAGACACAGCACAAGTGGCCCTCCCTGTGGCTTGGTTTCAGCATTTCTGTAATGAATTGGGAGCCAGTTTTTGCCCCCACAAATGCAGGTAAAACTTCTCTCCTGTCATTTCCAGAAGTGGCAGTGTCCTGGCAGCTCTGGTGTGGTGAGGAAAAGCCCAGCAAGCGCTGCTTGGACTGCTCAGGTTTAGGAGCAGAGTGGGCTTGGGGTGGGTTTTTGGTGTGTCAGATCAGTCCTGTCCCTTACTGGCCATGATGTTACTGGTTTCATGAAACAAACTGGTTACAAAAATCTTTTGCAGTGATGCTCCTTCTGCCAAAAACTAACTGTGCTTCTGAGCAGCCAGAATAAAAGTTTGCAGCTTCTCCAAAACGCAGCCATGGGCTGGGCTGTGGGGCACTGCCAAACCCAGGGTGCAGTGCTGTGTTCTCATGAGCCAAGCCATGACTCCTGCTAGTGGCTTGTGGAATTCTGAGCCCTGCAGGCTATTCCAGGTGATCCAGAGGGGTCATAAAGCAGAGGATGAGGTGCTGAGAGTCAAGCAGGGGTTTTAGTGCAACAGGAGGAGGTTAAGCTGCAGCTTTCAGAATAATTTCAGACTTGCCTTTAATGATGCTCAGGCTGCTGGTGGTGTAATAGCAGCAGACATCAGCAGTGGGAATCATTCCCGTGGTTAAATTTACATTGTTTGGAGGGGGGGAAAAGTGCTTTGAAAGAAGAGAAGACTGTTTCCCAGAGAAGACATCTCTCATTCCTTTCTTTTATCTCCTCCCTGCCAAGCCGGGGATGCTGTGAGCGTGTGAGCTGCTGAGAGGTGCTTAAATGTGTGCTGGGTGATGAGGAATATCTCTGCTCTGGTTTTTATGTGCAAGCAGGCTGTATTTTCTGCAATAACTCTAATAACCTTCGCGTGGCTGTTTAGAAGGATGAACCTCATTAAAGAAGAGGTATTTAATAACAGGCCTATTTTTATCTCTGTCTTTATCTAACAGTCTGCACATTTATTTCAAGCTTGTAACAGCGCTTTGGAAGAAAAAAATGTTTTCCCTCCTCTGAAATGTTTTGGCAGTGCCTCCAGCCTGGGTTATCTCGAATTTCCAGTTTGGCTATCACCCCTCCTCCTTCCAAAGCCAGCAAGCCACACCAGGCTCCAAGATTTGCTTTGGGTATGACAGGAACGTGGTTTCAAACCGTGGGGCTTGGGTGGCAGGGTCACTGAAACACTTCTGAAGGTTTGAGCCAACATAATCACAGCAACTCCCTCAGGCTTCAAATGTGTGATCTGGTGTGGGACAAGCACTGCAGGCATTGCAGTGCTTGCTGCAGGATGTGATTGACCACAGGCTCTGGGAGAGGCTGGCAGCTCTGGGGGGGTCAGGCATTCCTGCAGAGATTTCTTTTTTTTTTTTTTTTTCCTAAATTTGTCAACTTTATTTTGTAATTTCATCAATTAAACCCTGAGCTATAGATATCTTGCAGACACTGTGTTTTCAGCCCACTCTCCTGCATTTGCTGTCATTTGCTGGTGGTGCTGGAGGCAGCCCCAGCCCTGAGGGGATGCACCACCTTTCCAGCTCCTTCCACATCCATCCCTCTGCTGGCTCTGTATTCAGACCCTGCCCTGGCTGAAGGTTTGCTGGAGCAGAAGTGCCTGAGCCTGTGGCCAGGATGACCATTCCTGAGCCCTTTTCCCAGGGCACATGTGCCCATATGCTCCAGGAGCTGCTGGGTTTGGGCCCTGGGATGTGTTGTGGCAGTTGTTACAAAAGAACTTGGCTCTAGGGGCTAATCCCTGGTTTTTCCTGCTGTTCAGTCTGGATCATGTACATCCCTAAACCACAGTTTTGCAGCATTACCTTTTCCCATAATTAGGGAGTATTTTCCATGTTTCTTTTTAGGCCCTTCCTCCCTGCAGTTTCCCCCATGGGCTAAGGCCTGACTTGCTGAAACTTCCACAGAAGTGATTCTGGGTGGGCAAGGACAAGGTCAGAGGGTTTTCAGGCAGTCAGCACAGTCACTTGGCTCCTGTGAGGAATATTTCACTTGCTCCTTCACAGTTCTTGACTGCAAATGGTGCTCTTGCTCAGATGGGGCTCCAGCTTTTTTTTTTTTTTTTTTTTTTTTCCCTAAGTTATTCAGTTTTCCATACATTTATTTATAGGCTCACACAAGCAACAGGTCTGCTTTTCCCACAGATCCTTCCAGAGCCCTGTGCTGTGCCTGCTGCATTCTGGTGTAAAAGCACCTTGCTCCGAGGAAAACTCAGAATATCCATCCAGCTGTCTTGACTGAGAGAGGCATTTTCTCTGAACCCTGCCCTCTGTTCATTTCAGAATCTGCAGGGAATTTGGGACATAAATTAAAAAGCTATTTGATGTTCCTGGAGGTCTAGAAGCTGGTTTTGCATTTGTTCTCACTTAACGCGCACCGAGACAAATGGCTCTGCTTTCCTGAAGCTGCTTCCTTTAGCATCCCGAGGAAGCTCCCGAGTTAAAAAATAAATGTGGCTCTGTTTTTCCAGCCCTGCTTTACCAGCAAAAGCTGGGGGAAGAAATGTAATCTCCTTGGGTCTGTCCTGATGTCTCGTAGAACTGATTCCCATTTCTTGGAAGAACTCTTCCACGCTAGATTCAGGTTTAATTTTTTATTAAGTGTTTCCATTTTGGAAGGAGTAAGGGCGGTGGTGTTGGAAATTCTAACGAGGGGCAACGTTTCTGATTCAAAAGATCTTTCTTCAGCCCAGAGATTTCTTTTTCCTCTCTCCTGATCTTCCTGCCTGCTCCTTAAGACCGCAGGAAGTTTTGCTTGGGTCATTCACTTGCAACAGGATGTTGTCTGAATACAGAATTAATGTATGCAGGCTGTCACTTGGAATTGCTGCTGGAGAGCTCCCAGGGTTGCAGAGTCCTTGCAAGCAGCAATAACAGGAATGTGCCTGTGATCCTGCAAAGCCAGAGGAGGGACACGGAGCTGCAAGTCTCTCCCATCACTGCAGGGTGTGAATAAATAGATCTAATCAACAATTTACATGTTAGCCCCGGACAGGGTTTTATTTTTAGGATGTGTTATGCAGCCCAAGAGAAACTTGTGCACCTCGGGCTGGTGATGTTTCTAAAAGCACCTCCAAGTGATCACTGAGACTGGATTTTTAAGCTGCATTTGCATTTTGATAGAATCTGCTGCTTTTCTTATCTGAAACAAAGCCTACCTGATCTTCATTAATTGCACTCTCATTTCACCTGCTAACCAGGGTGCTACTAATTACAGTTATCTCCCTCTTCCTCACCAGATAATACACAAAAAAAAAATTGTTATCCCTGGCTGTATCTGGATTAACTGGAGCTGTAAGGAGGTGGCACATGGTGATGGGTTTTACAGGTGGAGTATTTATAGACTGTCTGAGGGAAAGCTGGAGGAGTGGCTGCTATCCTGTTGGCTGTGCTGCCATTCCAAGACACCTCCATGGCAAAACATGCAGAAAACAGTGTTTAAACACAGAAAAATCTGGTTACTGCAGGGTGACTGGAGCAGGCCAGCTCCACAAGAGAGGTGGTGGAGTCCTGGCACATCCCAGACCCTCCTGAACGCAGGTGTGGGGCTGGAGGTGACGCTGCATGAGCAAGGGGTTGATCCCAGAGGTGTTTCCAGCCTCAGGAAACTGAGGAACTCAGGAAACTGTCAGGCCCTGTCTGGCAGTGCCCTTTTTAAGACAGAAGATCTTCTGAGGGTGGCTTCACAGAGAGCTGCAAGCCCTGGTGGTGGTGCTGACTGCTCCCCCACTAATACCAGCTGCAGTCTGAGTGGGGCAAGCACAGAAAGGTCTTCTTTGAAAAGGGGCAGCAGAAAATGTCTGAGCTGCTGGGGAGCTGTGGGTCCAGAGCCAGGAGCCAGAGGCTGCAGGGAAGGAGCCCCACGAGGGCAGAGCCTTTGCTGGAAGAGAAGCCAAGAGGCTTTTCACTTTGACTCCTGTTTCACCGTCTTCCCACACACCGATCTCTTCAGGTGCTCTCCAAACCTTTGGGTTACTTTCTGAAGGGGAAAGGGCTTGTCCTGGAGGAGGAGCAGAGCGAGGCTGCTGGGGAGAGCTTGTAGCTGTCAGCTGGCAGGAGAGGAGGGAGATGGAGCCTCCTCCAGCTCTGTGCTCAGAGGTGTGAACACTGCAGGAGGAGATGTAGATGCTCTCCTCCATCCCCTGCGAGTGTTCTCAGGTCAAACACACCTGCACTGCCTGTTTGTACTGTTTGCTACACTTGATAAACTGAGAGATGTGAGTTTGGGGGGTTTGTTGCCTTTTTTTTTTTTTATTCTGAAGAGGACTAAAGGTGGTTCACATGATTTCTTCTGTGCCTCCTGCAGTGCAGGTGATGCAGGCAGGGATGGAACAGCAGCACCTTTGTACTTGTCAGGTCTCCATCCACACCCAAGGCACTGCCTGAAGCTCAAAGGTGATTTTCCTGCAGGCTCAGAACACCACACCAGCAGGGAGAACAAGAAGCTCAGTGGAGACCATGCTCCATAAAAACTGTATCCATGGTCCAAAAGCTACATATGGAACCATGGAAGTGCACACTGCAGTGGGAGCAGAGCTGGGAATGCTGGGTGGGGAGGTTTCCTGCAGTTCTGGCACGAGGGGTCCTCTGGTCCTCCATGAGGACCTCTGGTTCTTCATGAGGACCTCTGGTTCTTCATGAGGATCTCTGGTTCTCCATGAGGATCTCTGGTTCTCCATGAGGACCTCTGGTTCTCCATGAGGATCTCTGGTTCTCCATGGTCCTCCACAAGGATGTGCTGATGCCTTGCCCAGAGCTTGCAGTGACAGCAGGCAGTAGTTTCTGGTGGGGCTGCTCTTCTGGCAGTGGTGTTCCCAGGAGGACAGGGCAGGGATGCTCCTGTCCCAGCAGGTCACTGGGCATGCAGGTGCCATCCTGCAGCAGCTGCTCCTCCTCTGCATCACTTCCAGGGACAAGACTCCTGTCCTGCATGGCAGGGAGCCCTGTGGGGCCAGCAGGGAGGGGACAGGCTGGGCAGCAC
Source organism: Rhadina sibilatrix (assembly GCA_013400275.1). Classification (NCBI taxonomy): domain Eukaryota; kingdom Metazoa; phylum Chordata; class Aves; order Passeriformes; family Phylloscopidae; genus Rhadina; species Rhadina sibilatrix. The sequence continues at coordinate 214,544 of VWYO01006938.1, read as the reverse complement.
CTGGGCAGCACTGGTTGAATCATTTTTGCCTGTTCCTTGCACAGAAGCTGTGTGCTGGGTGGAGGTGTGTGTGTTTGGGGGAGGGTTGGCCATTAGCTTGTCAGGGTTTGCAACGCTGGCAGCTGGGGGAGAAAACTGTTATTAAGTGTAAGGTGGCACCTTGGAGATGGAAGCATGGGGAGACAATAAATACAGCCTTCCATAATGCCATTTTATGGTGTCGCTCTTCAGAATTTATTAAGACTTAGCTGCAGCCATGCCTGCAGCCTCCTGTGCTGGAACCAGTAAATTGTGTTCATTACCTGCAGCATTTGCTCTGACCTGCTGTGTTTTACAAGGGAGGAGACCCTGGAGGAGTGGGGACGCCCCAGCTGCTTTCTGCAGCCGTTTCCTTGGTGCAAAGGCAGCTTTTCTGGGCTTTGCTGAAACAGCCCAGGCAGTGCTTGGCTGTGGGGATGGGCCCCAAGTGTGATGTGGTGGTTGATGATAGCACTGGGGAATGAGGACCTGCCAAAATCTCCACAGTTCCACAGGGAACAGGGAAGGAGCTGGGTGAGGAGGGATGCCATGGGCACCTTGGAGCACAACTGGCACATTTGTCACTCCACTGTGGGACCACTCCAGCAGTCCTGAACGTGCTGAGGATGCTGGAGGTGGAAAAGGGTTCACAGGAGCTCCCTGAACCACGGACAGGGAGATGCTACACCCCTCTTTGGTGTCCCCTTGCACCAGCATTTTCAAATGAAAACACAAATGAAACTCTGCTCCTTTCCCCCCCTTTTTTTTTTTGTCAGGCCAAATCCCAGCAGCAGCATGTTTGTGTACCTTCATCCTGATCCTCAGCATTTAGGTTCCAGGATGGAGGAAAACAAATTGAAGCCCAACCTCCGGATAATTTATTATGTTCCTTGTGCTTAAGGGCAAAATTTAAGTTGCCAAAAGCAGATGTTTGCATGCTCTTTTTTTAGCTCTCAGAGTACTTTCTGCGTGCTTGATTGATGGACGTCCCTGCTACATTAATAGCTGGGCTTTGCAAAAAGCTGTTATTACCAGGAGAATCTGGTGTGGGTTTCAGTTTTTCTTTTTGCATTGAAAATCCATTATTAATGTCTTTTTGAGGCGGGGGGGGAACCCACCTGTTTCAATTCAGGCATTTTGCTTTGCTTTCTCAGGCTTCTTCTCAACTGTCTTTGCTGAGGTGCTTTTAAAATCAATATTACAAGTGTTCTTTATATTTTACTGGGTGGTTGAGGGTTTCCGTGTCTTGCTATTGATTTCTGACTGTACTGCAGGACGTTTAGGTGCACTCTGTGATGAAGACACATAACTTCATATGTGTCTTCCTAATTATCACTGAGTTGCTTTCTGCACGTTCCCTGTGGCTGAGCTGAGCCTGGAAGGCACCAGGAGAGCTCTGAGTGCACCAAACTTGTGACCACTCATTTAATTTGGGTTTGGTTTTCAGCCAGACACGGGGCTCACATGAGGCTGGTGGGGTCTCCTCTTTTTGTGTTGTCTTTGCAGAGTTCTTCTGCCCTGGCTTCTCAGGCAGCTTCATGTTCTGCGTTGTAGGAGCCTAACATTGTCCTGGCTTTGTGTGGGGTGGTCATAATGCACCTTCAGCTTCAAGCACTGACCTTGTCCCTTGGGGCAGCTCTGCTGGCAGATCTCAGCATTTCAGAGGTGCAGTCATTGGATCCCAGGATGGCTTGGGTTGGAAGGGACTTAAAGCTCATCCAGTGCCACCCCTGCCCTGGCAGGGACACCTCCCACTGCCCCAGGCTGCTCCCAGCCCCAGTGTCCAGCCTGGCCTTGGGCACTGCCAGGGATCCAGGGGCAGCCACAGCTGCTCTGGGCACCCTGTGCCAGCCCTGCCCACCCTGCCAGGGAACAATTCCTGCCCAATCTCCCAGCCAGCCCTGCCCTGGGCACTGGGAGCCATTCCCTGTGTCCTGGCACCCCAGGCCCTTGTAGAAGTGCAGGTCTCAATGCAGTGGCACAGCAGCACAGGCTGCATTTGGAGCTGCAGTGGAGTTGGATTTACAGGCAGAGGCGCTTGGAGCCCATCAGCACCCCTGGCACCATCGCTGTGAGAGCTCGTGTGACAAAGGAGCCTGTGAGGAGCGACAGGACTGTGGCCAGCACGGGTCCCCGAAGGGCTGCCGTGGCTCCGGGTGGGCTGTGCCGGGGGAAGAGCTCCGTGTGTGCGGGCACAGCCCTGCCCACGCTCCGGGCACGGGCTCCGTGTCTGCCCGGGGCTGCGGCTGTGCCAGCCGGGCTGGATGGGGCTGTGTGCTCCTCAGCCTGATCCTCAACAGGCTCCTGCACCTCCGGACGTGGGGGCTGCACTTGGCCTGCAAGGAATTGTTGCAGTTTGTCCGTCCGTGCAGGGCAGAGCCTGGCAGAGGAGCCGGTCCCGTGTCCCCGGAGCACAGGGCTGGGTGGTGGCAGCGCTGGCAACAGGGGACAGCCCAGCCCAGCCCGGCCCAGCCCGGCCCAGCCCAGCCCAGCCCGGCCCGGCCCGGCAGAGCCGCTGTTTGCCGAGCCGGGGAAGGGACAGGGCTGGCGTGCATAACAATGGGCAGGCTCTGACCTTGCCGCTGGAACTCACTTAGCAATTCTGTTGATGTTCTGGAAACGAAAATATAATTCAGGCCACCTTCTCCTCCAAGCTGACCCTGAGAATCTGGGAGAAGAGCTAATGAATAATTAGGGGCTTTTTTTTTTTCACTTGCCCCCC
>VWYO01006938.1:181460-211796 GCA_013400275.1 Rhadina sibilatrix | reverse complement strand
CCCCCCCCCCCCCCTTTTTTTTTTTTTTTTTTTTTTTTTTTTTTTTTTTTTTTTTCTGGAGTTACTGCTCAGTGTTGAACTGTGCTCTGAAGTGTCATTAGTTCCCTTGAACTCATTGGTCCGAGTGTACTTAGCATTAATATAATTGCGTAAATTGCAGTCTCATTAATCACCGGGGGCTGCGGCACATCCCTGCCGTGCTCTTCTGTGGGTGGCTTGGAAGGTGGGGACCCCCTGGCCAGGGCTGGAGGCTGTGGCTGGAGCACTCCCCCTCTGCTCCTGGGCCTGGCTTAGCTGTGCTCTGTGTGTGTCTCACCCTGCGGGATCTGGAGCGTTTGCCAGCGCTGCCACGATCGCAGGGAGCAGCCTTGCTGCTGCAGAGGGGGAAAGGGAAAGGGGGGTTTGTCCCAAGGGAGTTTGGCTGGACCACATCCCTACTGCTGTCACTCTGATTTGGGTCTGTGGGGTCTCTGATTTGGGTCTATGGGGTCCCAAAAGGCAGAGCCCAGCCTCTTGGCTTTGCAGTGAACACGCAGAGCCCGAGGTCTGGCGCAGGGTCTGCTGCAGGGCTGTTTGATGATGCTGTGCCTCTGTCTCTGTGGCAGAGCTCTCAGCCTTCCTGGCAATGTAAATTCTCCTGGCTGCATGCTAAAATTACACTGAGTTATTGATTTATCTTTGAGAGGATTTCCTTCCCGAGGGACGTTTCTGGCTGTTGTAGTGATTTAGTTCTTCTGCAAGTGCAGAATCCGTAGCAGAGCAGAGCCACCCTCCTGCCCTCCAGTCTGCAGCTCAGGGTCGCGCTCCCTCAGGCTTCCTCTGCAAGCTGATTTCTGTTCCAAGGCTGGGACAAGGTTACCTGGCTGTCATTGCACTGTAACAACTGCAAATAAAAGGGGCATTTTCAACTTTCCACTGCAGAAGCTGCAAGTCCGGGACAAGCCTTATCTTGGGCATGTCTCAAACCCAGCTCCAAGGCTGGCACGTGGGACCTGTGGAGCCATGCCAGCATTAATACATGCTCCTAGGAATGTTTTAGTTCCTCAGAGTGGGGTGTGATGGAAGCAGGATCATGTTAACACTTCTTTCCTAAAGCTGCAGGGTACAGCCTCTCTTTTCTTTGCTTTCTTTTGACTCACCATGGAACGTCTCTAAGAACCAGGCCATGCAAGTTCCTGCTGGTGGTCCTGAGGAAGCAAAGCCAGTTCTCTTCTACTACCACCAGTTTTCTCCCCTTGGCCCTGAAATCACACCCCAGTGGCTGTGGCTCAGCTGGTGAGCACCATCAGTAGAAGGATCTGACCCTTCAGGACGTGGCCAAATGTTTCAGCTGCCCTGTGGCTGGCAAATGCCCATCTCTGTGTCCTGGGGTGCCCATTTGAAGCATGTCCCTGTAGGTTCCTGTATTTTAACCCCACAGTGGATTTGGCACCGACCTCAGCTGCACACTGATAAAATGTGAGGCTGCTCATGCGTGTGGCGTTATAAAACAGCATCCACCAATTAGGCCCAGGGAGAACATCAATTTATTTTCCTGTGAACCAAGTGTGGCACAGCTCCTTCCTTTCCCAGTGATCTATCTGTGAGATAAAACACATCTTTAGTGTCTATCTTAAATACTGCAGTGTTGACAAGTTCTCTTGACAGGAATTAGGCTAATGTCCCTTACGACCGCGTGAGCTGTAGAAACAAGGCTTTAAATCGAGGCTCCGCAAAGCGCTCTTCCGACGCGCTCTCCAAGGCATCTTCTTATTCCAGCTTTTATTATCCAAATTTGTTCTCACTCTGCCTTGGCAGGCAGCTCCTTGCCATCCATGCTGCTGCTCTCCCAGCCAGGCAGGCAGCTCAGGCACTGCTGCACTGGGGAGGGTTGGCCAAACCTCTGCGGGCCCGGGTGGGTGCCCGGGCTCGGGGAGGCAGCGGTGCTGGGGTGTGGCTGTGGGGGAGAGGAGCCAGCTGGCACACCCTGAGCAGAGATGGGGCCCAAGGCAGTCAGCTCCGTGCCCTGCCAGCAGCACAGCGTGTCCTGAAACGCTCCCGCTGGGAGAAGGGAGAAGGGAGTTTGTGTCGCTCGTGTCTCATCTTTGCAGGTTCAGCACTGAGTTACAGACTCAGAAGCTGAGGGCAGGAACAGAGAACGCTGAGGCCTGGTCATGAACATCCCTTCTTTAGCTTCCCAGCCTTTCTTTCTCCTGGAAAATAGTTTCTTTTTTTGTTCTTTTACCCTCCTCAAATTGTGCACTTTTAGCCTTCAGCTCCTCGTTTCCAGACACGGATTTACCATCTTAAACCTCCTGATTCTCACAGTGGTGTTGGTCCTGATGGATTATCCCTGCCTTTTGTGTCTTTCCTGTGTCGTCCACATTGCCAGGTTCTTTGGTGGCCATCTCATGAGTCCCTGAGAGAGAGGAGAGGCTCTGTGAGAGTGACAGATGTGGGAGACACGATGGTTGATGATGTTCTGGAGGTGCTAATCTCCATCATAGTAAAGAAGCCAGTGGTGCCTCTCCCAAAAAGGCATTAGATGCCTGAAACTCCACAAAATTAATATCATCCTCAGCTCCTTTTGTCAGGTTCTCAATTCTCCTGGTCACCTGCCTTGTCCTTCTCTGCCTGCATCCTGCATTGATCTTCTCTGAATGTAGGCAAGCCTTCAGCATCCCAGATGGGCTTTCTGGAGTAACAAATAGACCTGAGGGATGACAATTATTGAATGGATTGTAGCGTTGGCTTGGGGATAAAAAAAAATGTAGTGAGTTGGAGAGGGATTAAAACTGGCTTTTGTAAATAAGCTTCTCATGAAGGTTGACTTGGGGACATGGTGAGACAAAGGTGGCTGCAGTGTCTCTGCAGCCTGGTGTGTTTGAGAGATGAAATATCAGAGTGTGGCCGGATACCTTTGGTCCCTCTGTTTCTTCTGCTCAGACCTTTGTGGGATTAAACTCTCTAAACTGCTGCAGTTCGCAGACTTCAAGCTCAGTATCAGAAAAAAAAAAAATAAATCAAGTGCCTCATGTTGAATCCTGAGCACATGGCTCCTGCTGCACCTGGGCCTCTGGTAACTGACTGCCATGCCTGGCTTAAAGCAGAGAGAAGGGTTTGCTGAGAAAGTGAAAAACATTTCGTGCCCACTCTACAAAAGGACAACCCTTCTTCTTCCTGCCCTGTGGTTATTTTTTTTTTCCTGGTATGTTTGCTGCTGTTGCACTGCAGGGCAGAGCAGCCCTCCCAGGAGGGAGATGGGACAGCAGAACACTTGTTGGAGGAGCTCTTTGCAGAGCACAGGAAGCATTTCCCTCTTGCAGCAGCAGCAGCAGGTACATCAGCAGATGCTGCAGCAGTGCCTCCATCAGAGGCATTTCCCTCCTGTCACCCCTTCCTTCCCTGAAATCCCTCCTCCCCAGGCACCTCCACCTTCTCTTCCATCACTTTGGGACTTCCCAGAGGGCCCAGGCACCTCCTGGCAGGGCCAGGCTGTGCCCTGTGTGTGTGACAGCCACCCCTCCTGTCCTCCTGGCTCCCCTGCCCAGGAGAGGGGCAGCTTTGGTGTGTGCTCAGCAGGCAGCTGGCTCGGCTTTGGGCACGAGGCTGGGCCACCATCATCATCCTCATCCTCATCATCATCGCCTTGGCTGCCAGCGAGGGTGGGTGGCAGTCACAGGGACCTGCTGTGGCACTGCCAGCCTGTCCCCATGGCCCTGCCTGTCCCCAGGGCCCTGCCTGCCCCTCCCTCCCTGTGCTGCAGGAGCTGGAGGAGAAGCCAAGTGGATTTGGCAGGCGGTGTGAGGAGTGAGCCCGGCCCTCCCGGGGTGTCTCTGCTTTGAGCAGCAGCCTTCAGAGCACTCAGCACTGCCTGATCAGCCAGGAGAACAGAAATCCCAGTGCCACAGGAGAGCCCTGGCTCGGGGGAAAGGGGCAGCTGTGAGCTCTGCCCAGCTCAATGTCCAAATGGAACGGTGCTTTCACATCCCTAATCAAGGGTTACTTAATGGAGAGCCCCTTCCTTGTGAGGCTTTGTTCTCTGCTGGCTGTGCATTGATTCACGGGAGGAGGGATTGGGTTCTGGCATCATTTTAAAAACGTTTTCATTCTGTTTGCTGAGGGGAACAAATTGCAGAGAAGACCTCTCAGCGCTGGGACAAAAGAGTGGCTCTAAAACCCTTTTCAGCCAAACGAGTGTTTGAGCTGCAGGCCTGATGGATGGTGCTTAAAAACGTGGTTATTGCAGCAAGGTTGGCATTAAAAATCACAGGGTGCAAGAAGGTTCTCCCAAGGGTCACTGTGGGGGTGTGTTCTCCCTGTCATCCTGGTTGTGAGGAGCCCTTAGCACCCCGAGTGCACCCAGGGAGCTCTGTGGCATCAGCCACAGGAGAGCAGCAAGCACCAGTGGGTCACTTCTCTGCTGCTGGATGAGAAACTGGAATAGGATCAGCCCTTTCGGGGTAGCATCACTGCCCGTGGCAGGAGGGCTGGAACTGGATGATCTTTCAGGTTCCTTCCAACCCAAACCATTCCATAATTCTTTTCCCTGCCCCCTCTTCTAGTGGGGTTAAAGTCCAGCAGAGAGCAGTGCTGCTGCTCTGGGGGCTGTGAGGAGCCTGGCAGGAGCCCACTTGGGGTTGGGATGTATCAGAACAGGGTGGCTGTGGGGCTTTCCCAGGAACAGCTTTGCTGCCAGCAGCAGTGCTGGCTGTTGAAGAGGGGACAGATTCATCCTTGGCAAGCTTGAAAGCATTTCAGATGGCTTCTGTCCCTGCTCCACTGCAGCACGGAACAAAAGCAGTGTTGGAGAAGATGTCATACCTAAACATCACTGCTCTGACAGGTCCATTTCCAGGGTATTTATTGACATAGCTTGGAATGTCACAGGAAGGTTTGTCAGACAAGCTAAGCATCTCGAGTGTCTTACATGAGACTTCCTTGGTTCTCTTGAGGTGCTTTTAACTCTTCATCCAGTCTCCCAACAACTCATCCCATTCAGACCCTCTGTGGCATCTGTGGCTTGGGGCTCAGGCCCTGCCACTCCCTGGGTGTCTGGCTGCCCTGGGAGGCAGAGGGAAGCAGCAGGGCGAATTGTTTGCTCATGCTGTAAGGACAAAACTCCCCTCCTAGGGTTTCCTCTGCAATCTCAGTCCTTGTCAGCCCTCTGGGCAGTGATCAGACAGAGCAGCAGTGATGAAACCAGGCTGGCACCACCAGGGCTGGTCAATGGCAGGCAGAGGCAGCACAGCTCCTCCAGCCCCAGCTGGGCAGTGCTGGGAGAGGTGGCAGGATGGCACTGGGCATGGTGCATCACCCCAGGGGCTCATCCTGCATCCCATCCCTGGCAGAGCTCATAAGGGACAGTTTATGAGCATGGCCAGCACACAGTGATTTTATGGAAGAGTTTTCTCTAGGATGAATTGCAGTAGCTAACAGAGCCCCTGCTGTCACTGGTTACCTGAGAAATCGAGAGGCAGTGACCAGGCTGGTGCTTCTCTGAGGAGATGCTGTGCTCCACAGGCAGCTGTGGCTTCCCAGCAGTGCAGTGGGAGTAAGGGCTGCACAGGGAGTGGATTTGTGAAGCATTTCTTCCAGCATCACAGGAGTTTGTACTTGGAATGTGCACACAGGTGTCTGAGCTTCCTCCCTGCCCGAGGTGGGGAATGCTGGGGGTGCTGGGCAGCTTCTGGGGGAGCTTCCAGGCCTGGTGCTGTGAAACCTCCCCACCAGTTATCAGGAGGAGGTGACATAGAGGATATTAAGGACATTTTCCAGTTAATTGGGAGGAGCAGTGAGTGCCAGACAGTGAACTAATGCAAAAGGCTGTAGCTGAGTGAAAAAGGAACAGAAAGAAATAAAATGAGATTTGGACTCTTGGGCCTATTCCTCCCATCAGCAATCCATCTCTTCCTTACCTGTGTCTGCTACATATCTTCCTTTTGTGTGTAAAAATGTTTTGAAGTTACAAACAATCTGGAGAGCAGTAGGACTTGCCTTTGTAGGAAAGAAAGGAAATAAAAAAACCAGAGACAGGCTTTGCTGCTTCCTTGCTCAGCAGCTCTAACCAGAGTCTGGGGTCAGGGTGTGAGCTGAGCCCCCCCAGACTGGGCCTGGCTCCTCTGTTTACCTCGAGCACCCTGGTGTGGGACATCCCATCCACCCAGGCACAACTGGAGTCAGGCACAGTGTCCCCTGTGTGCCACCAGCACGTGACAGCCCAGCCTCAGCCAGTTCCCCAGCCCTGGAACTGGCACTGCTGGTCCTGGAGCTGGGATGCAGCTGTGGGGAGCTCTGCTGCTCCCTGGGATCTGTCTCCTGGTAGTTTTTAATCATTATTTTATTAACAGAGAGGGTGCCATCAGATAACTGATTGTGGCTGCTCTGGCAGTGTGATTATTTCAGTACTGCTGCACTGCCGGTGTGTTTTGCTGGAACGTTCACATATTGATTCCAGATTCCTTTGTTGCCTGTACTAGAAAGAAAGTCCCTTTTCCCTCACTCCCTGCGTGGAGAGAAACAAAGAGCAAAGGAAGGTAGATGTTATCTGAGGCTTGCTCACATAGCGAGGTAATTTTTGAGAGCTGCAGAGCCACTTACTGACTCATAACTGGGGCTTGTTTTCAAACCCTTGATAGATTTTTGAATTCTCTTACAATGGCAAACGAGGTTGCTCACTTGGGGACAAGCTGGGGATCTGCATCAGTGAGCTGGATCACCTTTGTTCCTCCTGCTCCAGCCTTCCCAGGGGACATTCCTCTGCCATGGGGGGCAGAGTGGTGCTGCAGGGGAGAGCCTTGTGTCCTTCTTGGGCTCCTTTTGCTGGGCAGTCAGTGGCTGGCAGCTTTATCCAAGGGGTGGGGATGGGATGGGATGGGATGGGATGGGATGGGATGGGATGGGATGGGATGGGATGGGATGGGATGGGGAAGCCTCTGCCAGGAGCCCAGTGAGTTATTGCACAGCCTTGGTGGGAGGTTTTGCAGGGCAGTGTATGATGTACAGCTTCCCTGCCTGTAGCTGTGCAGTGAGTTGGGGCTCAGCCCTGTCCCCATGCTGGAACACAAACCCACTTGTGGCCAGCAGCACAGTGGAATGATGTGCTGGAAAGGAGCCAGGCAGGACGAGACCTTTCTCCTTTAGTGAGGAAACACAGCTGGTCATTTTGGTCTAGAAAAATAGAGATGGGGTTCTTTGGATATCACTGCACGCTGCATATTCCACACAGCAGCCCTCTGCTTTTGGTAATGTGGTGCACAACATACCTGATCCTCCCTCAGCTGTGAGCCTGGGTCCTGTTTTCCATTTGTTTATTTATTTATCATCTTGTTTTCAGCCTCTGCAAAGCCTGATATTGGTATAGAGCCTGGGAAACGTGCACAGAGCAGAGTAACAGATAGCTGTGATTTGGTTACAAGGCAATAATTTCAGTGGACAGGTTTAGCTGATAACATAAAGCACACGAGAGAAATCGCTTCGGTTTATTAATGTCAGCAGAGCCCCTGCCAGTGAGCTGCTGCCTGGTGCTGCTGCTCCATCCAATATATTATAAGGAGATATAAACAGATGTCTGAAAAAATCTGGCTGACCAAGATTAAAAGAATGGGGCTATAAATTAAGCTCTTTCCCTGCATCTCTTTAAGCAACTTTATGGACAGGGCACATCCAAATAAATGAGTGCTAATGCTCGGGGGGATCTCCAGGGGGTTTGGGCACACAGCAGCACCCAGGGGTGGGGACAGCTTGTGGGGACAGCAGTGTCAGAGCTGGCATGGGAGACCAAAGCCTGCCCTGGTGCTTCTGCAGCTGATAAAGGGATTAGATCAGGAACAGGAATAACACCATCCCTGCAGTGTCGCCACAGGGTCGGTGTCTCCTGCTTGGAAAATAAATGCTGTCGCTCTGCTTTGACATTTATTCCCAGTAAAGACATTGTCATTTGTGCAGTGACAAGGGTTTTATCCTCTGGGAGTGCTTTACCTGTTGGACACTGTCTTCTTGGCTGTGAGGCAGCTGGGTGACTGAGGGGCAGGTGGGTGGCACGTCCCCAGCAGAGGCACTGGGAGCTCTGCTCAAACCCTGCTGCTTTCTCCTGATCCATCATCCCAGGGCGAGGCAGTAACACCTCTTCAAAATGAGAGCAGCTCCAGACTGCATCTTAGGAAGGAATTGTTCCCTGGGAGGATGGGCAGGGCTGGCACAGGGTGCCCAGAGCAGCTGTGGATCCCTGGCAGTGCCCAAGGCCAGGCTGGATGTGGTTTGGAGCAGCCTGGGACAGGGGGAGGTGTCCCTGCCAGGGCAGGGGAGGCACTGGATGGGCTTTAAGGTTCCTTTCCCCCCAAACCATTCTGTGATTCTATGATTCTGTGACTTTATTTTTAGCTTATTTTAATTTATTTTAGCTGTGGTTAAAAAAAAAAATCCCAAGTGTGGGATATTTTTTAAGTGATAAGGAGTACAAAACAGTTGTGGGGGCGGGAGTTTGCTGCTTCCCCCTCCACAGCTGTAGCCCTTCTGGCAGGTTGGTGGAGGGGATTTCACAGCTATTTCTACTCACTGGGTAGTTGATTTAGAGCTGGGAAATTAATTAGAATGGAAACTCTTCTTTCCCTTTATGCAGAGCAAGGGATGAGGTCTGGCAGCTGTAGGATTTGCAGCTCTCTGGGAAGAGGGACCATTCAGTAACACATCCAAGCAGTGCCTACCTGTGGGTACACATCTTTTACTTGTCTGAGGTGTCAAGGAGGAAAAAAAATGGTACAAAATGGCTTAAATATAGATGTGTTTTTATATTTTTTAATTGAGTTTCATTTCCCAAATGCAACTTAATGCAAACAATAAGTAAAAAATTAATTTCTCTCGGGAAAAAGCTATTAACAGAATGATTCTGTTTTAGCAGGATGTGAAGCTGTGTAATTGCTTACATATGTATTGCTCCAGTGTGTGCTCCCAGTTGTTGAATAGTATCAAATTATAGGAATCAAAGAGAATCAACTATTTTTAAGGGAAATGTCTAGAAGCTACATGCTGAAACATGATTAAAATTCAGGATTTCCAGCTTACTCGTCTAAATCAGCAACTTTAATCACATTATTCAAGTCAACCCACCCTCGAACACACTTTTGACTTCAAAATACCCCAAACTAAATAAGACAAAGACCTTCCTTGAACAGCTGTAATGTTTTTCAGTGGCAATGTCAATCTTTTTTGTTGAAAACAGAGATGTTTCTCGTGGTTTATTTATGAAAGCGGCGCGCTTGTCCTGCTGTGCCACAAACCTGGGCTGCTGTGCAGAACCCTGAGGAGAAAACCCTGGAGCACTGAGAGCTGCTTCAATACACCAGGGCTGGGAGTTTAGCTCTGGGGTGGGGATGCTCTTGGTTAAATCCCGTTTAGTGTGCAAAGCAGGAGCAGGAAGGGTTTGTGTCTTGGCTGAGGCAGCCTCTGTAATTTGGCTGTGCTGGCTGTGGAGCTCGTGAGCACCAGGTCCGGGTTTGGGTTTGGGGTTTTTTTTTGGTTTTGTTTCCTGCTTGCTGAGAATAGAAACGGGAGGGCCAGGCACCCCCCCCACCACCACCACCTGGCCCTCCTGGAGCCTGCTCCTGTGCTTTCCCTTTGGATGATTCTCTCAAGCAAAGCCCATCCACCTCCCTCCTCTCCCCTGGCAGGCTGATGAGGCTGGATGCAGCAGGAGCACGGAGCGCGCTGTGCTGTGCTGTGCTGTGCTGTGCTGTGCTGTGCTGTGCTGTGCTGCTCTGACAGGGGCTGTTCTGGCTGTGTGACAGCCCAGAGCTGCTGCAGCCACTGCTGGGGCTGTGACCCAGCCCTGGTGACCCAGGCCTTGGGGGGAGGCACCCAGCTGGCCCCTCGCTGTGCCCCTGAGTGCGGAGGAGGGACTGTCCTCCCGCGTCCCTGTGCTCAGCACGCGATGGCATTTCATCCCACGGCAGCTCAGGGACTGCAAAGCTCATCTCCATCCAGGGACATTCTCCCACTAGGCCAGGTTATCATTTGCTGTGTTCTCCTTGCTGGCTGAGCCCTGTCTTGGTGTCTCCTGAGCCAAGGGCAGGAGAGATGTGGTGTTGCCCTTTTCATGCAGACCCACCGGCAGCGATTGGTGGATCACAGATTGGTGATGGCACCAAATTCCTGCAGAGCCCAGCTTCTCAGCGTGGGAGGGTGCTCCCATGGATAGACAGCGATTAAAGGTCCTGTGTATCACAAGTTTAAGGAGCAGGAGGAGGTTGGGATGTGTCCATGGAAAGCATTCCAAGTGTGGAGGAGGCACATCTAGCCTGTCCTCCCATAGTTTAAGGTGGGGAGATAATCACATCTGTCCTCTCACACATCCAACCAGTGCAACTTCCAGTGGACAGGACTGATGGAGAGAAAGAAGATCTACCAGAAATGCAAACCTTGCTTTAATAGAAAATCCTCCAAGATGGATTTTTCTGGTTTTTCTAAATGCATTTATATCTACTGGATGACTACAGGCTTTGAAATGTTCGTCTGAACTGTGACAAACATCCCAGTCGTATGTAGGAAGCACCAGGTCCTTTGATCAGGGAAATGTCTCTTTGGTCTTGAACAGGGAGGGATCAATCCAGTTGTTCCCGAGACCAGAGCTTTTTGTCTGTGAGCACATGTATTTATTGTGCAAAATAATTACCCTTGTCTTCACTTCCCTTTGGTAGGAGATGCTCCCTGTCTCCTGCAAGCTGTTACTCTATCCCAGGGATCTTTTTAGGTAAAAGGAAGAGAGAAAGGAAAGGCTGAACAGGGAATCTTCCTCAGGAGGGAGGAGGGTGAGCAGCTGTGGTCTGTCTGTCCATCTGTGAGCAGCTCTGTGGCTGTTCAGCTGCAGCCTCGCTGTCCTGGGCAGGCAGAATTCCTGCATTAAGAAAAGAAGAAATCCCATCAAGAAGTAGCAACCAAATATTGGCTTCTCTTCACCCCAGTGCTGGGCTGGCCACTGAGATGTCTTTGTGGTGAACTGGTGAAAAACACTCTGAATTTTCTAATCTTTTCTGCATTTAAAACCAAACCCTAATGTATTCTGTGTATTTTTCTTGGCAGATAGCAGTGATCATAAATTCCTTTTAATACAGTATTTCCACACCAGCACAGCCTTGATGTGCAGCATACCTGCCTGTACTCTGTGGGATGCTTTGATTTCCCTTTGGCAGCTGCATTTTATTCTGCCTGCCCCAATCAGCAACAATTCCCCTTTCCCCATGTAGCCTCCAAACCCACTCCTGGTGTGGAGTTTTAGTGCTCTGCTAGGACCTGGGCTGGAAGGGAGGAAGGAACCAGTGTCTGCTGGGCTCCAGGTTCCACCTCCATTGTTGATCAGAGCCAGCCTGGCAGCACAGGGACACCTTTGGGTGGCATTTCTGGGAGGGAAAAGCAGCACTTTAAGGGTAGTGCTGGGCAGGACGGGGGGCAGTGGTGGACATGCCACTCCTCACTGTGTGGGATGAAGCTTTTCTCCCCCTCTCCCAGGGAGGAGCATGTGCCATCAGCTCTCAGTTCCTCCCAAAGCTGGAGCAGAGCACTCTGAAATAACGTGACCTTTGTTTGTAGGTCAGGCTGTTCCTGCAGGGTCACACGTGCGGCTGAACCTGCAGACAGGAGAGAGAGAAGCCAAGCTCCCAGACAGAGAGAATGGGGAAGGTGACACGAGAGAAGAGAGAAGAAGGAAAAGGTACAGACATACAAGGCATTGGGCTGGGTGGGCTGTGGGATTCATGCCTTTTATTAGAGGCCAGGTTCCCTGGTGCACTCAATTACTGCCTCTTCCTGAGACTCCTCCTGGGCACCGTGTCCCTCGGTGGGGCCACCCAGCCCAGCCCCTGGCAGCAGGGGCCCTGCTCTGCTCATGGGCAGGGCATGGGGAGCATCTTGCCTATCCTGCTCCTGGGGCTCCATCCTCATCCCAGGATCATGGGCTCCTCTTCATCCTCCACATCGACCTCCATGTCCATGATGTCGTCCTCCACATCGACCTCCATGCCCTCAACAGACTCTTCCACGTCCACCTCCATCATTTCTTCCAAAGTCACCACCATGTCCACTTCCATCTCCTCCTCGGTGTCTCTGGCAATCTGCGTGGGGCAGCACAACCTCACAGTGGGCTCCCTGTCCCACACCATCCCTGCCCCCAGGGCTGCAGCCAGCCCGGGCAGTCAGGGGGTGCCCCTCTCCCTGGAATGCCCCTGAACCTCCATTGGGACAGGATTGCACATCCTGCTGGGGTTGGTGCTCCAGTGCAGGCAGCAGGAGAAGTCCAGGCAGCAGGAACAGCTCGGCACCGGCGGAGGGAGCGCAGAGTGGTGGGACCTGAGCTGTGCTGTGCTGTGAAGTGCCCCTGTGCTCGCTTCCAGGTCCTGGACGTGGCACATGGAACACTCTGGGAGCTGACACTTCTGTGATGTCACAGAAGTCACAGGGCCACCTCACAGTGGGAGATGGGGATCACAGAATGATCAATCAAATCCTTGAATGGTTTGGCTTGGAAAGGAGCCTGAAGATCATCTGGTTCCAACCTGAGCAACCTCCCACCAGTCCAGGTTGTTCTGGACCCTGTCCAGCCTGGCCTTGGATGTTGCTGGGGATGGGGCATCCACAGCCTGTCTGCACAGGTCCCTGTGTCAGGGACAACCACCCTCACAGCAAAGAACTTCTTCCCATCATTAAATCTATTCCACCTGTCCTTCAGTTTGATCCCATTCCTCCTTGTCCTGGCACTACAGTTCCTGAGGAAGAGTCACACTCCTGCTTCCCTGTAGCCCCTGCAGTCACTGGAAAGGTGCTCTGAGGTCTCCACACAAGCTTCTCCTCTCCAGCCTCAAAAACCCCACCTTTCTCAGCCTTGCCCTGCAGGGGAGGTTCCCTCAGCCACTTCCTCTCGACAGCTTCTCTGGGGACAGCAGGGGACATCAGCCTGGGGGTGTCCAACAACCCATGGAAGGCACTGGCCTTGGGAACTGTCAAAGCCCAGGAGCTCTGTGGTTCCCAAAGTTCTGGAGAGAGGAGGAGAAGAAGATGAACAGGAGCAGTGCAGGGAGCCTGAATGACAGGGATGGAAAGCTGATGATCCTGGGTGCCTGTGCAGTGTTTCTGGAGGGTTTAAAGATGCCCCTGGTCTCTCTTCCAGGGCTCTGGGGGATTTTTTTGGTGTTGGAAGTCCAGCAGAACCTTCCAGATTGCCGATGTGTAGGAAATGGTCTTTGGCAGAGGTAGAGGTTGAATTTTCCTGGGATGGGGAAGGAAGGAGATGGTTCAGTTTCTGGAAAGAGCAGCTGAGCAAACTGCTGCCAGATGTTGGTGTTTCTGGGGGTCCCTGTGCACAGGGGGTCCCACCAACCCAGCAGTGGGCTCTGCTCGTGTTCCTGGGCTGGGGCAGAGCTGTGTCCCCCAGAGCAAAGCTGCCACCAGCAGGGAGGGGGCTCTGACAGGAGTGGCCCCTGCAGTGATGGCACCAAAGCCTGCTCAGGGACTCCTGCTCAGGGCATGGAGATGTTCTTCAGCTTCACAATGCCCCAGCAGCTGCACTTCCTTTCTCTCTGTGCGATTGTGGCCCAGATAAACACTCCTTGATCCAACTGGAAAGGTATAAAGATCAAGATGAGGTGGTTTTTTGGAATTTCTGTGTAATTTCTGTGTGGATTTACCCTCGCCCTGACTCTGTGTACAGTGGTCACAAGCTGAAATCTCCAGGTTGAAGCTCTCAAGCCCTTAGCAACGATTTAATGGCACAGGGGTGCTTCCTCTATTGCTACATGAAATTCCAAGGTATATCATTTAATCAGCTGTATTTATGGTGGTAGGACTTGAGATTTTGGTTTAGCAGGCTGATTGCAGAGCCCCTGATTGTCAGGGTGAGGTGTCTGCAAACCCCACACAGAATCCAGCACTCAGACCAATCTTTTCTTAAGCAGGTTGGGTTTTTTTCATTTCTTTCCTCCTGCTCTTATCCATGGCTAGAATGTCACAGTGAGAATAGAACAGAGGCAGTTGTTCCCTCATGACATGTTCTGGTTTGTTTTGTTTCTTCTGCAAGGCTGGGCAAGGTCGATGTCGATGCAAATTCATTCACATCTGAGGAGCTCAAAAAGGCCTTGGCTAAAATGAAGGAAAGTGAGAAGGCAGAAAGGAAGGTGAGTTTCCTGTCTCTAAAGCAATGCACAGTGCAGGGGTGTGAGCACAGCCTGTTACACACTGCAGAAACACAATGGTTGAAATGATTGCTTGGAAAACACTGTGCAAACTAATCTTGTGGTGAATATGGGCCTGAAATACCTTGGTATTTCAGTGGTGTTGTTCCCTGAGTTTTCTTTATGAATCCATGATTCTGTGAATGGTTTGGGTTGGAATGGACCTTAAAGCTGACCCAGTGCCACGCCCTGCCACGGGCAGGGACACCTTCCACTGTCCCAGGCTGCTCTGAGCCCCATCCAACCTGGCCTTGGACACTTGCAGGGCTGGGGCAGCCACAGCTGCTCTGAGCAACATAATTTATCTGTTCCACTGCTGCTCAGCTCACCAAAATGTCTGCAGACTCCAAAGGGAGCTGATTGCAGCTGACAGTGTTTGCAGAGGGAGTTACCTCCCCTTTCACTACTCCTTGCTTTCTGTTTCCAGCCTCGTGCCCTGGATAGCAAAACCCAAATGGCCACGGTGAAGCAGGGGCTGAAGTTTCCTCACACAAGCTCCAAGTTGTCCATTTAGTTACAAACAATCCACAACCCGAAGTAAATAGGTGGGATGATGTGTGACTCATCAGGTGCATCACAGCCTCTTTCCCTTCTCCCCCTCAGCAGCATTTCTTTAACCCTTGCTCCTCCTGCTGCCTTGGTGTTGGCTCACTGGAACAAAAACTGGAAGAGGAGTCAAGGCCTTAAAGTTTTGGTGTCACAGAAAGGCTTTTTCTCCCCCTGTATGTGGCAGCAGGGCATGATTTCCTTTGCTGGGAGATTATTTCCATAGCAGCATTGCTGATTGATTGCAGGGCTGCTGGAAAGGGCTGCTGGAAATGAGGATCATTGAAATGCAGAAATTAGTGATACTCTATTAGGTGAAAATAAGCCATATTTTAAAACCCCCTGTTAGAATAGCTTTTGTCCCAGCAACTGGGCTAAAAGCAGCTACATCTAATGGACCTAAAGTATTCCATTTGCAGTCACTCCTGCAGAGAGCAAATCCATCCTTGAAGGCTCTTTGTCAGAGGAAATGGAGTTACACTGAGCACCTCTGTGTTCCTGCACAGGCAGCTCGGGGTGCTGGGTGAGGATGGGCTGGGATGGGATTAATTACCTGTGGTAATTAATCATTCCATTGACACAGCTTTCACCTCCATTGCTCACTTGGTTTTCCCCTGATGGCTCCAGCCCCATGGGGAGCAGGAGGTGCAAACCCTCCAGCTGGGGCTCACTCTGCAGACAAACACTCCTTGGTATTTGTGACAAATCCCTTTCAAAAGGGGCTTTCTGCCTTTCTCCTGTCCTTGGGGCAGCCCAGCTCCAGCCTGGCCTCTCTGCTGCTTCTGTCCCCTGCAGCAGCAGGCTCTGTCTCCAGGGCCACCAGTGCTGATGTTCCTGCACCTCTGGGGCTCTCTGAGATCTCTGACAGATCCTTTCCTCCTCACCACGTGTTTTGTGTCAGCTCTCTTGGTTCAGGGCAGCCCCTGGGGTGCTGTTACCACCAGGGAGATGAGCTGTGCTCAGGACAGGCTGTCTGCTGGCCAAGCCCTGTGGCACAGCACTTCAGCTGCCCCCAGCTTATCACTGCTCCTCCTGCTTCCCTGCCTGACAGCTCCTGTCCCCACACCCCTCCCTGGGAGATAGAGCCATCCTGGCATGTGCTCAGTGCTTGGAATGGGGAAAGCATCTTTGTGGCTGAGATCTTCTTGGAGTCACTGGGCACCCTGGAGCTCTCCAGCCTCATGTCCAGTTCCAGAGAGGTTCAGCTGTGAGATCAGGGAGGTGGCTCAGGCCTTTTTGCAGCCAGGTTTTGAGAACATCCACTTGCAGGCAAACAGAGAAAAGCAGTGCTGCTGCCTGTGGGCTTGATGTTGAGCTGGAAGGAAGTGGGATGTAGAAATGGTGCACCAGTGCTCTGTAGATGTACAAGTGGTGCACAGATCATCTATAGAGCTGAAATGGTGCACAGATGAGCTACAGAGCTGCACAGATGATCTATAGAGTTGCAATGGTGCACAAATGCTGTATAGATGTAGAAGTGGTGCACAAATGATCTACAGATGTAGAAATGGTGTACAGAGGCTGTACAGATGTAGAAGTGGTGTACAAAGCCCTACTGCTCCCTGGTGCTGTGGATGTCTCACAGGTAGCTGGGTTCCTGGGCTTCTCAAAGGACCCTCCAGCCCTGCCCCTGCACCTCTGATGCACAGCAATAAATCCAGTGGCACAGACAGCCAGGTTCCCTTTGCAAATCTGGGGCTTTCTGTGTCTGCCTCGTCTCTCTTCATCTCCCATCTTCACATCTTGTCTCTTCCTTCCGTTCCCCAAGGCCCGAGAGGAAGAGGTGAGGAAGAAGTTCCGGCCCATAGAGCAGCTGAAGGAGGAGTTTGAAAAGCTGAACATGAAGATAGAAACAGATTATGAAATTATGGTTAAATTAATCAGCAAGTTCAACAGCTCTGCCTCCACGCTGGATGAGAAAGTGGCAGCACTTTATGATCTGGAATATTACGTTCACCAGGTAACAAGAATGCCTCAGTGACCACCGTGTGAAATCCAGGGGACACGGTGTCATCAACAGGGTTTTATTTTTCTTATCAGTATCAGGTAATACAAATTGCTTCATTACCATAATCCTGGGACAATAACAGACAGCAGAGGACTAGTGCAGGCTTATTTTATATCCAGGTTGGAATTAATCATCTCTTGTGCCAGGAGCCAGCAGTATCCTAGCAGTTGCCCGATTTGTTGTCTGTTCTCAGGCTGCTTTTCTTGTGCTCTCTTTTTCCTCTTTTATCTGCTTAATGTTACAAAATGGGGCTTTAGCTGCCATTTTTTGGGGTAAGTCGAGTGGTGGCTGCTAAGAAAATAATTATTTTTCTCTCTGCTTCCGTGGAAAGCTGCCGTGGTTGAGGGTGGGTGCCCTTACATCAGTTCACAGAGAATGTCTTTGTACCAGGGAAGGCGACAGCCACCCAAACCCCTCTATTTTCTTCTCTTGGTGTGAGTAAGCAGTGGCATGTAGAGCCTCGCCGTGCTAATTAGCTCTGTGTGAGGGTGAACATATTTCCTGGCATCTCGCTTCCTCGGGTTTGTGCTCACACTTTTCCACCCCTCCCTCTGATCTCTCTTGCTCTGCTTTCAGCTCACACATTCCTGCCTCCCCTTGGATGCAGCTGCAGGCACAGAGCTTTGCTCCCCTGGGCTTGGTGCCTTCCTTGGTGCCACCCCTGGGAGGGTGTCTGGGCATCCAGCCTCTGCTCTGCCGTGTGGGAAGGGACTTGGCTTCTCCCTCCCCAGTGACTGGGAGAGCCTGGAGTGCACTGGGAGAGTTTCCAGTGGCACTTTGTCATTTCAGAAGGGTGGATGGGACAACTCTTGGGAGGTGCCAGTGCAAAGCCCTTTTACTGGAGCAGCACTTGTTGAACCAAATGTGGTATTTTGGAGGCAGGTAGCTGAAGTGGTGCTGCTGTGAGAGAGGGAGTCCACGTGCCAGCTGATAGAAGTGCTATTTCCAGGGCTCTTTGTCTTCAATTTCCACTCTGAATCGCAGTTGTGGGCATGCAGAGGCTTCCTTGCTGTTTGTTCTCCCTGCTTTTGTGTCACTGACAGCATCTGTGTGACTCAGAGAATAACTGTGAACAATGGGCACCCAAAGAGCTTCATATTTGTACTCAGGGCTAATCTTGCCTGATTAAGGGTGCCAGAGCAGCAGGCCAGTGCTAAAAAAGCAACCCCCAAACGCCCCCGGGATGCTTTGGATTCCAGCACAACGGTCTGGACTATTCCAGCAGAAAATCCTTGCAGCACAGGATGGGGCCAACAACTTCAGAATGGCAGAGGAGCAGGGACTGGAGCATCAAAGGGAAGCACATGCAGCATCAAAGGGGTCAGAGAGGGGGAATGGCAGGAGGCTGGCGGGAGCACAGAGGCTCTTTGTGCGCCGGTCACAGCGCTGCTCTGTGCCCGCGCTGTCGGGGCAGATGGCTGGGCAGCACCTTCTCGTCAGGCAGGAAGCTGATAAGAAATATGACTTGTCTCTAAGCCAGCATGTCTTTTCCTCCTCTTCCTTCTTCCAGTCAGTTGAATGCATCCAGAGCATTATCTCTGTTTGGGACTGACTTTAGCAGCACTGGCTTAATGTAATTACTGAACAGCAGCCAAAGGACGCTTGTGCCTCATAACCCTGGAAGGGCTGAACTGTCAGGACTGCTCTGCAGCCAGTCACAGCTGTGCCCTGCCGTGGGAGCAGGGGATCCTTGCAGGTGTGGGTGGCCCAGGCCACGTGTGGGGCCACTTTGCTGGTGCCACCTTCCCCAGCCTCCATCGGAGCAGTACCGTGCCACGGCTTTTGATAAGTGTTCAGCTGCTGGCCATCCTGCTGCTGCCTCCGGGGCACGGGATGCCCTGTGGAGTGGGGAATGCCATGCCCTGGAGGGCGTGCAAGCAAAGGCTGCTCCCTGCTCTGTGTCACGGTCAGGAGCCCCCCGGAGCAGTGGGGTGTGGGGCAGTGCTTTGGGAGCCGTGGCCAGTGCCCAGCCTGGGGAGATGCTCTCTCCTGCTTTTGAAGAGTCAGCCCAAGGGCTCTGCGTTTGCTCAGCTTTTGGTTGCCAGCTCTGGTTTGCTTCTCCTCAGCCACGATTCAGCTTGGCATGTTCGGGAGCCCGTCTTGGAGAAGAAGCAGGAGGGTTTGGCTGGCTGGGTTGTCTGTAACGCATAAAACCCAAATGCAAATGTGGAGAGGGCAGAGCGTAACCCATAAACAGCATTCACGGTGCTTGCACAGCAGTGTGCAGAGCCAAGACCCGTTCTCAGGCATTGCAGGCTCTTTCTCTCAATTATTTACTCTGCTTATCTTCCTCTCTCCTCTCCTCTGACATGCCACACCATCTCTCTCTGCTAATTTCCTCTCCATCGCCTGCGCCTGACGTGCTGCTTTCCCTCGCTCTTGTTTTCTAACATCTTCTCTCTCACCTTCCCTCCCTATTTTCTTTCTCCTCCAATTCCAACCTGCTCCCTCAATAACTGCTGTCATATTTGCTCTTCTCCCATCCCTCCCCTTGCCTGCTTTGCCTGTGTACTTTCCTCAAGAGCTCTTTTGATCTTTGGTTTCTCTTCTGTGCTGATTTCAGTGGACTGAAGCGAGGTAGGAGCTGCTGCCTCACAGCATCTGCTGCTCCCCAGAGAGGTTAATACCTTCAAGTTGTTAAGTTTGGGGATTTTGTTGGTTTTAAAACGGTGAGTGAGGGAAGGAGCTCTCATGACAGACTCTGGTTAAAAAAGATAAACATATCTTCAGAATAAGCTTTACAGCACAGTTTGTATTCTGCAGCTGTGGTGTCTCACTGAGGCTGGGGCAGCACCAAGGACTCTGGTGCTGCTGAGGTTGCAGCAGTGGCCCCTTTCACCACACCAGGTGCAGGATGCAAACTCCTGCCTGTCCATACATTCCCTCTCGTGCAGAAGTCAACGTCCAATTCCAGCACTAAACCAGTTTTTACAGAGGCTGAGTGATAAAAGGACCCACTGGCAGCTGAAATTAGGTTGCTGCATAGATGCCTTTGTAGACAAAGATGGGTCTTGCAGAAAAGTGAGAGATCTGGCAGGCCTGGGTTTATAGGGACAGTTAAAAGCACAGCATCTGAAAGGACACAAAAGCTGCTGCAAATCCTGAATGGGCCCCAGCAGACCTGCAGAGAGCAGCTTTGCAGAGGGACAGGTGGGTATTGTCCCGTTGGGGAGCAGATGAGCTGGAGCTCCCCAGGTCCTGCTTTGGTTGGTAACGACAGACCTGTAGGACACAAAGCTTCTTCCTTCTCCTGGGTACCCAAAATATCTGATTTAGGGCCAATTTTGATGAAGGTACAAGGTTGAGATAAATATAACACTGAGCATGAAGTCATTGACTAGAAGAGTGTCCCACGTGCCCTGCATGGCTTGTGGCATTTGTCCTGTCCCACTTCATGGGGGGGTGGGCTTGCCCTGCTGATAACTCATTTTTATATTCTGTTTCCATCTGCCAACGATTGCTGTTGTCTCTCTGTCTTTCAGGGAGGAGAAAAGTCGAATTTCTAAACCCGATTTTTCTGTGCAGGCAGTTCTGAACATTCATCAGATCCCCTTTTAAACTGAAAAAAAAAAAAAAAATCATTGAATACCAAAATGCATCGATTTGACTTTGGACTGAATTTTGTACTTGAAGTACTTTGTGCTGTTTCTCTAAATTTTGTCTGTGAGCACTCAGAGCCTTTTCTGATCTCCTCTCCAAGAGCAGATGCCTGCTGGGACTGTGCCTGGCTAGCCCCTGATCCACTTAGAGCCAGAGGCTGATGAATCCCCACTAATGTGTCAACTTTTCCCTCCTGGGCAGTTAATCCATTACTGTTTGCTTAGAAAAGCCACTGTGGGGCTGCTCCCTGGGGAAGCTCCTGGCTGACCCCTCCAAGCAGGGACTGGCTTCTTCTTTCCTTGCCCATGGGAAGTTGTTGATGGAACTCCCAGAACTCCCATGCTCCTCACTCCAATCCCACCTGTGCACCCTGTTGGTGCTGACAGGCTCCTAAACATCCCTGACTCCTGGTGCTGCAATTACAGCATCAATTAATTAACTGCATTTGCAAAACATGCAATTCCCTGGGTCCCCAGTAAAGGCCTGCTCAGGGGAGAGCAAAAGAGCTGGAGTTTTTTGACATCAGCAGCTGTACTGAGATTTTGACACCACCTGGATTACTGCAACACGTGTCAAGAGCAGTTGTGACAGCTGTAATCAAAGTATTTGAGTTTCCAGCAATGCTTTCTGTGTGTGACAATGTCCCCCCACGAGGACATTGTGCCTGTGCAGCCAGGACATCTCTGCTCATGGGCAGGGCTGTGCACAGTTCAGCCACAGCCATTCCCTTGGGATTTTTGGGCAGGGCTGTGCACAGCTCAGCCACAGCCATTCCCTTGGGATTTTTGGGCAGGGCTGTGCACAGCTCAGCCACAGCCATTCCCTTGGGATTTCTGGGCAGGGCTGTGCACAGCTCAGCCACAGCCATTCCCTTGGGATTTCTGGGCAGGGCTGTGCACAGCTCAGCCACAGCCATTCCCTTGGGATTTCTGGGCAGGGCTGTGCACAGCTCAGCCACAGCCATTCCCTTGGGATTTCTGGGCAGGGCTGTGCACAGCTCAGCCACAGCCATTCCCTTGGGATTTCTGGGCAGGGCTGTGCACAGCTCAGCCACAGCCATTCCCTTGGGATTTCTGGGCAGGGCTGTGCACAGCTCAGCCACAGCCATTCCCTTGGGATTTCTGGGCAGGGCTGTGCACAGCTCAGCCACAGCCATTCCCTTGGGATTTCTGGGCAGGGCTGTGCACAGCTCAGCCACAGCCATTCCCTTGGGATTTCTGGGCAGGGCTGTGCACAGCTCAGCCACAGCCATTCCCTTGGGATTTCTGGGCAGGGCTGTGCACAGCTCAGCCACAGCCATTCCCTTGGGATTTCTGGGCAGGGCTGTGCACAGTTCAGCCACAGCCATTCCCTTGGGATTTCTGGGCAGGGCTGTGCACAGTTCAGCCACAGCCATTCCCTTGGGATTTTTGGGCAGGGCTGTGCACAGTTCAGCCACAGCCATTCCCTTGGGATGTTTAATTCCTTTTCAGACTCGGTGCTGGTTGAAGCAGGAGGGAGGGGATGCTCTGGGTGTGAAGGGAGGTGTTCTCCAAGGGCTGGAGGTTTGTGCTGACGGGAGCTGCTCTCTCCCAGGTGGACAATGCCAAGGATTTCCTGTCCATGGGGGGGCTGCAGCTGCTGATCGAGGGGCTGAACAGCAGCGAGGCCTCGCTGAAGGAACACGCTGCCTTCGTCCTGGGAGCTGCCCTGTCCAGGTGAGCCCTGCCCTGTCCAGGTGAGCCCTGCCCTCAGCTGGGCTCCGTGCCTCTCCTCACCTCTCTTGCTTTATTTCTGATAGCAGAGACTGAAAGCTGTGTTGTGACACAGCACAAAGTTGTCTTGTCCCCTGCCCAGTCCTTGCAACACCCGTTGCCCCTTCTCCTCAGGGTGTCCTCATCTTGCTCATTGGACACATCCAGAAGTAATGTGGTGTCAAATCTGTGATTGTTTCTTGATTTCCCTGGGCTCCCTGTTTATACAAAGTACAATAATTCTCCTTCTCTCCCTTTGACAGCCCTCTCTGGGGGAAGATGTGAAGGAGGGTACAGTTACAATCACCCCAGTGAACACCTTGGTTCTTCCTCTTCCTTGCTCCTGGGCTTGCTTCAGGATGGCAAGGTGCTGATTTGAGCAGCTCCTGTGGTCTTTAGAGCAGGGTTTTGGCCCCATGGACATCAAAGGGGTGTTGATTAGACCTGGGGTCAGGAATAGGGTCAGCAGCCAGAATCCAGAGGAGATTGATCTGCAGGATGTTTGACCTGCTGTGCCTGATGCTGGGGCATCATGTGTAGTGCTGCAGGAGGTATCCTGTGGGCTCCATGGGTTTTCTTGGTGCCCCCTTTTTGATTTATAGATTTTGGGGTTTTGCAGGGGGTGTGTTGCACATTCAGAGGCTTTAGAAATGCATTGGATGGACTCAAACTTCAGGATCAGAAGTGCAGAGTGAAAATTGAAGGTCAGGACTGTTTTATCTGCATATTTCTAAACCTAAAAATACAGTCACCTTCTCCAGCATCATAAATTATTTATGGCCTAGTCTAACACATGGTCCACAGACCTGCATTTATTTGGCAATCTCGTATGCAATGCAGTTGGCCCTCAGCATGTGTGGAGTGATGGGGCCTCGTGGACAGGAGCAGGTACCCAGAATTATAGCTGGAAAGGATCCAGCTTCTAGCCTGAAACAGAGCCTGACTTCATCATGACAGGGAGATGCATCAGAAACAACACCTGCTCTTCATACTCTGGTGTATCTCAGACCCTGAGACAATACTGGAGTGGTTTGCTCAGGTTCTTTAGCAGCACGTGGGCTCCTAATTGCATGTTCCATACAGAGGAGATCATGCAGAGGGTCTGGAAACATTTGCAGGTAACTTGTGAAATGACAGGGGATGTTAAAGAGACATGACATGGTCAAGGCTCCAAAAATTCATTGTCTCATGCTACAGTGCAGCAGTGGCCACGAGAGCCACACTTCTGTGTAGTATTTCTCACTCAAGTGCAAAAAAATCTTCTTTGGAGAGAACCTCTCATCTGATATGACAACATTTAGCCTGCTGCTTTGCAAACTTGTGGACCTTTTTTCTTTGAAGGACATCCTGGCAGATGGTAATTTGGAGTGGTTTGGATGATACATTGTTTGAGAGCTCTGTTCCAAAATGTGAGGGATATTATGCCTTGGTTTGAGTTTGCTTTTTCTCCCCTTGCTGTGCTTAAGCTTTCTCAGTAGACACCTACATGCCAACTTGTCTGCTGTGTGCTCACTGCTTAATTTGTTTGTTCATACATTTTCTCAGCTTACTCCATGCTCTAGTTAAACTGTCGGGGGCATTTCAGGTACTTCACACAGCATTTTGTGTTCTTCTGAGGGCTTGTTGTTTATTTCCTTCCCTCATGGTTCTTCCTGGGAGCCTTAGAGAGGTGGTAGGGCTTTCCAGTAAATTCCCAGAGGTGTCACAGCTGGCTGGGCTGCAGGGCCATGATCTGCTCTGTGCTTGTGTGCCTGGGGCTGGTGTCAGATTCTGTGCTGGATGCTGAGCCTGGGAAGAGGCAATGGTCTGCTGCTCACCAAATGGGTCTGTGGCCACCTCCCAGGTCTCTTCAGCCAGGCTGGCTCAGGCCAGTGGTTTCAAGCCAGGCAAACATTCCCAGAGGGAAATCAGGGCATGGTGACAGCAGCTCCAGAGCCTGGCATGGCAGGTCAGTAACTCCTGGCACAGCTCAGGCTGGAAGAGGGAGTTCGGTGTTGTCTGTGGACAAATGTTTGACACAGGAGGAAACCACTGGACTCAGCGATTCCAGACCTGCCTGGGTCACATCCAGAACTTTTCAGCTCTCAGAAATACCACCCTGATCTTCTCCAGATTTGCATTGTCCTTAACTCTGCTCAGGTAGGGAAGCAGGTAAGGGATGGAACAGGCAGCTGCAGCACCCAGGTCCTGCCTGCACATGGTCCTGCCAGGACCTGGCTCAGGGCTCTGGCTGTGCTGGAAGCCCATTGGAATAAAAGGGTTTTCCAGGGGATCAGCACGTTGAGCCAACAGGCCAGGGGGCTGGCCAAGACTTGGATCAATAAAGGCAGGAGGAGGAGAAGGCACAACAGGGCCAGCTCAGGATTTCTCCTTCCTGATATTGCTCCTGTTTATTTGGCTTGAAGTAGACTTGAAAAGCAGCCACAGCACAGCATGATTTGGACCTTGGGGCACAGTGTCCTGGGGTCCAGCTGCCAGGATCTGACCTCCTGGCCTCCATCTGCCTCTGTGAGCCTCTGCCACGGGAGAGGCAGATTTCTTCACCTGACAGGGAGGAAATCAAGGTTTCATCTCATGTTTCTCTTATATGTCCTTCACTTCAGGCATTTGGGTTTTAATTGCTGAGTCTGTGACCAAATCAAACATCGTTCCATCTGGTGGAGTTCTCTGAGCAGTGCCCTTATTGCCAGTCTAAAACCTCATCACACTCTTACTGTTTTTAAGCCTTTAACAAAATGTTTTTCCATTCAGCAGTTTGCAAAAGTAAACTTCATTTGAACAATCCTCAAGTGCTCTGATTGCAAATAAAAGTTAAATGCACTAACAAAAATAATTGCTAGGCATGTGGGGTTGTACATTTAGGTATCCATAATTCACTAACAGTATATGCCAATACACAGCATTATCTGGATTTCCAGTGATTGCATTAGCATAAAAGCATGTTAGCATTTATCCCGTGGTACTAACATTTAAATATATATAAGTATGAAATATTAAGATCCAGCATTTTGGAGGCAAGTGAAACTACTGTCTGTAAAATGTTCCTGCATATTTTGAAGGTACACTCCAGTATCTTCGCATGACAATCAGCACTCGCACCATTGGGTCCAAACATTACAAAAATGTCAATGTTTTATGCAAAGAGGAGCTATATTAAGGCAAAAAAAAAAGACTGCTGATGACAGAAGTGTCTTCTGATGTCCTCTGAGCTATTTACAGGCAGCATCTCCCTTTGTTCGTGGCACAGCCAGGCCTCTGTGCAATCTGTATCTCCATGTTTCACAAGGCTGGAAATGTTAGCCAGAAAGGATTAATGCTTAAAACCTCCATTCTTGAAAACTTTACCTACAGGAAATGTTTTTCCACACCAATAATTTGAACATTTTAGTATTTTGTAATAAAAGGATTTCTGTAATCCGTTTAGAAGGGGAATAATAATTTATGTTGAATGCCTTCTTGAAGCTTTATCCCAACTGCTCCCTGTGTGCTTAGGGCTGAGTTGGAGGTGAGGATGGGGAGAAGTTAAGCTGTGGGACCTTCAAGGCAAAGGGAAGCAGTTTGTATTTCATGGGGACAAGGCAGAAGGCTCAGGTGGTGAGATTTTGGCCAAAGAGGGAACTGGGAGAGCAGCCACTTGTGCAGCTGCAGTGAGAGACTCGTGGCATTTTGGCCAGACCTTTACAAACACAGCCAGTGGGGTGGCAGGGACAAGGGTGTCCCACTGATGGAGCTGACATTTGCCATGTGTCCTAGAAGGGCACGGGACAGTCCCAGCACAGCCTCTGCCCACAAGCCCAGCACTGCTGGGCTCTCCCTCTGCCCTTTTGGCCCTGAGTGCTAAAATAATGTCACAGGACTTGGCAAAGGCTTGGGAGTAAACTCATCACTGGTGATAACTGAAGCATGATCCTGTAGCAACACACAAGAGTTTTCCATGGATTGTTTTAGCTGTTTCCCAGAGATTAAACCCCTTAAAGGATGGCCATGTGCATCCTGAAAATCCCATTCACCATTATTTCTGTTATCCAGCTCTGAGGCTCATGCAGAGCTTGCCCCACTTTGGTAAAGCTGAGAGAGGCACAAAACATGTGCTTGCTTCTCAAGAGAAGCCTCAGAGAAGCTTCCTGAGTGATGGGCTCTGCTTCCTCCTGCTGTGCTGGGGTGTCCAACAGAGCTCAGCATCGTGGGCTCCACCTGCTTTTAGTTCTGCTTTTTCAATGCCTTTTCTGAGGGAGGAGGAATGTGGGAGTGCTGTCTCCTTGCTCTGCCCATCAGTCCATTCTCCCAGAGCACAAGACCTCCCAGCTCTGTTGGAGAAGCAGCAGCTCCTCCAGGACAGGCCTGTGTCAAGAGGAAAGAGCTTCCACCAGATTTAAGGGGTTTGAGTTAGGTCCAGCTGTGCACTGAAACTGGTCTGTGCTCACTGGTGTTAAATAACACTGAGGCCCAAGCAATAAACCTGGGAAAAGTAAAATTAAAGACCTTGCTTCGATGCTGTCTTGTAAGGACATAAGAATTTCTGTGCAGAGAAATAAATCTGGTTAGCTTAACAAGCACTGTCCCTACCCATTTATTTCCAATCCATCTTCATCCCTTCCTCCTCCAGCTTCTCCTTTTACATCCTGCAGTATTTGCCCATCTCCTTATCCACTTTCCCTGATTTTTTCAGTGGCCCTCTTTGCCCACACCATGTGTTTGCCATCTCCCAGCTGCAGTAATTCCAGCTCCACTCCTTGACTGCTTATAATTTCTTGCTTTGTAGATTGTCTCCTCTATTTTTATTTGAACTCCTGACTTGTGTGGAGTTATCAGCCTCACTGCACTTAATTTCAGATTAATTTGATTGGGTCACCTCAATTTTTTTTTCTGTAATGATAATGAACTCAACCTATTTAGCCTTTCCCCATTATGAATAACCTTAACAAAAACTGCAGTGCAGTATAAATGGGTGTTTCATCATTGTGGTTAATTACACAGAAGAATAAATCCCTAAACATTTTTCAGCCTCTGAAATCTAGCAAGGAAGTGTAATTAACAATTAAAGAGTAAACTGCCATCCTTGTGCTCTCAGGAAGACAAGGAGAGAA
Source organism: Rhadina sibilatrix (assembly GCA_013400275.1). Taxonomy (NCBI): domain Eukaryota; kingdom Metazoa; phylum Chordata; class Aves; order Passeriformes; family Phylloscopidae; genus Rhadina; species Rhadina sibilatrix. The sequence continues at coordinate 184,627 of VWYO01006938.1, read as the reverse complement.
AAGTGGAGGGTTCAAGGTTTGCTCCTGGGTTTTTGGGGAGAAATTTTTGGGGCAGTGCTGATGGCTGGAAGTGGCAGAGGGTGGGGTCAGGTGCCAGCTGTGTTTTCCCCAGGCACCTGCAGCTGCTGGAGGTTGCACAAGGTGGGATGGACATCCTGGCCTCAGCCCGAGGGGCTGGGTTTGGGCCAAGGACCTTGTCCTTTCTGTAAAACGTGGGAGTTCTGGAGTGAGTTCTCTGGGTTGGGCTGGTGCTGTGAGGGAGGACACAGAGGTCAAGCAGTGAGGATGAAATGGGAATGTTTGGCTGAGGTGCTCTCCCACCTGCCTGCTCTCCTGGGCTCCCTATGGCCAGCTCAGTCTCCTTGAGAGGCTTTGGAGGAATATCTCAGGGGACAGGGCAAAAGATTCCAAAGGAGGCTCTTACCCCAGACCAGTCCAAGGCTTTATTCTCCAAGGGTTCCAGGGAAGAGGGAGAACACAGAACAAGCGTGGGTTTATCTGGTCTGGCTCAGGGGAGATAACTGGCCCTGAGCCAATAGGGTCAAGATAGGGAAGAAGGGTCAAACTATATGGTCACAAGCTTTAGGGGGTTCTGGGAGGGGTGAAACCCCATTCCCCAGAGGAATACAACATTTGGCCTCACATCCCATGTGGGCAGTGAGCTCCCACAGGGCTCCCCAGCTCTGCTCTGCTGGGTTCCCCCACGTCCCTGGGGCTCAGCCTTGGGCCCTGTGGCCGTGTCCTCCTGTGTCCTTCAGACAGCACTGGGTGCTCCCAGAGCCTGCAGGGTCTCCTCAGGCCCCAGCTGCTGATGTTGTAAGAGCTGTGGGAGGTGCCCTGCCCTGCAAACACAGCCCCACAGAACAGCCAGTGCTGCCCAGGGCTGTGACAGGCGTGGGGAGCACCAGGAAGCTGCTCCAGCAGAGTTTCAGCAGGGAGAGAAAGACTCATCACAGCCAGCTCATGCATTATATAAAACATGTTGTTTCTGTCTCATCGTGTTTAGTAAATGCTCTCTGCTAAAACCTTTGAGTTATTGTGGTGGTTTCCATTTAAAATACATGTTCAGGCTGGTTACCTAATCACTTTCTGCCAAAAAAAAACAGCCCAGAGTTGCTGTTTCCCAGTGCAGACGTGGTTCTGGACACAACACATAGCTGGACACAACAGGTATTCCTCTGTCTCTCAGCCACTATTTATTCATCCTTGCCCAACTACAACTCCCTGGCAGGAGGGGTGGAGCCAGGCAGGGGTTGGGCTCTTTTCCCAAGTAACAAGCAGTAGGACATGAGAAAACAGCCTCCAGTTCTGCCAGGGGAGGTTTAGATTAGGGAAATCTTTTCACTGAAAGGGTTGTGAAGTGCTGGAGCAACCCTGCAGGGGTTGAGAAGCTGTGCAGATTTGGCACTTAGGGACATGGTTTAGCAGTGAGCACGGTGGTGTGAGATCAATGGCTGGACTTGATGATCTTGGATGTCTTTTCCAGCCTAAATGATTCTGTGATCCTGTGTGTTCTGTTTATCCTTTTTGCTACAGCCCATACACTCTGCTAATGGCTTCACAGGCTTCAAAGATTTCCCTCCCTGAACACCCACATTATTTTCCTGACCTGCTGTGACTTTCCCAGGTCTTGGCATGTTCTCTACATCCCCTCCAAGCAACAGGTTCTAAACATTCACCAAGATGAGGCATCTGCTCTTTGCTCAGGGTGTGCAGGAGGCTGTGGCAGCCCATTGTTGTGTGTTTCAGAAGGGAGCTTGGCAAAGTGCATTGAGTAGAACAAAGGAGGGGATGACTGGGAGGTGAACACCAGGAGTGGGAAATGCAGAATCCAGCCTCAGTGAGCACCTGCTCCCAGCAGGGTTTGGGGTGGACAGCGTTGACCCTTGTGGTTGCAGCCCCTATGGGAGGATGCAGATCCCATCTCTTCCTCTGCAGGTCCTGCTGTCTGCACCCTCCTACCCCTTCCTGAGGGTGGCTTTTGTTGGATTCCATTGCCAGCTGGCAGAACTGGGCTGTCAGAGGGATGTTGGGGGGCTGCCCTTGCCTCTTGTGGCCTCTCTTCTGGATTTAGCCATATTTTCTCCCCCACTCCTCTCCTCATGCTGAGGAGAGGGTGGCAGAGCTTTCATAGGAGGCAAAATAACACAAACCAGCAACTACAGGCTCCCTTGGCATCCAAGAATGGCCCTTGGCTGTCCTGACTGAGGAGGGATCAACCTCACTCCAGGCTGACATCTTCCAGCCTACCTGTTCTCTTCATACAGTGCTTTGATAAGTTTTCTCCCATCTGTCTATTCATGTGCTTAAAGATTCACTGAAACAGGTGATTATTCATCCATGCAGACAGTTCCTCAGGCCTTCACCAGATTGCTGCCAACCTCAGCTGCTTCAAGGCTCTCCAGGTGTTTGAAGGGGATGACGAGAGAAAACAACAGCTTACTGGAAATTATCTCTTTCTGAAGAAACTCCTCATCACTGTTAACTACTTGCTCTTCCCTCAGGTGCTGACATTCTGTGTCTTCTTGTGAGCTGGGTTTTGATGTCCCTTTATTTCAGGTGATGGGGGTTTTTTTTCTGCTTGAAAGGAGATGTCCAGCAGGGGCCCTCGGAGCAGCCTGGCATGTTTTGGGAGGGGGTGACTCCCTGGCTTGGCTGCCTGAGCAGGGCAGGTTCAGCAGATTCAGCCTCAGGGCAGCTGTCTGTGGCCACAAGGGGCTGGGCCAGTGGCAGCCCCCACCCTGAGGGCAGCTGGGAGTCCCCACACCAGCTGGAGAAATGCTCTGGCTCCCCACCCAGGCTCGGCCCCTCCACGCCACTGCGGGAGCCCTGGATAGATTTGAAAACTAATTTGCTGCTCAGAGCATCAATAGATGCACGTCACTTGTCCTTCCTGCTGCATTTAATGAGTTTCCAAGGTGCTGCAGCCAGTTCCAGAAGGCTGCCATCAAAGGATCTTGGCTTCCATCAGAAGCCTCATGCCCCTCAGTGCTCTGCGCTTCTCACGTCTCACATGTCTCTGATGAATTCAACACAGAGCACATCATGTAATTTCTTGCAACCATCCTTTCCAGACTGTCTCTCCTTCCTTCCTTCCTTCCTTCCTTCCTTCCTTTCTTTCTTTCTTTCTTTCTTTCTTTCTTTCTTTCTTTCTTTCTTTCTTTCTT
>VWYO01006938.1:152982-171555 GCA_013400275.1 Rhadina sibilatrix | reverse complement strand
GTGCCTTGGCAGCACATGTGTGAGCTCCTGCTTGTGTCACCTCCCCGTCCTCTCCTCTCCTCTCCTCTCCAGTCTAGCAGTGGGAAGTGATCATCACAGCTCACTTTTGCCTGGCGTATGTCTTTCCACAGTTGCAGAGCGTGGAATGAAGTGAACCCAATTCCTCCTTCAGCTCCACGTTCAAGCTGTTCCTGGATGCAGGCAGCTCAGCTTCCACAGCTTCCTCTGGGAGCTTCCTTCTGCCCTGGGGATGGAGCCCTTCCCTCCTGCCTGGCAGAGCCTGCCTGGGTGCTCCCCCTTGCAGGGATGTTGTTCATCTCACGATTTTGGGGCTTTTCCTAACCCTTTGCTTGCCAGGCTGAGGCTCTCTGTCCACTCCCTCCTCCTCTGTGGCAAAGGAGGGCTTTTTGCCTTTGCCTTCAGGGTCATTAAATCTTAATTAGCACGTTGGTTTTCTTTGTCAAGGTATCCACTCTCTCCATCCATCAGTGATGTAGGGCACACTGCTGACATTCTCTTCCTCCTGCATAATTATCTTATTCCACTGCATCTTTTGTGCAGCATCTTCCCTTCTGGAAGTGCTCCTCTACCTGCTCCCACTCTTCCTGAGCACCCAGTTCAGCTCTGGTACCTGCCATAGCTTTGTTTCTTCCACCTGCAGATGAATTCTTTGTATTATTCTCATATTTTATTAAATACTTTGATCGTTTTGGCTCTTTGAGAGCTTGATTCAGGTATTTGTAGGCCTGAGGATGGGATCTGTGTCACCGAGCTTCAGTGTTCCTACCTGAGTGTCCACCTGAGCTGGCTCCTGTCCAGGCTCCTGTCCAGGCTCCCTCTGGGACAGGCAATCCTCCCATGGGCACATCATTCCAGCTAAGGCAGGAGTCAAAGGCAGCCCCCATCTCCCATGAGACAAATCATCTTTTCTGCTTGCTGCTGCTGACCTTGAATTCCTCAGATGCTTTTCAGAACAGATGCAGCCCCCTTTAGAGTGACCTTAAAGCTCTGGGCAGTGGATTTGCCTCTCTGGGTTAGGCAGGGCAAGTCCCATGGAAAAACAGACACAGGGTCTCCAGGGACGTGCAGACCACGGGTCAGAACATGTTACTGAGGGAGCCCAGCAGCTTTTATGGGCTGGATGTCTTAATTGTAGCTGTCTGATGTTAACAGAGATGAAGCTGGCACTTGGGAAGGTTTGGGGAAATGTTTTCTTCTTAATTGTATTTAGGAAATGGGAAGGTATATAGCGAATGTTTAAAAACCAACAGCAACAGTAAAAACAGTAATTAGAGGTGGGCACAGTTTTCTTTTATCTTTTAATTGAAGTTGCTAGGAAAAAAAAATGACTGCTGTGCTGATACTTGGCAGGGACACTGATGTGAGTACCCACTTGTTTCTGAAGAACGCCGTGGGATTTTTAATGACCATCAGCAGCACAACCTTGATTTTTAAATGTCATCCTAAATGTAGCAGTTACAGCCTCCTCTGCCGTGGCATGTGGGTGGGTGAGTAGGGATGAATCAGAAAGCAGAAAGAATTGCTGGTGCTTTCTGTGGCTCCCAAGTTTTCCTCGAGGGCTTCCCACCCAGGAACTGGCTGGAATTGTCCGTGGGTTGTGTTGCAGTCCCTGCTCCCGTGGCATCTCCTGCTGTTGCTCTCCCCTCTGTTAATCTGTGATTAAGTCACTTGATCTGAAATGAGTTCATCAGATTTCTTCAGGAGGTGGCATTCCACAGGATATCCTCTCTCGTTTATCAAAACCAGACAAATGAAGCAAAGGTCTCCTAGCTTTTGCAGATGCAGCTTTTCCATTCTCTCTCTGGCTGGAAACATTCCCCAGGCTTGGCTTTCAGAGCTGAAATCTGTGCTTGGCATTTGCAAGACGGTGATTTGCTTTTGTAAACGGAGCAAAGTCTTGGTTTCGAAGTCATGACTCAGTGAAACAAATCTACTTTTATCCACCAAAACGATTCTAATAGCACCATTCAACCCGCTGGGGCCGGGAAGAGCCCGAGCGCCGCGGATCTGGGCTGGGAGGGGAGGGGAGGGAGGATCCAGCATCTCCCCTGGCCTGCCAAGGAGTGGGCCGGGCCGGGATGAGGCTGGGAGCGGTGGGTGGGTCGGTGTTGGAGGAGCATCCCCTCCCGCCCTGGTACCCGGGGCTGCTGCGGGTGGGAGCGGAGGGAAGGCTGCGCTGGGAGCAGCGCTCTGCCCGCCCGGGGACGGGAGGAGCTGCGAGCAGATGGCAGGGTTAAAATAGGACAGAGCTGCTCCGAGCTGCTCGCTGCTGCCAGGCAGAGGAGTGAAATGCCTGTTCTCGCACTTGGCTTTGTGTCTCGGGGAAGAGCTGCGCGGCTCCCAGCAGGAACGCGCCAGGCAAAGGCTTCCTCGGGTTGTGTTTTTTTTGTTTTTTTAATTTTTTTTTTTTTTTTGATATTATTAGCGCTTGTCTTAAAGAAAAAAAAAATCAGCTCAAATGAGCAAGCAAACAAATAAAGCGAGTAACAATGGAAGGGCTCAGCCTCGGGCCCCCTTTAGCATCTCTCAGGATGATCAGTGGGATGTGTCACATCGGCACCGGAGAGTGGGAGCCGAGGCTCTTCTTGCGGCGCTCTCAGACGGCTTTTTTGCAGTGTTTTCATCTCACCTAAGGCGTGTGAATAGGTTTTGTTGAAATACCCGAGTGACTTGACGTGCCTGGAACGATGCCCAGAGCGATTCAGCAGACTCGGGGTGGGGTGAGGGGGGAGAATTCTGTGCAAAGCTGCCCCACTGCGGGGTCTGAGGGGCTCGTCGGGGGTCCTGCAGAGCAGCAAAGGGTTGGGAAGGACCTTGGGTGTTCTGCCACCATCCCGGGCCACCTCAGGTGTGGAGCCGGGAGGGCGGAGGCGTGCGGAGAACAGGGATGTGAGGAAGAGGAGGAGCAGGGAGGCAGGAGCTCAGCACTCACACTCGCACCCTGACGCGGCTGCCGGCGCTCCCGGGAGCACTTCAGCCTCCCCGAGTATAAATCAGGACGTGCTTTGAAGGCTCTGTGGTGAGCAGCTCGGGATGAGCTCGAGTCCTTGGGTATTAATCCTGCACTATTGTTCTTGTTTCTTGCTGCGTTGGGATTTTTTTTTTTTTTTTTTTTTTTTTTAAGAAATCAACACAGTTTTTTGAGGGCTCTGGCTAAAATGGCACAGAAATAAATGTGTTCTCCTTACACTTGGAGAGCATCTCCTCATTTTTATTAATGCAGCCTCTGCTGAAACACAGCCCATCCCTGTCTGCCCTACAGTAAATACCAGGCTTTCAGGAATCCATGGGGAGTGTTTAGTAAGTGTGGCACACAGAGCCATAAGGTTGATTTACCCTCAGAAACAAAGCATCAGTTTGGGTGATGGAGCACTGGGGGGGGAGGTTCCTGGGATGCTTTTCTCCGTGCACTGTGGAGCACTTGCCTGTACCTGGAATGTTTTTATCATTCTCCACACTGAGCTGGAAGAGAGCTCACGCCGTTCCTGTGACCACTGCAGGTGGGACACGAGTCACCCAGCCCAGCCCTTGTGTCACAGAGGGGTGACAAACCCTCAGAGGGGCCTGCACAGCCCATCCTTCACCATCAGAACGGGGAAGTCAGGCTGACCTTGACGGTGCTGGCATGGGGATGGCAATCATCCTGAAAATCCCCAAACCTTTGCATTTCATCATAAAATACTCTGTAGCTTGTTGGTTAAACCCACAGAAGCTGAGCTGTGGTCTCAGGCTCTTGAAGCTGCACCCCACCCCACTTGCCCTGGTGTCTGGGGGAGCTCCAGGTGCAGATCCCCCCTGGAGGAGCCCAGTGAGGGCTCAGTGACAGCGCTGGTGTCCTTGGAGCCAGGGGCTGGTGCTGGCACTGAAATACAGCTCAGAGCTGGCAAAGCCAGGGCTCAGGGGAAAAGAAGGGCTCTGAGGGTGTCCTGGGAGGCCTCACTCCTGCTCTGGGGCAGTGGATTCCTGCCTGGGCTCTCCTTGGGGCTGTGTGTGACCTCCTGTCTGTTTTTGTGGGACTGTTTTTTCCCTGTGGCTATAAATAGTCAGTTTGTTGTTTGTGTGTGTTCAGCAGAACAATCTGGTGTGATTGGCACCTGAGATTTACTGCCAGAGTCTGTATTCACTCTGCTCCCTAGAGAGGTGAGGAAGAAGAGGGGACTCAACTCAGTCCCTGTGTTCCCATTGCTTTCTCCGTGCTTTGGGCAACTCCTTGATCCTGCTGACTCACACAAGTGCCCCAGCTCCTGCATCCCACACCTGGAATGCTGGTTCCCAGCTGCAGGGGCTTTCTGCAGCCCTGTGAGGCGTCTCGCTGCAGCAGATTTGTTATTCTGTATTTTTATTTAATTACTTACTTTTACAGCTCTTTGCATAAATCTGATTATCCATCTGCTGCTCTGCATTAGGGCAGCGCAGCTCCTCGGATTTCTTCCTGTTCTAAACACTAAACTTGCCCTACCTGGGCTCAGGTGAGCTGGGTCTCCTCCCTGCAGGGCTCTCAGTGGGTCCAGGGCTCCCAGTGGCTCCTGACCACACCAAGCTCTGCACTTCCAGCTCAGTGTTGTGACTGCAACGGGCCAGGAGCTCACAGGAGGTAATTCCCACTTCCATGGTGTGGCTGGGAGCAGCAGAGTGTTCCCAGTTCAGCCTGATGTCTCTGTGTCCCCAGGCAGCCTGGGGCTCTGCCATGGGATCTTACAGCCCCTCCTGCTTTCAGAGGGGAGTGGAGGGCTCACAAGAAGCTCGCCTCTCTCTTGCCTGGGACACAGTGTCTTGGTTTGGAAAGGCAGGTATTTGCCAGGGAAAGCTGGAGTTTCCCTTGGAATGGAGAATGGAAACCCCTCACCCCCTCCAAATTATAGTTTGGCAATGAAGGGCTTCCCAAAGATGTGGGAATAGGAATAACAGTTCTTTACTAAGAATATTAACAAATGTAGTAGTAAAACAAACAAACAAGCAAACAAACAACAATCCTAGAAACCCTGACAGAGTCAGAGCTCCAACCTGACACCCTGTTGGTCAGGGGGTTGGGAGCAGCCCACAGTGAGTCCAACTGGAGTGGCAGAGGTGGTTCTGTTGGGGCAGAGATGATCCTGAGAGAGAAGGGCCCAGGGATGGTGAGAAGGGCCCAGGGATGGGGAGAAGGGTCCAGTCTCCCTCCAGGAATCCAGTGGAACCAGATCCCTGGTGTTCCTGGGTCTCAGTTTTTATCCAGGTGGGAATGGTTGGCTCCTCCCACTGGGTGGAGCCTCTCCCACTGGGATGATGGAATGTGTCCTGTCCCTGCTGAGCCTCCATGGCCCATCAGCAGCAGAGATCCCCTGGAGGGAGGAGGGGTGGTGACAGAGATAACAAACCCTGCCCCACCTGGTTTGAACAGCTGGCCCCTTATCAGAAGGCACCTGCCCCCCTCCCCCCAGAGTTACAGGAGATAAAGAAAAAAACATCTCCCAGCTGCTTTCAGCAAATGGAATAGAATGCACATTTTGGTTCCATAACCCAAGACACAAGTTCTTGGTTCCATCACCCAAGCTACGTGGTTGGAAGCCAACCCAAGGTTCCCCCAGCTTTTCCCAGGTGCCTTCCACGCCGTCCCTGCGTCTCTGGGATGATTCACTCTGAGTATCACACCAGCCCCCCAGAACCACGGAGTCACGGACTCAGCTCCAGTTTATCCTCTGCAGTTCTGTTCTCCTCTTAGCAAACAGACACTCCATAACCTAATTGCTCCTTAGGGGCCGTGCTGTGTCCCTGTAATCCAGGATGTCAGAGGCAGCCGTGCTGCTCTCCCAGGGACGCCGCTGCTCCCCCGCCACGGCGGCCAGCGCCTGCCTTGGCAGAAAGTGAGAAGGCAGCGTGGCATTGAAGTGGAGATTTTCATCTTCTTGGGGATTTTTTGGTTTTTTGTACCTCTCCTATATTCTGGGCTTTTGAACATCTAACATCTCTTTTATGCTTCACATCCTTCATATGAAATTGTTGTATTGTGTTGCCTATTGAAACCCGGCTTTCCTTTTGTCAGGTTTTCCCCCCCTCACCCCTGCTTTCTTCTCCGCTGTGTTTTGAGCGGTGTAACTACTTAGGGCTCCATTTTTCAGGGTGGTTTTTATCCTCCTTAAGTCGTAGCTCCGAAGGCCTTTGTCTGTGATAAACTCAGGTCTGAGCTGGTGCTTGGAGAAGAGGATTTTTAGGCCAGTTCTGCTGCATGCAGCCCTTGGGGGAGGCTTTGGGGGTGACTGTGCCTCCTCCCTCCTCCTTCTCCCTGCAATAGTCACAGGCAGCCTTGGTGGAGTTGGGGTTATTTTTATTATTGTCCTGTATCTCATCTTGTGCATGCAAATGTCCTTTTCCTTGGCTTGGGACTGTGGAAAGCCTCAGTTAAATGGGTGTTTTGTAAGGGGTTCACCCACCCTGGGCTGAAGTGCTTTACTGGCAGAGCCAGGGGGTCCTTTTGGAGGGCGAGGAGGCTGCAGGGCTGATGATATCCAGTTGCCCCAGTTATCCTCCTCCTGAGAAAAAAGCTGGGAAGTTTGGAAGGAGATGTGGATACCTGGGAAGTCGTGGATTCAGAGCCATCTGGCTCACTGCAGCTGCTCCATGGTCATTTCCCACAGGGACAGTTCATAGCCAGAGCTTGGAATGCAGGAGGAAACCGTGTTCTCCTTATGTGTTGCTTCTCACTTGAACGATTTTAATGCTTTTATTTTTTTTTTATTCTTGAGCATGCAATCTGAAATTCAGTCGTGCAAGCATTAACGAGCTGCTGATCACCCTGCCTCTCTTTTCTGCCCTTGTTCAGGCTCTCAGATTTACAGCTCTAGTTCAGGCTGGAAATTACTGACACTGTAATGATCTGTTTTATCTCTCTGTCTATTATTTTGTCAAATAATTTTAAGATGACTGTGCTTACAAGAGCTGTCAGAAATCCTCCAAACACTGAGGAGGATGAAGAAGTCATTGGCCTTTTCAAGTGTGACCCTGGTTGTGTTGCTTTGTTCCCAGGACTCACAAAAATGACCTTTCCCACTGCCTGTCAAACTGTGACCCAGGTGTGAGGGTTTGAGAGCCCCAGGAGCCAGACAAGGCACGTTTCAGTCCTGTTGGTTTGCAGTTGTTTTTCTCCATTAACAGATTTTGGACTGAAAACCATGGAGGGGAAGGGAAAGGGAGAGGGCAAGGTAAGCAATGCTGCCTGCTTCTGATCCTCAGGTTACAGCACAAGCTAAATAGACTACACTAAATATTTTAGGCTGTTTCACAGACTTACAGACTTTGATCCCCGGCTTTGATTTCCCAGGCGGCCCCGCCGAGCGCCGGTTCTGAGCAGAGAAGAGACCCATTAAGCCCCGTCTAGCCCGGTGATTACCATGCCTTTGTGATTCCCGTGCCTCTGCACCAGCACCGGGCCTTTCATCACAGCTCAGCCCTGCAGCCTCGGCTCCCCGTGCCTGGGGACGTGCCAGGGCAGGAGAAGCGCTGTGCCAGCCCCCAGGCAGGGCCAGCCCCTCCGTCCCACTCACTGCTTGGTCCTTCCCCACCTGGCTGCAGCAGGATGCCCAGGAGAGGAGGTGACCCTTTCTCTCATGCAGTTTCTGCACCAAACAGGCCATGAAATAAATATTCTGCGTGTGTCCTTGTCAGAGCAGTAGAGATGAGGGCATTTTGCCTGCCTGCCCTGCTCTGTGCCTCCAAGTCCCCGGGTTCCTCTGCACCACCTGGCTTGCTTTCTTTTATTTTTTTAATTTAAATCTAATTTTGCTGCCTTATTGTAAGTTCCCATCTAACTCCAGAGCTGTTGTCACCTCGGGGCTGTGTTGCTGCTTTTCAGTCTTCCCACACCCATCACAAGTGCAGTCTGTAAAAACTTTGGGAAGTCTCTCCTGAATTTGTGCACTTGGGGTCATCCCAGGAGGAGTGGAGCAAGGGTACCTCTTAGCAGAGAGTACTCTTCAAAAACCCCTTCGTCTGCAAAGTGGGAGCTGCTTTCATGCCATGGGTTGCCAGTCGAAATGGCAGAGAATGTGGGCTGGGAGGCACAAGGAGCTCAGGTGTGCAGTGAGGACCACACTTGGAGGGGATGTGCAGTGACCCCACAGCCAGGCTGGGCTGCCCCAGGGCACACCAGGGCTGTCCCAGCACACACCAGGGCTGCCCCAGCACACCCCAGGGCTGTTCAGCACACCCCAGGGCTGTCCCAGCACACACCAGGGCTGTTCAGGGCACCCCAGGGCTGTTCAGCACACCCCAGGGCTGCCCCAGCACACACCAGGGCTGTTCAGCACACACCAGGGCTGCCCCAGGGCACCCCAGGGCTGTTCTCTCTTCTGGGAAGCTGCAGGGGGCTTGTGTTGAGTCCCTGCAGCTCGTGGCTGTTCCCCAGCTGGGATGGGGGCTGGTTTATCTCATCAGTGCAGCACACCCAAATCTGTGCCATCACTGCAGCGTTATGGGATGCCACCAGAGGCTGGCCCAGCCCTGGCCCAGCCTCAGACTCGTGCTTCAGTGAGTTTTGTTGCAGGTGCCACCACCCTGTCTCCGTTAGCAGCTCAGCACGGCTGCATTTCCCGCGCGAGCGCTCCACAGTCTGTCTCATTGTGTTTATTTTGTTCAGGCTGCTTTTCCCTGGGCTTGACAGTGTAATTTGTACAGGTCTCTGCTGAGTGAGTTTTCCAGACCTTCAAAGGAGCTTTTTTGTTAGCTCGAAGGCAGGACCATGGATAGCAGAGCCAGAGCAACAGGAGCGTCGAGGAGCGAGCGGCACACCCACCAGCCAGCAAGGCTCCCTCACCTCCAGAGCTGCTCCTTGGCAAAAGCTCCATGGTTCAGAGATTTTAATTAGATCAAATCCTCCAGGTGACCAGCCAAGCATTTAAAGGCATACCAATTTCTCAGTCGTGTCTCTTGCTGGAAGGGGTTTTATTATTTATTTTAGTGAGAATGTGACAAAGGAGCTTGGATATCCCGAACGTGCCGTTCTCCTTGAGTGGCACCAGGAGGTCTCCAGCCCAGGGGATTGTCCTTTCAGTGCACTTCTACTCAGCAAAGTGTCTTCCTGCCAGCTGCTTCTGCACTTGCTCTGGTCTCCGTTGCCCAGAGGGACTTGCATGTGAAATGGGATCAGATTTTTGGACCTCATGCTGTTGGGGCCATGGCTGTGGCTGCAGGTTTGGCTGGGGATGAAGGAGAGCCCCAGTTGTGAGCTGGGGGGAATGGCCTCGGGCCCAGGAGTGGCCTGGGGACAGCTGAAGTTTTAGGGCTTGTGCTGTTTGCCTCTGTTGACTCCCCAGATCAGTGCCCTGCCCATTCAGAGATGCCATCCATGGCTCAGTGCACAACATGTTGGGGTGGAGAATCTCATCCTGTTTCTGCAGGAGGAGACTCTTCTGCATCCCCTGGCACAGGGGATGGACTCCTCGTGGTGGATGTGTCAGGTTCCTCCTGACTCTGCAGGAGCTGGTTTGCCTCCAGGGATGCTGCAGGGCTGGTACATGGGGGTCTGAGAATTGTGCTGTGAAAATCTCATCTGCAGGAAGATCCCGGAGCTCCTGGGTTTGTTCTTTCTCCCTCCTGCCCTGTCTGGGCAGGACACATATTCCCCACCCCACCCATGGCTGTGCCTGGGTGTCTGCTGCAGCAAGAGGGTGAGGAAGGAGAAATCAAAGGTGGCTTTCAACAAACTGTTCCCTTTTCCTGCCCTGCAGTCAGCCTGCTCTTGCCAGCTGGGAAGTCCCACACCAGATCTGCCTTGAGCCATGGTTTTAACTCCAAGCTGCTCCTTGCCCAGCTCCATTTGGCTCTGGTTTTAGTTTCTTTGTGACCCTGCCTGCCTCTGTCTCTCTTCTTTCCTGGAGGGGCTGGGCTGTGCTGCTCCAGCAGCTCCCTGGGAGCAGTGAGAGCTGTGGGGCCGTGCAGGCTCAGTGACCTTTGCCTGGCACGGTGCAACTGCTGCTTCAGAGCCCAGCAAGGGCTGAAGTGCTGGAGCAGTTCCTGGAGTGTGAGAGCCCTGGGATCAGGGATCAGACAGCTGGCACACTGTGCCCTGGCTGTCACAGCCCTGCCAAGGAGGGAGCCTGCAGCGTCTGACATCTCCAGCACCTTCCAAGAGGCAGCAGAAGTGGGGGGAATGGTCTGTCTGAGTGTCTGTGTGTCTGTGTGTCTGTGTGTCTGTGTGTCCCTGGGATGTCCTGACCTGAGGTTTCAGCCTGTCCTGGCAGGCAGAAGGGTGGATTTGTCCACAGTGGTCCTTGGAGAGGAGCTCTTGCTGTGAGAGGCGTGTGGGTGGTCAGCATGCTGGCAGCCAGCGAGGAGAGGGGGCAGCAGGAACTGGAATATCAAGGCTGTTCAGGAGTGGATGTGATGTGGAGTGAGAGGATTCAGGGAGCCAGGGAGCCACAGGGCCGGGCTCCTTGCCAGGGGAAGCCAGGTGGGATGGGGGGCAAGGTGGGAAGGCCCAGGTGACCCAGTGTGCCCTCCCTGCCCCTGCTGCCTTCATTTCAGGTGTGTTTGAGGTGATGCAGGGTTTGTACCTTCTCCATAACCATGAGCCAGGGTTGGTGGGAGCTGGGGGATTATTTCTTTGGGATCAGGCTGGATTGATCCTTGTTCATGTCCACTGTGGGGTGGAAATATAATTAAATAGAATCACTGAAGTTGGAAAAGACCTCCNTTCCCTGCCCTGGACACGCTCCAGCCCCTCCAGGGCTCTCTGGCCAGGAGGGCCCAGAACAGGACACAGCCCTCGAGGGGACAATCACTGTCCTGGTCCTGCTGCCACCCCAGTGCTGGTATGAGCCAGACCAGGGTCCCTCCCACCTTGCTCTGTTGCTGACCTGCCTTTTGCTTTCATCCCTGCAGCAACCCCAAAGTGCAGATTGAAGCCATCGAGGGGGGTGCCCTGCAGAAGCTCCTGGTTATCCTGGCCACAGAGCAACCCCTGGCAGTCAGGAAGAAGGTGAGGAGTGGGGCTGCACCTCTGGGCAAAGCTGGGTTTGTGCTGAGCTCCGTGTAAACACCCTCAGGACATTATGGACTTCTGGAGAGTGTGGGTCCTCTGCTGCTCCCCAGGCTGGGTGGGCTTCACTCCCAGGGGTGCAGGAAGGGGGCCCTGGGTGCCAAACCACCCCAGCAGCACTGGCTGGTGCCCGCACTCCCCTGGCTCTGTGGGTGCCCCCCCAGAGCCAGCAGTGGCACTCACAGTGGCTCTGCCAGCCCGTGAGGACAGGGGGCACAGCTCCTGGGGGGCACAGGCGAGGGTCCCCAGGGCAGCAGAGCCATCACAGGCTGACAAAGACGGGAGCTGACGTTTGGAGGAGCTAATTGCTGCAGCCAGCCCCGTGTCCTGCCTGTGGCAGAGGCTTTGGAGCAAGGAGCAGCACCAAGAGCCCCCAGCCAAATGTGCAGCACTGTCCATCGGGCTGGGGGCTTCCTGGCCCCCTCCCTCCCTCTCCCCCTCCCTCCCTGCTGTATTCCCTGGAGCATGAGATCCCATTACCCTCACTTTAGCGTGTGATGCCACCTCTGTAACATCACCTGGCTGCTCCCAAAGCCCCAGCCCTGTTTTCCACCTCCTGCAGGAGGGGTCCAGCAGGGTGGGGGGACCCCTGGCTCTTCCATTTGCCTGTAACGAGCTCCCTAAAACATGTTCCCCTTTAACCCTGGCAAGAGGCTTCCAGCAAGGAGAAGGCTGTGGAACCCCGTTGCAATGGGCTGTGGATGTGAGGAGATCCCACAGGATGCTCCAGGCTCAGAAACTCCTCCCAGGAGTGCCTGTGGCTCAAGCCAGAGCTCCTTTTGGGGTGGGGAGGGATGGCTGGGCATGCAGGGGCTCTCACAGCACCGCTGTGAACCAGAGTCATTCCTCCCAGTGAACCTGAGCGCGTCGTGCTGGAGAAATGAGCAGGGTGGGCTCGGCGTGGCCCACGGTCACACGCAGCTGCACCAGACCCTCCGAGGGTTACACCCTCTCTCCCAGGAGGACAGAGGTTTGAATTTCCAGCTCCCGTGCTGTGCACAGTGTGCTGTGTCTCCAGGCTGGCTCCCAGGATCCTGCACAGGGCAGCAGCCCCGGGCTCCCGCTCCGCTGGGTTTTCCGGCCCGGCGCTCACGGCCCCGCACGGCAGCCAGGCCAAAAGTGCATTTTCTTCTTCCCTGCGCCGTCCTCCGGCCCACGGTTAGAAAGGGAGACAGCAGCGTCTCCAATTCACCAGCAGCAAGGCAGGAAATGGAAAATAGAAACCGAGGGGAGCGGGGGAGGCAGGGCTGTCAGCTCGGATCTGTCGCGGCCCGGCCCCTGTGCCAGGCGCCCAGATGAGCAGCGTGTCCCCTGCCCCGGGCGGGCCCCGTGCCACCACGGCTGTCACAGCCACACAGTGTGACAGCAGCGGCGCTGGGATGGCCCCTAATTGCCTCCTCAGCTCCAAGCCAAGCCCCTGGGGCACCGCTGGCTGCTGGGCTCTGGGTGCTGGCGTGACGCTGTTCAAGATCACACCGACACGGACTGCGAGGTCAGGAGGCTGAAATGACTCCAGATCTTTGTTACCTGGGAATTTCTTCCCTTTGTGCTGTTTTACAAAGAGCCACTCAAGGGGTGGAAGGAAGACAAACTTCTTCAACTGCATTGGTCAAGTCAGAGGGACATCAAGAAGAAGTCCCTCCTAGGGAAAGGAATGCAAGCAAAGGTTACAGTTAGGAAAATGTGTCTCTTGTTGGCAGAACAGTGCCTGGGAAAGAGTTTCAGAGAACCCAAATATCACAGCACGAACTGTGGCTACATCAGTGCATGGGGCTGCACCCTGACAGGGCCTGGGGTGGGGCTGGGTGCTGGGGGACGTCATGGCCTTGTCCTCTGTGCAGGCGTGGGGACATCACCCCCACATCCAAATCACCTCGTAGGGACCAGGCTGTGCTGGGGGGTGCTGGACTCTCCTCACCCCATCCCATCCCGTGGCCAGGTTTTGTGCCTGTGTGGGGGTGAACAGGGAGAAGTGATGGGGTTGGCTCTGTCAGGGGCTGGCCACAGGCCCCTCGTAACAGGGTTTGGATGGAAGTACCCAAGATTTGGAGCCTCACAGTGCTGGGGAGGATTGGGATTGTGAACAGGACTGCTGGAGATGCCCCTCAGCCAGAAGAGGCTGGGATGCATTTTCCATGGAGCTCTGCACAGATGGGCTGGAGCATGTTTCTGCTGTCCCCATGGGTGCCATGAAGAGGGGCTGTGCCACAGGGGGTGGCTGTGGCCACCATGCTGATTGCCCTCTCTCTCTCCACCAGGCTCTCTTCGCTCTCTCCTCCATGCTGAGGCACTTCCCCTATGCCCAGCAGCAATTCCTCAAGCTGGGCGGCCTCCAGGTTCTCAGGAGCCTCTTCAGGCAGAAGGGGATGGAGCCCCTCCACGTCCGTGTGGTGACACTGCTCTACGACCTCCTGATGGAGAAGGTGAGAGCTGGGATGGCAGCTGGCCAGGCACTCCCCACCTTCACCCCCAAACCCAGCCAGGCCTGAACGTCCTCACAGGACGAGGATGAGGAGGAGCCAGCCCAGCATCAGTGGGGATGGGTCCCTCGCAGCCCCTTGGCCAACACCACA
Organism: Rhadina sibilatrix; assembly: GCA_013400275.1. NCBI lineage: Eukaryota > Metazoa > Chordata > Aves > Passeriformes > Phylloscopidae > Rhadina > Rhadina sibilatrix. Next base: position 157,950 of record VWYO01006938.1, on the reverse strand, counting down.
CAGTGCCTGGGGGAGCCCAGAGGAGCTGAAACCTTTGTTTGCCTTCAAGCCACTGCCACCGTTTTCTCCCGGGGGTGTTTTAACAGCAGGACACTGAGGGCACGAGTGGGGAATGCTGGCCCTGGGCTGTGGTGTCCAGCCAAGGCCAGGGGACAGGCCAGCACTGCTTGTCCCTGCCTGCCAGAGCCCTTTGCCTGCTGCACATCCCCCGCTAGAGCCCAGCCCGCCACGGTCTGTGTTTGATTTTCAAATACCCTGGATTACTGCTGTAAGTGTCAGTTTAAAGCCTGTCTTTCCTTGCCATGGCTTGTTGTTCAGTCTGTGTGTTTCCCTGACTCCAGAGAATGGGAATTAAATCCACTCTGGCTCAGTTTATGGCCAATTTGCCCTGAGGATTATGGCTGCTCTAATACCTGGGTTGCAGGCACGGCAGAGCAGCACCTCTCTGTTAAATCAGTTATTTTCTAGGAGACTTTGTAAAGGTGCAAATTATTTTAGCAGGTGTGAAATCTTATCAGGTGCTGACTCTTAACATGATCCTGTCAGCTCGGTGGGAAAGGAGCAGGCAGGGGCATTTTGACTCAAACCATTCCCATTTGATCCTGCTGCCCCTTTCCCAGCTGCTCCCTCCAGCAGCCCCAGCTGCTCCCTCCTCCGTGGGTCTGGGGCAGGCACAGCCCGGCAGATCCTCGGGTTTATGTTGAAACAACGACTTTTAGCTGCTCTTTGGACTGGGAATGCTGTGCCCTGGGTGCTGGGGGGCTGCCCTGAGCTGGGATGGCAAGTCTGGGATGGGCTGGGTGACTGTCAGATGGGTGGTTTGGGATCATAGACCACCCTGGCAGCTCTCAGTGCTAAACAGGAGTCACTGAGGCTCTGAACAGCTCCTCCTGCCACATTCCTTCCTTTTCTCCCCAAATCCTGCCTGCACTTCAGCAGGCAGCTCTCAAAAGGAGCAGGAGAGGGGAGGGAGATCTCCTTGGTGTTCCTTCCATGTCCCTGTCAGGAAATTTCATGCTATCAACAGCCCCTCCACTGCCTGAGCCCCAAAGGGCTCACAGGGTGATGTTGGGTGGGTTTCCCCTCCTCCCCCTGGCCCCAGTGCTGCTCTGGGCTGGTCTCCCTCACTGTAAGGGACCCAGCCCCCTGCAGAATTTCAGTACTGGGGTTTTCTGGGCCAGGCTGGGAGGGGAAGGTCTGGCTGTGGCTGGAGGAGACTGAGATCCCATCTCTGGGAAGAGCAGTGCAGAGCCAAGTGATGATGTTCATTAGGTGCTGCAGGCACCTGTCAGCAGCAAAAACCATCAGAGCAGAGACTTTACAAGTTCTGCTGAGCTTCCTGCCCGAGTCCCCTCCCAGGCTGTGTGACACAGAAGCCCCCAGTCACTGGGAGTTTTCCAGGGTGGGCAAACAGCTCCTGTGGCCAGGGAGCCAGGGCACAGCCTCGGTCTGGTCTGCTGGCCATGGCAGGTGGTACAGGACAGGCATCCTCCTCTACTGTGTCACCTCCTGGGAGCAGCTCCTCTCTGACAGGGACATTAATCTGCCTTCCACCACTTCCCACAGATGCTGCTGGAGGACTCCCAGCTCGGGGAGCAGATGGAGGAGAAGATCCAGCAGTACCGGCAGGTCAGGCTGGTGCCGGCGGTGCTGGAGCAGGGCTGGTGCGCCCTGGTGCCCAACCTGCTGGCCATGCCCGAGCACGACACCCGGGAGAAGGTCCTCAAGCTGGTGGGGGTCCTGGTGGGCTTCTGCAGGGAGCACTACCGGGGGGACCCAGCCCTGGGCAGCACCCTCAGCCTCCTGCGCAGCGAGTACGAGGAGCTGGCGGCCGAGGAGCAGCGGGAAGGGGACAAGGACGGCTACTTCAGGGAGCTCCTCGGCTCCATAAACACCATCATCCAGGAGCTGAGGTGAAACTCTGGCTGCAGGCCACTTCCAGGGGGGTCAGGGTGACAGCAGGCCGGGCTGGCACTGGGGTAGGTGCACTTTGGAATAAACTACTGGACTGAACGAGGTCCCAGCACTGCGTGCCGACAGCTTTGTTGTTATTAAAATATTAAAATGACTTGGGGTGTGGGGAATGCCTTGCTTTCGTGGGGTACTGCTGGAAAACCAGAGGTGTGCAGTGGAGGGAACAAGCTGGGGGCTCAGCTGGGGAATTTGGGATGTGCAGAAAGGAACAAGCAGTGTTCCTGTGGGGGGCTGTGTTTGTGTCCCAAATGGAGCTGCTGGTCCCCAGCCCGGGGTAATGACAGGGTTGCTGCAGCTGCCTGCCCTCCCCCAGCAGGGCCAGGGCCAGGACCAGGGCCAGGGCTGAGCCAGTCTTGCCCCAGCCCCTCTGCAGAGCCAGCCCAGCTGTGCTGGGAATCCCCCAAATTCCTGCAGCCTCCCCCAGGCACTGAGCAAGGCAGGGCTGGAGGGGCCCCAGGGGTGGGGGGTGCTGGGGTAGGTGGAAACCTTGGGTAGGGCTCACTGGAACCCCTCTCCCTACAGATGTAGGAGGTGGGACAGGCACTTCCATCCTTAATTTTGGAGCTGACAGGGTCCCTCCATTCCTGCAGCTTCAAGAGGGGATGAAGCATTGAGCACTGGAGTCACAGAGGTGGCCAGGCCAGGAGCAGCTCCTGCTCCTGCCCCTTGCACCCACAAGAGCATCAGGAGGGCCGTGCTGGCTCAGCCTGAGCTCCCCAAACCCTGGCACCCTTTAGGCAGAGAGGGACTCGGAGCAGAGCCCACGGGCTGTGTCTCCCTGGGACACTCCCCAGGGCCCGAGCCCTCAGCACTGCAGCAGCTGATGTGCCTTAATGGATTTTTCCTTTTCTCACCCATTCGTTGTGGTTTTGAATGCGCTCGCCCCTCCCCACCCTCCCTGCTCTCTCCTGGAATTGTGTGTTTGAGGTTGGGTGGTTTGGAGCCAGCCCCGTGTGAGCAAACACAGCTCGGGGCGCTCCCCTCCCCTGTCCCGCTGCCAGGGGGGCTGGAGTGGGCAAGGCGCCCATTAAGGGGCATTAAATCGTGGCACGGAAACTTCACACACAATTAAAGCGGCGTAAATTCAACGCGGCTCCATTCACCGCGGAATTGAATTAAGAGCACTCGAAATCTGGAATAAGACTTATCTCCTGAGGATTTAATGTGGTTTCACTAATACACTTTAGAAGATAACGTGGGTTCATCTTGCTGAGATCCCTGCCCTGCCGGGTCTGCCGGGCTCTGACTGCACTGCAAAAACCTCTCCCAGATCTTTTCAAATCGCTGAAAAAAAAAAACCAAAAAAAAAAAAAAAAAAAAACAAAAAAAAAAAAAAAAAAAAAAAAAACAAAAAAAAAAAAAAAACAACCCAAAACAAGAACAACAACACAAAACCAAACCCAAACCGACCCCTCCAGCAAGTACTGTGGCGTGTTCCAGGCGGTACCTGGGGAGCAGCCGTGGGAGAGCCCCACAGCCCTCCCCTGCCCAAAGCCACGGTGGGACCCCCACGGAGGGCTGGGAATTGGGGAGGTGGGCAGGGAATTGAATTGGGGCGGTGGGCAGGGAATTAATTGAATTGGGGCGGTGGGCCGGGAATTGAATTGGGGCGGTGGGCTTTGTCTCCTCGCTGCCCCCGGAGCTCTCCCCGCCCGTCGCTCCCTCCCGAGCCCAGCATCGTCCCCCGGCAGCGACAGCGACGGCACGAGCCCTTCCCCAGCGCTTAATTACAGGGAGCAGTAATTACTGTAATTCTCCTCAATTGGCTCCCTAATAAAGTCAGAGCTCCGCTGGCGGCCGGAGCCCCTCGCCGAGGCGCTGCCGCTGGCCCCGGCAGGGCTGGGATTCCCCGGCGCGGTGTCACCGGGGGGTTCGGGACACGAAATCCTCCCTCCGAAGGGGGGAAAGGCGTTTTCTCCCCTCCAGCTGCACTCCTGAAGGCAGCAATTCAATGTTACACCAATAATGAGTCACCTCGATGCCCTTCTCTGCTCCAAACCCAATCGCAATTCCCAGAGGAGCAATTCTCGGGTACCAAAGAAATGTGAGTGGAGGATTTGTTTTTGGCCTCCTGTCCCCATTGCTGTCCCTGCCGCTCCTGCACCCCCTGGGGCTGCAGCTCTCACCACGGGAACCACATTTTAATTTCTTGATGCTCAGTGTTTGTAGCATAAATTAAACTAATATGTATTTAAAAGCTAAATACGTGTAGATTTGTCTGCACATCTTAATAAAGGTTGTTTTTAAAAGCTCATTAATGGATTGTACTGGGGGAGGGAGGAGGCACTGGATGCACTCCCTAAACAGCCCAGGGAATGTCACCTTTAAGACAATACCAGGAGAAAAAAACTTCATGTTGTATAAATTCAGTTAATAATTATCTCTAAAAGAAGATCTACAGCCTGTTAACCCCCAAACTGCAGTGAAGCACAGCTCCCCCTCTGAGCCTGTTTACATGTTAAGGCTATATGAAAATAGCCTATAATTCCACTGTTTAATAGCTGCACTCAAGAGGCTAAAATGCTTGAAAACATAAATACATTTGGCAAAAATGTATCAGAAACTGCTTTGCCTAATTCCGATCAGCATTACAGTAACATGACAGCCATAACCTTAATACAGTGAATTATGAGCTGATTGAGATAAATAAAATGATAACATTTCAGTGCCAAGGTTCAGCTCTAAAATGGGGCTGCACTTTAGACGTTGACTCCAGCCCAGGCTTTTCCAGCTCCGCAGGAACCGGCACCGCTTCCCTGCACCCGACTCGACTGGGCCGTGTGAAACGCGCCGAAATTCATAAAATTTAAATAAGACAGCGAAATTATACCTTGTAGCTATAGTTATCACAAATAATGTACAGTCTAAATTGCAGCCTGAGCAAACACGATTTCCTGGGTGCCTCTGGAAGCCCAAGGCGGGAGGCAGAGCAATTATGAGGAATGAGCACAAAGCTGATTGGCATTTGAATGGCGGGGGGGGTGAGGGGGGGGG
>VWYO01006938.1:134104-152965 GCA_013400275.1 Rhadina sibilatrix | reverse complement strand
GGGGAGAGGGGCGGGCCGGGCCCCGCTCCATTCACGGCACCACAATGCACCAGCTGGAAAAGCAACTTTATTAGTGTCCCGCAGCAAAATACATTAGTAATTTGTAAGCAGGCATTACAATTCCCGTCCGTGCCGCCCACGCCGGGGGGAGGATTCCCGGCCCCGGGAGCTCCCCCGGCAGCGCAGCCCCTCCGCAGGGAGCAGCAGCGGGGAACAGCCCGGGGGGCTCCGGGGCAGCCCGGGGGAAGCAGCAGCACAGCCCCGGGGCACCGCCGAGCCCAGCTCCCGACAGCATCCTCAGCAAAGCCCGGCCCAGGCACGGCTGCGGCGCTTTTCCAGCTGTTTTCCAGTTGTGCTCACACGGAATGTGTGCCTGCTGCGACTCCGAACTCCTCTTGAGCTTGTTCCCTCTCCACCCCCACAGCAGAGATACGCTATCACGTACAGTAATCTCATTAATTTTTTTTTTTGGAGTAAAAAAAAAAAAAAAATCTAATTTTTCTCTCTTGATCACCATGATAAACTGAGTCTCTGAGTAGCATGATCCTGTATTAGTGTTAACCGTTAGTGTTACTGTAAAATCCTCTTTGGTTATAGAATATTTCATTTAAAGCAAGATTATAAAAAAAACCAGTTTCCAGCTAGAAATCCACCCCTGTATTCTAAAAGCCATCTAAATTACCACACTGCTGCAGGCTGAAGATACACTGATAGGACTTAGAAATCTGAGTATCTCCCCAGGTAATCTAAACCAAGTTATCAAAATTATATTAAGTAAATACATTTGGAGGAATAGTAAAATTTTTGAAAAATCCTTAGGGTATGAAAAGTAGAGTTCTGGAAGGAGCAGAAAAAACACCCCAGAGCTCTCCTCTAGATACTTTCCATGGCCTTGAACTCGCTGAGGGCCTGCACGGGGTTCACGTGCTTCTTCTGGGACGCTCTCTTGATTTTCGTCTGGGTCTCGTCCTGCTTCTCCCTCTTGACCAGGGGTTTCTTCTCCGGAGCCTTCATCTTCCAGGAGACGGCCGGGAGGTTGAGGGAGGCCATGCCCTGGGACTTCTGGTACTTGGTGGACGCCACGTAGGAGGCCTTGACCGTCTGCACCACGGCGTTCATCAGGTTCTTGGCTGCCTGGATCAGGGACATGGCACTGTCCACCTGCCAAGGGACCCAGAGTTACACACCATGGAAGCCCTAAACACTGACAGCACCACAGGCCTGGGGGGTAAAAACCACTTGGACACTGATTTATGGGACTGGTTTATGTTCTTTTCCTTTGAGGCTCCCAGTCATAAGCAGGATTTTTCTTTGGGTGCTCAGGGGTTACAAAGCTGACGTGTGCCACCAGCACAAAAGCAGGGTTTGCCCCCTGTCTGCATTTTCCATATATTAATGGCAATGGGAACCATTTGTATTCTGCCCTTTGCTTTTGTGACTAAGCTTTAACAGTTGCTTATTCTCTAATGAAATTAATAAAGCTGTAGTAATATCTTAATCATCGATAATAAATATTCAAATTGCCCTAGAATACTGAGTTGGATTGGGAAGGAAGGAATGCAACTGCATCACCAGACAGGCCTGGAGCCCTTTCCCAGCTGCTTCCTAATTTACAAGAGCAGCAAAACAAGGAAAAAGATGAATTTGTCAAAGCTGTAGGACAGAGAGGGGACAAAGAGCTGAGACCAGGGCTGGGTGGAAGACAGAGGGGAGGAGCACTGTGCTGACCTCAGCTGGGACTCCCTTCCCCAAGGACCAGTGTCCTGCTCTGGGTGGGACCCCCAGCTTGTCAAGGCTAAATGGGCTGGGACAGGGGTTTGATCTGGGGCAGGGCTTGGTTTTGGTGGCTTTTCTGGGGCACTGTCCCCTCCTCCCTTCTGCCCCACTGGGCCTCAAGTGTCACTGTGGCACCTCAGATCCTCTGGAAACCCCTGTGCTCTGCCCTTCTCCTCATGAGCCAGGAAACCACTGCCCTGGGGTGTTTCCACAAATCCTCACAGGAGGAGGAATCATTGAACACCAGGAGAGCAGGGAGGTGCTTTTCTGAATGAACTGTCAGACTCTGGAGGTGGCAGCTCTGCCCACCTGGGCCGTGGCTCTGCTCTCACAGCACTTGTGCATGGGCAGGCTGACACTGGGCAGAATTCTCCTTTCAGACAGGTGATGCCTCTGGACTGGCTGAGGTCTTCATCTGATTATCCCATGGAGCTGAACACTGCTGCTGGCAAACCCTCAGCCCCAGTGGACAGGCTCAAGGAGAAGGGATAAAACCAGGAGATCAGAGTACAGATGCCAGGCTGCTCTATCACTGATTTATGGCACAGGGGATGTAACTCCTGGAGACACTGAGTGACTGCAGTGAGGCCCTGGAGTGTGTACTGCTGCACAGGAACACATCTCCTGCTTTGCACTTACCATGCCTCCAGCCTCCAGCCTCCCAGCTCCCAGGACACGAACAGCAGCACATCCAGCACAGCCCCTGGAGCTGCTCTGGGGGCTGCAAAGGGAGCAGGGGGTGCTGAGAGGCTGCAGGGGGGGCTGGCAGCAGCAGGAGGGGCAGCACAGCCCCATCAGCCCCAGATGGGCTCAGCTCCTGCAAGGATATCTACTGCTGCTGCTGCTCACCCAACACTCTCCTTCCACAGCTCTCCCTGGTTTTTTTGGGGGGAGGAAATCTGTGCTACTTTGTTTAAGCAACTGAAATATCAAACAGGGTTTCACTGGAAAATATCAGTGGCACAGGGTACCCAGAGCAGCTGTGGCTGCCCCTGGATCCCTGGCAGTGCCCAAGGCCAGGCTGGACACTGGGGCTGGGAGCAGCCTGGGGCAGTGGGAGGTGTCCCTGCCAGGGCAGGGGTGGCACTGGATGAGGTTTAAGGTCCCTTCCAACTCAAACTGTTCTATAATTCTGTGGTATCAAAATGGCAGAATGTGGGAAGGTTTTTCCATTTGCTGATCAGGATTTAGGGAGCAGTTCTGGACTATCAGCCAATTCTGTCCTTTCTTCCAACCTCCTTCCTCAGTCCTGACATAGCTGGGCAAAAGCACCAGTGACCAAACGTGTCTGTGCAGGGCAAGGAAGAGTATTCCAGAAGAAATGAAGAATTTAGCTTTACTTCCCCCCCAAATATCTGTCATACAGGATCCTCTTAGGAGGAAGCATTTCATGAACTACAGTGAAAAAAAAAATTATTTGCAAACTAATGGCTGGAATAAAGAAGCAAGCTGGCCTGGGGCAGCTTCCAGCTGTCAGAAACCAGAGCAGCCACTAAAAATCCCTGCACTCTTCAGGGCACAGCCATCCTGAAATATTAACATCTCTGGAGCAGTGCAGGACCCCAGCATGTTCCAAGGCTGTGCAGAGACGTGGGGCAGGTTTAGCTCTGCTGATGAAGTGATTTAACCTCACTAAGAGTGAAAAGCACTTTGGAAAACAGATTTACACCAGAGGTGAAGTGAAATCTGTCTACAAACACCGCTGAGTAAGGGAATGTGAAACGTGAATTTCCTCCCCAGAACAACCAGCCAGCAACACAAACTCCGCATCCATTGAAACCCCGCCTGCTCCAGCGCCTCCAGTCTGAATCCTGGGGTGTTTAACACAGAAGCTCAGCTCGGGAGGGGCTCCCTGTGGGAGCAGGGCTGCCTGAGGCAGGCCAGGTGTGCCAGGTGTGCCATACGTACCCCGGAGACGACGAGCTCCCCGCCCAGGTTCTGCACCTCGGCCTTCACCTTGCTGCAGATGTTGAGCTGGTGGCAGTAGAGCGCGATGCGCTGCAGGTAGGCCAGCAGGTCCTGCTTGCACGCCGAGTCCGGGCACTGCGGGGCAACACAGGGCTCGTGGAGACAAAAATCTGCATCCTGTTCCAGCTGCTGGAAGCAGCTGGGAGATGGTTTTTTTCTTTATCTCCTGTAACTCTGGGGAGAGGGGGGCCAGCTGATAAACCAGGTGGGGCAGGGTTTGTTATCTCTGTCACCACCCCTCCTCCCTCCAGGGGATCTCTGCTGCTGATGGGCCATGGAGGCTCAGCAGGGACAGGACACATTCCATCATCTGCCCTCCCTGCAGAGCACTGCTCATTTGCTGCCCCAGATGAGCCTGCAGAGAAGCAGAATCACCCTTTTCTCTCTTTCTGCAGAGAAAAGGGGCAGGAGGAGACAGCAGAGCCCTGGGGGTGAGTGCTGATGGACACAGAACAGGCATTTCCCTCTTCAGTGAAGGTGAGGGTAGCTAACACATACATTTGGTTTTTTCCAGGGCCAGAACAAGTGGCTTTTTTAAGGCAAAGTGGTCTCTGTGCTGAGCAGAGGTAACCCAGGTTACCTCTGCAGTGATGTGCACAGAGCTCCCACACACAGGGGCACTGCAGTGGGAGACCTGCATGGCTTTATGGGCATCTGACCCCACCAAGAGACATAAAACCACCTCCTTAGACCCAAGGAAAATGATGGAACACCCAAAGTAATTGCAACTCTCAACCTGGGCACGTGGCTTCCATCAGTGCAGGGAAGGCCTGCCTAACGAAGCAGCAAAGCTTGCAGGTTAATTTTTTAAGCTAATCAATATTAGCCAGCAGTACAAGATGTTTTAGAGCAAGTCCACAAATAGCCTTGGCCAAAGAGCTAATGAAAAGCTCAAATTACCATTTTGGAAACTGCTCTCCATCTCCCAAAGAGCTCATCTAACACAGCTAGAGAGCAGCACAGCAGCAGAGGGGCTCGAGGGCTGACAAATGCCCAGGCCAGCACGTCAGGGGGATGGGCTCAACAATTCCAGCTACTCTGTGGGGCTGTGGAAGCCTTCAAGGAAAGACTCTCCAGGCAGGAGGCTGCTCATGATCACCAACAGCTGAGGAAGGCAGCAAAACCTTGGTGGAATAGGAATCATCACTGGGTTGTGTACATCAGGATGGTGTGAGATGGAAACCCACACCCTCTCCTGAGTGTGCTGTTTCTGCAGGGAGGATTGAGGACTCAGCTCAAAGACAGATGAGGTTTAAATGGAGATGTAACACAAGATAAAAAAGAACATCAACAAAAGGCACTGCAGATGCCTGCAGGAGCCCTGTCCTTTCCTAGACAGGAGCACTCGGATAAAAATCAAAAAACCCAAAAGGCAACAATCTGAACACTGATCAAGAATGATTTCATTATTGGATTAACCCACAGCCACAACTCCCACCTGCAGAGCTGCTGTGGGGAGGATTCCCACAGCACAGCCCAGCAGGGAGTGCAGTGTAGATGGAAGTGAACATGTGGGGACAACCCCACCTTCCCCAACCCCCCAAACAGAGCTGCTGCCACAGACTCAGGGAAGGTTACTGGCAAAAGCTAAGCTGGCTGCTCCAGGTCAAATCCAGGATCCATCCCAGATGGATGGATCCCCACTTTCAGTTTCCATCCCCACTTTCAGTTCCTGCTGCCCCAGATGAGCCTGCAGAGAAGCAGAATCACCCTTTTCTCTCTTTCTGCAGAGAAAAGGGGCAGGAGGAGACAGCAGAGCCCTGGGGCTGAGTGCTGATGGACACAGCCCATCCCCAGCAGCTGCAGGGGAGAGCCAGCAACCCCAGAGCTTCTTCCTCCCACTGCTTCTCCCTCTGGGAATGGGCCCTGCTGCACCAGGAATTCCCAATGAATGCCCCTCAGGCCCTGGTGCCAGCTGGGCCCAGCAGGAGCTGCCAGCAGCTGTTCTGGGGAGGCTCCCTGGCAGGATGGGCACTGCCCATGTGTGCCAGCAGCTGCCACCAGCACAGCCCCCAGCCTGTGCCCAGGGCCCCCCACCCCAGCCAGGGACCAGTCTCCCCAGCAAGAGGCTGCTGGAGCCTTTCACTGGGAAGTGGGGCAAGCCCTTCCCTCACCCCCAGCTGCTTCTCACTGGATGATCAGAACTGATGTAACTTCGTCCTCCCACTGCTACAAAAGGAAAAAAAGGAACAGGAATTTCCTTTACCTTTGGAGGTGTTTCGACACAGAAAAAATAAATAATAGAGAGAACCCTTGTCGTGCTGCAAATCATTGTCATCTGTGTCGTGCTCAGAACTGCTTCCTATTCCCCTGTTCCCAGCAGGCAGCAGCTGCTTGGAGTGAGGGATGGAAACCTTGGGGAGAACCTGCAGCTGATGGCAGAGCTCTTCCCAACAGACACAGAATTCCTGGGATAGCAGCTCTTGGAGTTCCAGAGCAATGTGCTGCAGAAGGGCCTGGTGGCAGAGCTGACAGGAGGGGGCACAGCTCTGGTGCCACCCAGCACACAGGACACAACCCCTCTGTGTGCTCCCAGCCAGGAGCAGGGACAGCAGGATCAGTGCTGGGAGCTGTTCCTGCTCTGTAGCTGTCACACTGTTCCACATTAACACGTTTCTAAAGACTATGGAAGCACATCTAATGAAATATGCAGGCTCAAAGTATTAGCAGAGTATGGAGTCAGGAAAAAGCTATATTCTTGTCAAAATGACTAACTGTACAGTGCTGCTCATATTTATCTTCAAACATGTGCTTAATCTGTTACATTTTTAAGGACTTTGCTGCTACTAAAAGTAATTTTCTTTTATATTTTGAAATGGCACAGTACAGAAAACCATATACCAACTTTGCATAAAACATGTGAAAAAAAAAAAAGGCATTGTAAAGCTTCAGCCCGAGCTCCCCTGAGACCTCAAACACAAACTGCTCCTTGCTTCATTTACCTACATCAGCAGCACACCTGGTTCTTGCAGAAACAAGGCTGTCAATGTGCTGTAGCAAGGAGAGCCATTTAAAAAAAACACTTCTCAAATTTATCTCCCCATTGAACATTTCTCACTGCATCATTAATAAAGGAGGGTGTAGACAAGCACCTTTGAATGCAACATTAAGAGAGAGTCCTGCACTGCAATGATCTGCTTTCAGAGTGACACTGGCTCAGTTCAAACTTTGCAGTACAAATTTCTGTCCTGAAAAGGCCTGGAAAGCAACTGGGGAAAACAAAGTTTAGTCCATGATCTCAGACTTAACCTCCCTGCATTTCAGAGTCTCTCCTGAAGGTGAAATATTATTACTAATGTTGATGTTTCCCTGCTGTTTGGGTGTGGGCTGAGGCCAAAGGTGCTCTTGCTTGGCCCAGTTTCTAAGTGGCTCAGGACAGGCATTGCATAAATAAATCCTTGAGCTTGTTCAATCCTGTAGGAATTCCCTCCAAACACTGGGACAGCACAGCCACACCTGGGTCACTGCAGGCCTTGCTCTGAGCCTTCAGCAGCTCTGAGTGGACAGTGAAAAAACCACCAGAGAGCTCTGAGAGCCTCCCCACTCAGCCCGTGGGGCATGTGAAAATTGCTGATGTTACAGAGCTGCCTCCAAAGCAGTATTGAAGGTTGTGCAATAGGCCAGGTGCAGCTGCTGTCCCTGCAGTCTGTGCTTTGGGAAGCACCAGGAGTGCTCTGGGTCCTGCTCAGCACTGGCACTGCCCTGGCTCTACGTGACCTGAAGCAGGGCTGGCACAAAATGCCAGGTGCCTGACTGCAGCCAAGGAGCTGCTGTGTCACTGCTCAGGGAGGCAGCACAGCAGCTGGGAGGAACAGAATTTTCTAGCAGCAGATCTGGAAAATCCGTTTAAAACACCCCAAAACCAAACACATTCTCATCTGTTCATCGTGCCTGCAGTGCTGCCAGATCAGCTCTTGCTCCTTGGTGCTGGAGGCTCAAGGGGCTGTGACTTACATGGTCAGCAATGGTCCGGCCCAGCTTGTCCATCCTTGACCCAGCCTCTGCGATCTTCTTGGCTGCACTAATCACATCTGACGTGTTCTTCAGTGGACCTTTGCCCCTGCAAAACAGAGCAGAGGCTCCCTCCTAACACCAGAAAACCACAGCAGTGGATTCTGTGTCCCTTTTCTCATTCTGTTGCACACAGTGCTGGCAGTGACTCCTCACCCAAAGGGCAGGAGCAGCCATTACAGCGTCTTCATTTTCAAGAGTTACCCCCTTTCAGCTCTTCCCCCACATTTAGCTTATATCTAGGAATAAAAACATCTTAAATTTTACTGCTTTGAGCAACTTAATGATCATAAGAGACAACATTTTAGAAGACGGATTTGCAACTTTTATGGAATGGAACATGAAGTTTAAAAAACAGTGTTATATAAAATCTGGTAAATTAATTTCAAAAGGCATCAAAAAACCCCTCTCCTCCCTCTGCAAATAACTGTACTAGGAACTATTTCTGCAGTATGGCAATATTGAGAAGCCCATAGAATTGAATGTTGTAAAGAACTGAGCAAATACATATATATATATATTTTCCTGGGGACAAGAATCCCCCGAAAGAAAGAAAGAAAGACAGGCAATAACTGCTGTATATCTGTAGATCAATTTAAACAGTTATTACCACCCAGCCACTGCACAATAATGCATCTCCCCAGTTAATATGCAGCTGGGACAGGGCACCATTTAAAGGAAATTATAAGAAGTGAGACTCTTAGGAGAACTTGCACCGTGTCTCACTGAAAGCCCAGCAGCCCAGGCAGCCCGGAGTGAGCACAAATTAAAAAGCCTCACCTGGTGAAGTCTGTCATTTCCATCATAATCATACACATCTGTTTGGCCAGGACAATGATGTCATTGCCACTGTCGTCCCATTTTGACACTTCAGCATCCAATTTACTCTTTTCCTCCTGGAAGCTGGCGACCTGCTCAGCAATCTTGGCTTTCTGCTCTTGAGGGAGCTGAGCCATGATAGCCTGGAAGAGAAGAGTTTTCTCACATGGCCTCCTGCTGCCTTGTAGAGGCTTTTTGGAACATTTCACTAATAACCAATTTCAGTCATGTAGATGGGGGATAAAACTTTAATAGCAATCCTCTACCTAGAGGCTTTACAGAGCCATTTGCTTCCATTTTGAATCAAAGTTTATACTCTTTTTTTAAGAAAAAATGCCCAGAAAGACAAGTTGACACTTAAAATATGGGCCTTTGCATGATAAAGCTGTTAAGACTCCAAACAAATTTGCCACATATTACCATCCCTCAAAATAAAACTGCACGAAGGAGGACTTGCCTTTTATAGAAAATTTCAATGTTTTAAAATGAAGTTCCACTTGGGTATTGAGGATGATAAGAAATATTACCAGTCTCTTCCCTGCAAAAAGCGAGCTGTACTCTTTTGAAACATGTCTGCTGAGGAAAGACTAAGTGAAAATAAAGAGTATGTGCTTACTCCCAAATAAAATCCCTCAGACTGGGTTTACAGCCTGTGTAAGACTCCGTGGCCTTGCCTCCATAAATACTGGGAGCACAAATGACTCCAGGAGCAGGCAAAAAGGAGCCTTTGGTACTAAAAATCCTCTGGCAGCAGCTGTGCTAAGAGGCAAATGAGCAATGTCTGCATTTAAATAGAAGGGGGTGAGAGTCCAGGCATACGGAGTGCTTGTGCAAGGGAGGGGAGCATGAAAATACTCCCAGTTCGTGTAATTCCCAAGCCAACGTGGCAGAAGTTTGATAAATAAGGTCTGGCTACTTCTTGCCTGGCAGGAAGAGCCTCCACAAAAAAATCTGCCATGGCACTTTCCCAAGAGCGTAAATTGTTATCGATCCAGAGGGGCCATGTCAAATAAAAGCAATAGGTAAGGCCTGGTTTTCCTTCAATGCACTGATTTTAGGGTTTCACCTCTTAATGATTATATATTGCCTATCAATGCTTTCATTTTTGGGTCACAGGAAATGCAGTTAGTTGAAATCATTTAATTTCTGAGTTCCTCTCAACATTGTCTTGATAAATGCTCGGCGACCAAATACACACCAGCAAGTGTGTGAGGAGACGTTTTGTGAAGAATTTTTTGCTCATAAAGTTAGAGTTTGTCTGTTGGAGATAACATTAATCCAGTGGAGTGATTTGCCCTGTACCTCCCTGCAGGAGCTCACCCGACTACAACGTCGGTGATACCAAAATGTGATGGAGTTTCTCGGTACTAAAAGGGTTTTGATCTTTCAGAGTACCCAAAATAAAACACAGACATTTCTCACATCCATCAGACCGACTGCATTTCACTCAGCCTCCTTTTCAGAAGAATGCTAGAAACAAAGAATGCCAGTTCTCTGATCCAGCATTTTTTATCACTAACCATCCCCTCCGCCCCAAGTTTAACCTGGGTTTTTTCAAAGCAAGCTGAAGTGTTTCTTTGAAGGCACCCTTAAGGTTTCTTTACAAGGTCACCCTTTTACAATGCTCAGGTTTGTGCCTTACCCTTGCACTCTGTCCAGCAATGAGCTGATCATCCTCAGTCTGGATGCTGGTTCTGCTTCGGACGTCGAAATCCTCGGTCTCAAAGTCAGAATCATCCAGCTCTTCAGGAGTCTGAGGAAAAAGCATTCAGGCACAGTCAAACTACAGATTTCATGGCTCTGAAAATCAACCAGAATATTGTTTTTCAAGCAGAGAGAATGGAAATCAGTGGAGGTAAAAATTATTCCATGTTTTCAACGAAAAGGTAAATACAGGGACTGAATCCAGCTCTGAACACGTGTGATTTTATGTGCTTGACTGCTCCTGTTAAACACCATAGGGATCCCCAGAATCACACAGCAGTAACTAAACAGCTGAGATTTATCAGGACATTAATGCACTCAGCATCTGAAAGACAGAAAAAAGTTCTTGCGAAACGAACAGCGCCTTTGCAACTTGATTAAATGTAAAAGCTTCACTCCAGATTCTGAAGCTGGAATTACACACAGCTCTAAGGGCTGGTTCAGAAGCACAGACAGTGTCTTCAGCACAATTATGAATCAAAGCATTGACTAAATTAACAACAGATAAAGTATCTCAAAATTTATCCTCATCCCTCAGGAAAAGCAGAAAAATTTCAGCTAGTAAGGGCTGGCTTTTATGCTGTAGGCTAAACACATCTGACCTAGTTCCTGCTTGCCTAGGATTTATTTTTGCTGCTGCCAGTCTGTAGCTGGCAAACTTTTTTATAAAGCCTATCAAGTTTAAACAGCATGTTTGTCAAAATACTACATCTTTGCTAAAGTGGCACTTCACGACAATTCTCCAGAGCTGGGTCAACAAAGAACTTCACTGATAAATGCAATAAATTGTGATTAACAGATAAGATGCAAATAAAGTCCCTGCTCTTTAGATTTTTTTTTCCTATTATTTGAATTTCACAGACTTGTCTTCCACTACAGACACTTTGTGATACAGTGAAAATAGAGATAGACATGCAAAATAATTGCCAAAAAGGAAAGGTGAGTGGGGTGACAATCAAGACTTTGGGTCTTCCAGCCTCTTCTCCAGGCCCTGGAGAACAGGGTATATCCAGAGGGACACACACTAAGAAGTAGCTCAGTGCATCAATATTTAAAAATAATGACAAAACATAAAGAAAACAGTTCTGCTGTAGATGATTCTGTCTGTTAATTCCTCTGCCCATCCCTCCCAAGCCCAGGGACACACAAAATGTAGCTCTGCCTTTCAGGTGCCACCAAGGGCAGAAACTCCCCTGAGGTGACAAGCCTGGGCAGCAGGCAGGGGGGAATAAATACAGATATAGTGAGATGGTAGCTTTGAAAATACCCTGCATAAACACAGAAATGAGGTGTTGCAGTGGCTTTTCCTGCTGGTCCCTGTAAAGAGCAAGAGCCCCAGGACAAAGCTGAAGTGAATGAGCCCCTGTGAGCAGGGTTACAGCAAGCCCTGGAGAACCCTGCAATCCCCATTCCGATGGCTCTTTTATCCCAAAAGAAACTCTCTGGATCACAAGTGCTAACATTTTAACTTCTTTCTAGGTGGCTGCTGTGTGGCAGGGAGCTGCTGTTGGCTGCTGGCAGTGGAGCTGTGGCTCCCTGGCCCCGGAGCAAACGTCAGTGCTCCTGGCACTGCCAGCCCGGGTAATTGCTGCCCAGTGGGACTGGCAGCAGAGCTCCCTGTCCTGAATCACCAGGGCTTCAGCAGAGGGGGAATCACAGCCAGTTTGTCTGCATAGCAGGAAGGCATTGATATCTTCATCTACCACTGGCTGTCTATAAATCCTGAGCTTGTCTGAAAAAAAAAAAAAATAAATTCCATGGGGAGAGCAGATGTTGTCAGATTTCCTCCTGGTCTCTCATCTGATCCTTTGCTTTAAGCAATAGCAAACATGTCATTGCAATGGTTACTGCAATCACATATCTTCTGGGGCTGTACGTTCTTGATTTACTGACCACCGAGCTGCATCTGCCATGGTCACCACTCTGAAAGACCAGGGCAGTTCCTCAGAGTTAAAGGAATATAAGGATAAGAAGAAAAAAGGAACAAACCCCCCAATATTTGTCTTTGCTATGTCTGGCTCCTGCCAATTTTTGTCCCAGTAAGATCCAAGAAATAAGTCCAATAGCTTCCTTTTCTGCATCCCTTCAGCCAACTACCAAAAATTAGGGCTTCCAAGTCACATCCTTTGCAAGGACACAGGAGTCAAGGCCTCTGTGAGCTGCCCCTGTTTACCCAGGTTAGCCAATTAACTAATTACATGCTCTAGGAACTACAGACCAAACTCGTCTCGACTTCCTTTTGACTAAGTAACATTAATTCTCAAAATTTACTTAATGAAGAGCCATTAGGTTTTATTTCTAAGCTCTCAAACCATCAACAAGCATCTATAGTTCTGAATTAATTTACTGTTGTTAACTGAAAGGTCACTGATTTTAGCACATTAACGAGCCAGGCATTACCATGAGATTACAAAAGATGCGTGAAGGGTATTTAGCATCACAACTCGGGCCATCATCGATGCTCAGATCTGGTTAATGAATCTGAATCCAAACGTACCGCTCAAGTGTTTCACAGCGATTAGCACATTTTAAGACTCTGAATGTTAATAGGAGCTAAATGAAAATCTCCTGTCTGCTCTCCATCATCCCGATGGCAGTCAGTTGAACAAGGCAGGGAAGGCTGTCGGGGGAAGCTGTGCTCACCCGGATCATCAGCACGGCTTTCCTGATGTCCCGGATGCCGTCGTACACCAGGCGGGAGGCGTCGATGAACTCGTTCTCATCCATGGGCTGGGCAGGGTCGGAGCTCAGCGCCTCCACTGCAGCTTCCACCTGCTCCGTGAAGCGGGGCATGACTGAAACCAGAGCACAGAGCTGCTCAGTGCCACCCCGAGCCACTCTCTTCTTCCACTCCTGCCTTGCTCTTAACTACCCTGGGAGCTGCGCAGTCCTCCCACTGAAATCACATCGTTTGGTACAGGAGGTGAAGCCTTACTCCAGCTCTGTTTCTCCTTACGCTGCTGCTGTTTGGGGTTTTCCCCTTGGACAGTGAAAAGTTTATAACACCCTTCTAATGGACAAGGAGAAAACACCCGGGGAAGCCCCTAGAAACGATGGGATAAAATATTGCTTGTTTGATGTTCCCTGCAGATGTACATCATTTTTTTCAGGGGAAAAAAAACAAACTCATGCTACCATCAGGAAGCTCAAGTTTAAGAAGCACTGGAAGGGGGCAGATTGCACTGCTGCATTTCAGTGACTCACGGTGCCCCAGGAAGAACATGACAGAACCAGTTAAGAGTCTGCTGTTTCTTCAGTGTCACCCTGGATTCTTCATCAAAGTAATTAAAGCAAAACCAACAATGAATGGCTGGCACTGAAGCAGCCAGAGTCACCCCTTACCCTTATGGATGTCAGCAGTAGCTCATAGGGAACACCCTCATTTGGTGTTGATGCGTGGGGCACTACAACCCACAATGCTCTTTTTAATAGTTGTAAAGATACTTTACAAAATTCACCTTAATTATTACCCTAAATTTACTCTGCTGGGGGAATGTGATCTTCCTTCTGGACCCTCAACAGCTGCAGAGCCTGGTGCAATACTCCAAGATGAGCACAGCACAATGTTGAAGCCTTCACTCATGTCTGGGACTCATTCCCGGTGTTTTTGCTTCCCACAGCCCAGCCCATGACTGCAAGCACACTCAGGGACACCTTGTGCACCGCTGAGCTTGGAGCCAGTCAACACAGCAAAATCACACTTCTCACTTTGCAGCAGCTTTGCAAACAACTCCCACTGATCTGCATTACAGCAAACTGAGTCTTTAACAGATTTCACAGGTACACCCGTACCCAGCTGCCCACAAGCTCTCAAGCAGCAGCAATTCAGGGCTCCTGGGAATAAGCAAGCCTTACCTGTGTTGGACAGTAACTTGGTTGCTTCCAGCACCTTCTCAGTGTAGACTCCAGGTTCGTAGTTGTCCATCTCCGAGGTGACCACGTGAATGACGCGAGCGGCGCGGCCCCGGATGGCACCGGCCGTGCGGTCTAAGCCATCCACATCCTTCTCTTGGAGGGCAATGACACATTTGTTTACATCCTCTAAAATGTGATTCTCTGGTGGAAGAAGAAGGGGGATTGAGTTGGTAATGTCTCTTCTGTTGCAGTCACCAGCATGGCAATTGCTCGGGGTGGGACCTGCTCTACAGAAGCTCCATGGAGATGCTGTCGAGCGCTAATGTGAAGGTCACTACAACAGCAAAGAGCTGCCCTCCCAACAAGAGGTGTCAAAAAGCCATCAGTCCATCCAGCAACTGGCCTCCACACGCTCTGCCCCCGTTTGTACTCGATTTTACCAACAGGAAAGCTGAGTTTGGCTGAGTTCTCCCCTGGTTTCTTTCCATATTTCTGCCCTGGGCTGCCCCAGCCCTTATTTCAAACAGCTGCAAACCACTCCCGTGGTGGGGCGATGGGCACCTCCCCAGCACCACACCTACTCCCCTCAACACTTCAACAGACACTTGGTGCGTGTTTCCAGCTTCCTCCAGAGTGTTTTCCTACAGCCACACACATTCCATCAGAGCACATTACACTGTCAGTCGCCCATTCCCATCTGAGACACATAATGTATATGCAGTGAATAATGTGCAAAGCATTCCAGCCACACAGCACTTACTGACTGTTCAGAAAACAAACAACAAAAAATAAAGGCAAGATCTCTGTTTGCAATTAACTTTTTAAATATACATTTTATGGTTTTGTAAAGAGATATTTTCCCCATTCATCAAGTCCAAGAAGCCCAAAATGGGGAAAACCTTCTAAGAGATTTCTGAAGATGCCTAAAGAAATTTGGATCCTTATTTGAGGAAACCTACCCTAAAGATCTCCCAAACTGTTATTAGAGACTTCCAAACTCTGTTAGAGAACTCTTTAATGTACCAGGACTAATGTTTTGGTATCATCATCCAACACCAGCATCTGGGCTGCTTGGTAAGAAACCAACTTGGAAACATTTCTGCTCTGTCACTTAAAATAGTTTCCAGTGTTAATTACCATTGACTTAATCATTCTACACTGCCAACCCATGCAAGTGACTTTTATTCCCTCTGCAGGTAGTAAAAGAGCCATTTTGCAAGTTTGTAGAGACAAGAAGCTCATAGTGTTGGCTGGGAGAGGATTCAGAGGAACTGCCTGAAAGGATTGCTGTGGGAAGTTATGCCTGATTTCCATAAAATTAACACAGCCAGGTGCAATATTGCGAGACTTCTGTAAGTAACCTGGGCAAAAATTACACTTGTGAAATCCCTCTGAAGCAACTCAGCCTGAGCAGGTTCAGCTGAGGGCAGACTGTGGCCCTGAGAGAGGGAAGAGCAGGTTCATTAGTGATTTGACAAGTCAGTGAGCAGGCACAGGAGCCACAGCAAGCACAGAGGGGATTTAAAGAGGAGACAGCCCTGGGAGCTGCAAGAGCCCAAAGAAAAAGCTTCGGCGCCAGGCCAAAACACAGACTGTTTATTGCTTCAATTCCTAAATGAATAAATTAAGCCACAGACCATTTAAAAGCCTCTTTGGATTATCCGAACTTTAATAAAAGGCATTGGACAAAATTAAGGCGAATATTTAAATGTCTGCTGATCATTTAATGCCTTTTGCAGATGTGAAGTTGGCCAGAAAGTCCCTTCTAGAGAGAGATAAACCTCAGGGCAGCTTGCAAAGGGCCCAGGGAAGTGCAGGACTGTCAGGTCTATCTGCTCTGGTGATATTCTCCAGCTGGATGGCAACAGGTACGATCTGACTTGTATTTACAAGAACTCAGGCTGTGCTGAGTTCTTAGGAATACACCCAGTGCCCCCCATCCCACTGGCACAGGGAGCACGAGCTCCCCACCAGCACCTCTGGGGCTGGGAGAAGGCTGCCCCACATCCAACCCCCCCTGTCCTCGTGCTGAGCAGGAGAAACATCCCACAGCAACAGAACACAGCACAGGGATCTTGTCCCTCCAAAATATCTACAGGGAAAATGGTGTGGTTGGGCAAGAAGGTAAAAGCAAAGGTATTTTTTTCCATAGAAATGATTTTTAGACCAAACAAGGAAATACATTAAACTGTGAAAAGCTACAGAATAAAAAGTCACCCACGACTGTCAATCCTCAATCCACGCCCACCAAACACCTTCCACCTCCACCCACCTCCACACTAAAGGGATTAAGCAATGCTTTCCCAAGCAACCCCAGCAGCCTGTGAGGGAGTCTGAGGGCTACAGGAGATCAAAATCAAAGAGCAACAGTCGGGAGACGAAGCCACAGATTCATAAATACATCTGTGCTTCTCTGCTGCCCCTCCTGTGGAAGGCCTCAGCAGCATTTCCATGCTGACCCTCTGCTGCCAAGGGGCACTGCAGGAGCCAGGTCAGGCAGCACATGGAACAAACACCAGGGAGTTCACACCCTTGTAAATAAACTGCTCAGCCTGGCAATGTTCATTGGGAGGCTCTTCAGAAAAAGTATTTCCACTGAGATGGGCAATCTGTGGCACAAACCTCTGTCAGCAGCAGAGGAACAGAAGGCAGCAAATGGAATGGTTTTTTTAAGGGAGTTTCAAAGGAGATTCAGGTAATTTCAGAACACTGAATTTGACAATTACACGGTGCTATCAGCAATTGCTCTAAAGAAGAGAGATAGTGGGCACACCAAGACACCAGAGTGCTTTGGGAAGGCACTGATAAGAGGGGTAAGAATTACAGAAGGCACAGGAGAGCTCTGAAATGGGGAATAATGAAACAGGCAAAGACTCTGCAGTCAGGGAAGCGATGACTGACAAAGGGCACGGCAGAACTCTGTACCTTTGCAAACAGCATGAAGAGGGAGAAGGGGGAAAAAAACCTCTTCACCATCTTTAGTACAAACAGGGGCATCAAATCAAGCAAACAGGCACCAGTGCAAAACAAGGAGGTTCTTCACACGGACAAGAAGTGTCACATGGACACTTCAGCTGTGAATTTTGCACAGGATGATGGAGCTGCCAGCAGTTTATAATGGTGGAAAGAACAACTAACACCAGCTTAAATAAGAAAAATCTGTCAAGGGCTGTTCAGGAGATAGCACCTCTAATGCTGGAGCTCCCTGAGCTGCACATCACTCATGGCTGGAAGCACACAGACATCTCTAGGCTGCAGGGCTCCTGTGCCATCCATCTCCCATCCTGACAGTAAGCCTCCCCCAGACCTGCCCTAACTCAACAGGGCCCTTCTGCTGCTGTACCTAGGAAAATGCTGTCACCTGCAAGCTCACCTGCAGCTCTGTGCACTGAAGGATCCTTCTTCTACGATGTTCTGCTGTTACCTAAACCCAGCATCCCTTTCATCAAGCCTTTCCTTGTGGATAATTGATACAATTCTGTAGCATGAGCTACAGAATGGTGAAGCACACCACACAGTATGGATGTGGGATGGCTTACATACATATTTATATATGCATGCACTCATGCACTCCCAAGAACTCCTTTAAATTCTGCTTACATCCCAGTTAATAACTGATACAAACATCCTAATAACCCCAAACAGCACTTGGTATAAATCATACCCACCACGACTTCATCCAAACAGAAGTTCAGACTTCTAGCAGATGAACTGGAGTTGTGGCATTTATATGGAAAACATTTATCAAAGTTCAAACAAGTAATATTTAAAGGAGTATTTATTGCTTTAATATTTTCCTACCATCTCTTCGATAACACACACATATAAATAATTACTGAATGCACTCGAATGTCTGGAGTTGTCTCAAACTACATTTCCTTGGTTCCAGTTTGGGTGGTGAGCACTCACTTGAGGTGAACTCTCCTGAGTCAACCTGCCACCACCCCAGGGAAGAAACCTTCTCTGCTTACTGCCAAGCTCCTGAGAGTACAGCCATGCAATAGATTTGGGTTATTTAACCAAAACACCCAGCTCTGTTCTAACCTGCATCCCTGCAGAAAATGGGGCTGTCCTGCCCACAACTCACTTGTGCCTTGTGTTGCTAAACACAGACTGTAAGGGAAGGAAAGTGATTTTACTGAGTGATGCAACTTCCTGCTTGTGGTGACTTCAGTCTTAAAAAGCAGCTTGGAGCTCCTGAAAGCAGCCCAGCACTGGGCCCACAGCAGAGCAGAGCTTCCTCAGCAGAGCTCCCATTCCCCCAGTGTCCTGCAGGAAGGCAGAGCCCCCAGGCCAGTGGCTGACCCCTGCAGGGGCACAGCTGCCAGGGAGATGCCCTTTGGCAGCTCCACACAGGCTGTGTTTGGATGGACTCACAGCTTTTCCTTCTCAAATCTTTGTGCACTTGTGGACAAGCTTCAAGTGGAGCCTCCAGCTTGTGCAGACGATTCCCTACTGAGAGATTTCCCCAAAATCTCTCAGGCTCCTCCCAGCTGTGCAATGCCAGCTGCTGCTGTCCCAGTGAGCACCCACGGATACAACCAGCTCAGATACTGAACTGCCCAGGAAGTTTATGCTCACTCACTGCAGAGGACTTTTACTGAGAACCCAGGGAACCACAATACAATGTGTATGACAATGCAGGTGACTCATCACAGGAACACCACTTGGACTTTTGTTTGGTTTTTCTGTTCTCAGTCATTAAAAAAAAAACAAAACAAAACAAAA
>VWYO01006938.1:95831-134059 GCA_013400275.1 Rhadina sibilatrix | reverse complement strand
AAAAAAAAAAAAAAAAGCGATCTCTCAATTCAGGAATTTAATTTTTCATCCACATTTTCTGACTATGTTCACCTGGCACTTCTGACTCCACACATCCTCCTGTGAAATCTCTCTCTACTACTGGAGGTTTGAGGTCACCTGAGATGCCCAAACTTGCCTGCACCACGGAAATTGGAATCTCAGCTTGCAGTGGTGATTTGTGACATTACTGCAGACACAGTTCACGTGGTTCTATCTCCATTTCCTCTGACTAGAGCACAATTAAAGGATGTGGAAATAAAAATGCCCCCATTATTTTTAGGTCACAGCAGCTGATAGTGGGTCTTTATCAAGATGCTGATAAAATGGATTATCTTGGCAAGCACTTGGCCAAATGTAATTATTAATCTATTATAATGATCCAATCTCTTTTAAAAACTCTTTAAAACTTTACACTAAAGCTGACATGGTATGAGCAGTTTTATTTTAATTAACTTGTACAACCACGGTTTGATATTCAGTTTTGTTTACATGGCAGGATCTAAAGTTACCTGAGGGATCATTTTTTCCTGCTAGTTCCTACCTCAGACATAAACACCTTCTATTTCCCCCAGAGTTACTGCTGAGGCTTGTCTACAGCAGCTAAATGTCAATTCATCCTTAGTTCAGCCAGCAATTCCAAATCTTGGGACATAAAGTGTCTTCTCCTAGAGACCAGATCTCCTGCTGTACCTTCAACCTCGCTGAGCACAAGCTGATCCCAGGTGAGGTGTGACAACACCATCCCTTCCAAAAGCCCCACAGAGCCCAGAACACGTGTCCAAGCCTCCCCTTTGCAGGACTAAGCTCTTAGGAGGATGATTCTTTCTCAGCCTGGAGCCTGATTACCTGAGACAGCCAGGAAGTCATCGATGGAAGTGATGTCATCCACGGCATCCGTCAGCACACGGACTTGCTTCTCCCACTGCTCCTTGAACAGCTCCATGTTTTCTTGAGCCAGTTTGCTTTGGGGTTTAGCAGCCAGAGCCAGTGCAGCATTGATGACCTGTAAAACACCACTGGATTTTTAAAACGTATCCCAGCAAAACGACTCCCTCCTGTGTGTTTATCTAATGCACTCGGCAGCAGACAAAGCAAGTGTAGTAAGTTTGGAGGAGCTTGATGTTTAAGCACAGAAGTGTTTAAATTTGTTGCTCTCACATCCAACTCATACCTGCTTCCATGTTTATTATGGATAGTTATTAGCAGCAAAATCACTTGGCAAGTTTTCACAAGACCTGGTTCCACCTGTCTTTAGCAGCTCGTGGGTAACAAGGTGTTGCTTTCCCAGTGCAGGCTGTGTTGTTAAGTATTTTAGACAGGATGACATTTAGTACACTCAAGGCTGCATTTGCTACTTGCCAAAACCTCACTAAAAAAGGTCACAAAAGGATTAATCTTATACAGACTGAAATAGAAACGATATGCAAATACAAAATTAAAGATAAATTTTGATTTATCACTTTTCCTTGAAGCTTTACTCTGGATCTTGCCAGTAATTGTTGTAATGACTTCAGATGTGAACAAGCCAGATTAGCCAGGGAACAAGAGATGCTCCTTCTGAATACCCTCTCCTAATTTTCTTCAAACCCCAAGACCAGAATTTACACCAGGTCCCAGTTTTTCTTAGCAGAACAAATGCTACAGGTGCTGCTGATCACAGAGCTTACACCGTGTCCACTGACTGGTCACTGAAATGACCACAAAAGCCTCTTTGAATGTGGGGAGAAACCAATCTCAACAGCCTGCTCCTGCTCTTGCTGCAGCAGAATGACCTGGAAACGTGCCAGGAGTGAGGAGCCATCCGCAGTCAGAGCGTGACAATCCCAGCCCTGTTCCCAAGCACCTGAGAGTCAGAGCTAATTAACTCACAACTTCAAGGTGTAATTTTTCTTCTCTACTTTAAGATCGTATTAATTTCACAAACTTGTCGACCAAAACATGCAAGCACCAGATGTTCCCGCTTTTCCAAAAGCTACTTCCTCTACCTTCTTCATTTACAAGTGTCACAAAGCATTTAAAAGAATATATAACTCACTAAACATGGAAATGATGGTGATGTCAAACGTACTGGGATGGCACTGAATGGATCGAGCAGGAGGAGGGGGGCTGCTTCACTGGAGGGATGCCAGCAGTTAGCAGTGACAGGAAAATCCACAGATGGGCTGGGCTGCTCCCCACGCTGCCTCTGGAGCTGGGGCTGCAGGTCTGGGTCACAAATCCAGCCCAGCTCGGTGGGTTTGGTGACAGTGAAGAACAGAAGAAGCAGCATCTGAGCCTGAGCAGCAGCTGCTCAGGGGTCTGTGGGGATGAACACGCCTCTGACCCCTGGAGGAACAGCACTGTCCCTGTCCCCACCACCACCAAGGGCTCCTCTGCTGCTTCCCTTCCTCCAGCCAGCCCAGGGTCACACCTGTGTGGCACCTGCACGTCCCTTTGGAATGTCCCTGCTGCTCTGCCACCCTCGTGCAGGGAACTGAAAGTCCTGAGAGCCCCCCCAAAAGCTTTGAAACACCCAAGAAAACGATGTTTAGAATTTTAAAATCAAACACAAATAGAGGTTTTAGAGAGGCAAAGCTGTCCTCTGCTTGAGAGCCCTGATTTGCAGTCCAGCCACTGCCACCTCTCACCCCAGGCTGATGGATGTAATGAATTAACCTCCTATCAATCAAAATCTAGATACCCAAGATTTCGTGAAGATGAATCTGAACAAGTGTCCTGGAAACAGGAGAGATAAACCAGACAATGCTCCAGAAATCTGCTCTCACTTTCATCCCACTAGAAACTGTCACTACAGAGACAGAGATGGTGGCGAGGCGATACCAAGGGTCAGGACATTTTCTCTGCTCTTCCCAACCTGCCTTGGCCTGTATCAGATATAAAATATCCTGGAAGCACTGAGACAGGGCAGCATTAATGCTGCAGGAACATATGGCCTGGGTTCCTGCGAGATGCTTGTCTGGACACAGCAGCTGTCTGGACAATTAATCTTCGCCAACAGCGCATGGCAAGCCCAGATGCCCACGTTCAGCACCTCGTCACAGGTAGTGGCAGAGCTGTCACACACACAGGGCTCTGCAACTGCTCCACAACCTCAAACTGTGTGTCCTCACCAAATCCGAGCACAGGAGGCACAGGCTGCCTCACCCTCCTCTCAACAGGCAGCTTGTTCAACCAGAAAAAGTGTACTTTTTTATACATTACAGCCAAAAATGTATGGCCAAAGTGAATGTGTTTTATAAAACTGAGCAAGTAAAACCAGTGCTGATCTCAGTTACAGACAGATATTCCTGCAGTAGGGAAGCAGCCAGCAGTGCTGGAGATGAAGAGACCTGGTGGGGATATCAAAGGTTATCCATGGTCACCACGAGGCTAAAGACAAACCTACAGCTCAGGAGAGCCACGCAGGTGTGAGTGTGCTCAGGGAGAAATTCAGGGCAGCAGACACAGCTCAGCAGTCCCTTTTTATAGCACACACTCCATAACTCCATGTGCAAAGTGGCCACAACAGGCAGCTCGAGCAGAGGTGATAAAAGCCTTCACTCTGAGGAGAGTTTAGAATTCAAGTGAGCAAATCATCCTGGACACGTCTCACACCTGTGCCTGAGGAATGTCCTAGGGATCACTGACAACACCCTGCACGTGATCTGTTCCAGGGAATATACTCTGGTATTATCCAGCACAGAGTGATTGATTTATTTTCCAACAGATGCTTAGAGAGATGTGGGAAAATGACAGGGATGCTGGATCTTCAATAGGCTGTGTACGTAGCAGGACTATGATCCCTCTATTATCTAAAAATAAACACTTTCAGGGGGAGGAGGAAACACTTTTTTGGGGGAAGGGATGGACCACAATACACTTTTCTTTCTCCAAAACACATAAAGCATTGAGCAATCACTTCAAAATATCAGTAAACCTCACAGGATGGAGATAGAGAGAGCTAAAACCCCAGGAAGATCATGACTGGACTATCTGAAACGCAGCCACTTCCATGTAAAACATTTGGCAATCTCAGGGAAATATTTTGTGTTTCAGAGCTTTTCAAGATGCTGCCAGAGCACTGTGATCACAATGACTCACTGAAGTTGTACAAAGAAAAGAATCAAACAGGGACATTTTGAGCCTATCCAGAAGGAAATGAAGCATGGCAAGAAAACACACTATTTTTATCGGGGCTTTGTTTCATGGAGCAGTTGCACTGCTCGAGTCAGACAGCTCCACGCCCCGGATTGTGCTTCCAGAGAGTTCCTTGGAGCCTCTCCCCTGCACCTCACAGCTTCCCCAGGCAGCAGCCAGGGCTTGCCAACACTTGGGGAGGCTCAGCATTCCAAGGATTGGAATGGATGCCTCAATCTGCACCTTGAGTCCTCATCTCTTCCATGGGAAGGAGCTGCTGCTTTTCCCTGGTTTTATGTTCCCTGTTGGAACCAGCCATGTCAGAGGGTGGTTGTGTCCTTTCCCCTTTGCAGGGCAGGGCTCTCCAAGGCTCCCTGCAGTGACTCCTGCCTGGGTTACAACACTGCAGCTTGGCCCAGAAGCTCTCTCAAAAAGCTCAGCTATTCTGGCCAGAAAACACCTGGACCTCAGATAAACCTGTGGGTAAGTTACAGCCACTGGGTCAGCCAGAATTAATTCTTTTGGGCTAAATTTAGGATGGCTTCCAGCCTCAGCTTTATAGCACCCCAGCTGAAAGTCAGAGAGGCCAGAAGAAAGCTCTTCCATGTGGTGGTGTTCTTACAAAGAACAACTCTGTTATACTTGGCTGGGATGGCCAAAGGAAGAAATATCACTTGGGAGAGGGAAACTATCAGCCAGCTACTTGCACTGCAACCCCAACCTGCTGTACCTTAGTGCACACCATGGCTGGCCCACACCCATGTCAGTGCCTTTAGGCACTTCTTGATTTTTGCCTCAGTCCTTTTGATAAGAAGCTTTTGCTCCTTCCAGAATGTTCTTCCTGCAGTTAAGTTTAGCTGTTCCTTGACTCCTGCAGGATTGAGTTTATGATGTTGCTGTACCCCAACAAGGAGGAGTTTTTCAGTTTCTTTAGAAGCTCTGAGGTGAACCTCCAGTCCTCTCCCCTCACTACACACCACTGCTTTACAATCAAAACATCTGCAGTTCCTAAATAACTCACTTGGGCTTGGGGTTTATATAAAGATCTTGACTCACCAGATTTCTCATGGCATTTGGATAATGAGTTGGAAAGTAGCTCTGTGGCCTACAGATCCAGGATACTTTGCATTTGCAAAAAAGGAAAAAAGCTAATAAAACAAGCCCACACCTATCAGCTCTCATCTCAGGGGCAGAGGAACACGTGGCACACACAGACAGTGCCCCAGTGGGGATGTGAAATCAGTTTTACTCAGGAGTATGTGAAAAGAAGCCCATCAAGTCTCTCTGCCCTTGCCCAGGTGAATTTTAATCCCCTATTTTCCTGTAATAAAGCAAGCATGCCTTGCTTCCTGGCAGTTCCTAAGAAGCTCCTCACAATTTAACTTTACATACACAAGATGCCAGACCTGCCTCCAGTGCTCACCCTGCTCACGCCCCTTCCCTGCTCCTCATTGCATTTTGCTCTGAGTGTTAAAAATGTTTTATGGGGAGGACATTGAAGTCACTTCCAGTTACATCCCAGGCCAGGTTTGCATGCCCACATCTGTGTGTGCCAGCCCTGCACCTACTCCAGTACAGCAAAAAGCACTCTGCAGGCTCTGATGAGCTGAAATGCCTGGGAGCAAAACACACAGCAGATTGTTTTACATTCTCAGAAGCTCTAATGGCAGTGACCAGCAATGAACAGAGGCTGATGAACCAAAAGAGGAAGGAAAAGTTTCCTTTGATTTCCAATACTTTGTTCCCATGTATAAAAGGCACTTTGAGCACTTTCCCTTCCTGTGAGTTACACACGGAGTGACTGCAGGGATCTCTGCAGAGATATTTACTCCTCTTGTGGCAGTGCTGGAACGACCCACAGATCCACACTTGAGTAACTCAGAGCCACAGAATGGTCTGGGCTGGAAAGGACCTTAAAGCTCATCTCTTTCCAATGGCGGGGACATCTTTAATTAGAGCCCTTCCTCATTAACACACTTTCTACAGAACTGAATCCTTTTCCTGCTCTTTGCTTATTTTTATGCAGCAATAACTGTTTGAATTTCTAAAATTGTTGCTCTTCTGGTCAGCCTTGGCCTGTGCTGGCAGTTCTTCCCAGTGAGCCTGGGTGATGCAAATCTGCAGCCCAAGTGTTAAGTTTTTAATAGAAGCATTTCTACTCAACGCCAATAAAATGTTTCAAGCACCTGTAATTAAACAGTCTGGAGACAGATCTGCTCGTTAGAACATTCAAAAAAATCTGACAGTCTTTCAAAGCGATGAAAAACGGGGACAATTGTTTGATTTGAAGTCTTTACTGCAAGAAAAATGAAGTTCTCTCCTTCCCCAACAGCCACCAGAAAATTGGAGGTGACTGTGGACTCAAGGAGAACAAAGTCTGCTGGTCACATTTGGGTTTGGTTGATTTGAAGGGTGGTCTGCAGGGTCTTCTTATTTCTCTAAGATACTCCAACTTTTAAACAAAAGTTTCTGGAACTCTCCATGGGATTCCTTCTGCTTTGGTATTTCATCTCTGTGTCAGCAGGTGTGATCACATAAAAGCCATCTGCCTCATCAGAAATCTATAAGCAGCGAATGGCTTTTCAAGCAGCTCAAAATTGGAATAGAAGGATGTGAACAAGCAGTTATTAAAACAAGATGTTAATACGAGGAGAGCCAATTTATTTTTATTAAAAATGTAATTTAATCCAAGAATTCTCTGGAGTCAGTTTGATGGGCAACGCGTGTGCGTGGCGAGCAATTCTGAGCACACTCCAGCAGGTATGGAGGGGCTTGGGAAGGTACCTGTGCTTCCAGGTGCTGCCTGGCGGCCTCCCAATGTTTCTTTGGAGGATGAGCTCTTTGGGTTGTGGTGGAGAAAGGCACCCAGCAAACCTTTCCTGGGGAAACAGGTCCTATGTGCCCCAGGGCAGGTCTGTCCTGCAGCCACCTCCCAGGGGACTCTCAGTCCCCAGGGCAATGGGCTCCTGCTTTGGCTGGCAGAAGCAAACACCCAAGCTGATGGTGTTGGGTTACCCCACAGTTATTTCTACCCCACAGTTATTTCTTCCAGCTCTCAGCCCAACTGCAGTTTGGGCACGAATCTATAGATGAACTTCATGAAGGCTGCAAAACCCCAGAAAGTCAATGTACAGCTGGTGAAAGGAGCTCAAGTGACAGCAGACTGTCCCATCAAAAGGCTGGAGCAATTCTTCCTCTCCAGAGCTGGGCTGGGGCATTCTCACTGTTGGTTTCTAACACCTACAGCTTGTATGATCAGAAACACTCCGATGGTTTCAGCTCTCTTCCCAGGCATCCTTAATGCAAAATGCTGTTACAAAACAGCCTTTGCAGGCTCCCAAAGCAAGTCCTTCTTGGAAACAGAGCACAGACGCCAGAGCTGGGAGCAAGGATCCAGGTTTCTGAGTGGAGATAAACAAAATCTTTCCCTAATTCACCACTGGCAAGCTCTCTGTTTAACAAGAAGGCAAAGAAAACTTCCCCCTGTGCTCTGCGAGGCAAAGGCAGGCACAGGCAGCTATTCCAAGCATTTCACAGCAGTAATTTTCCATTTCCATTAAGAAAGACATTTTAAGCTTTTTTTTTTTTTTTTAATTTAACTGTAGTGATGGAGAACTTTGCTCATGTCTCTTAACCCTCTCCAGCCTGGCCTGTTCCCCAGCACGCAGCGAGGCAGGGCTGAGGGAAACTCCTGCAAGGTGCTGGACAAAGCTGCTTCCTTCCACACACAGAATTCCAGCAATTCTCAAAAGAAAGAATTCAGGCAGGCTTGTAAGTAAAGGCTTGAGGAAGAAAAGATAGTGACCCGCTGAAGCTGCCTTATTTCTGCCCTGTAAACCCAGACTAAAATCATCCAGCTGGCTACTCCGGCACAGCTCATCCCAACAGCTCCTCCTGCGCCCTCGAAAGGGAGCTCTAAATATCCCATTAAGTCTTCAGCTTCAC
This sequence comes from Rhadina sibilatrix, assembly GCA_013400275.1. Taxonomy (NCBI): domain Eukaryota; kingdom Metazoa; phylum Chordata; class Aves; order Passeriformes; family Phylloscopidae; genus Rhadina; species Rhadina sibilatrix. The sequence goes on along the minus strand of VWYO01006938.1, from coordinate 125,977 downwards.
ATTAATTTCTGTGCTAATTGGCTGGGGAGCTGCAAACAGGAAGGACAATGTTACTCCTGAGGAAGGAGGAAGAGCTGATTTCCAGGAGCTGCACCACGTTAAATAAATTGACCACTTGTTTCTGTAGAAACCTTTTATGAAAAATTTTCTGCGTTCTCTTTTTCCTCAAAGCAAATTTCAAACCTGAGGAGGTCTGAACCCAGGGGTGACACTGGCAAGGACTGACTGCTTGTCAATACCAACAAAACTTCCAGGTTTTCCCCAGCCAGCTGAAAGAGTTGCACGTTCCTTCCTCCTGCTGCCAGTTCAATGGCTCCTGATGGCAAGGGAGCGAATGATGGCTCTATTTGAGCTACAGCTTTTATAATTAACTCCGCAGATTGATTTCTGCAGAAATCATTCTTTAACCAGGAATTCCCTACTCCCAGAATGGCCTCCACTCAGATAAACTATTTAAGAGGTTACCTGGCGCTCAAGTGCATTAAATTTCAGTTTCATCTTTCAAGCACAGCAATACTTTGAATTATATTTCATACACTGTATTTCTGTCTGCTACTGATACCTTGAAGTTTCTGAGACTATTGTAATTACTGTTGGACTTGACTCATTCTGAATACAGAATCTTCCAGGAAAAATACCATCTGAGCCAAAAACAAATCCTCCAAAAACATATAGGGCATATAATGTTGGGTTTGACCTGTGCCTTATGCCTAATTCACACATTTGTTCAGCACAGCCACCCAAGAGGGCTCAAGAAGCAGCTGCGAATCTCATCAGGAATGAACTGCAAAATAAACAGGTAATTGTCTAAAAAAGGAAATAAAATCTCACTTTGCTGTTCTTGATACTGAGACTCTTTTTAGAGATTGTGGAGAATACCCGAGGTTTGGGGACAAGCTGAGGAAGGCAGCTGAGGAGGAGGAGGATGGAGAGCTGTGCTGCTTGCACTGGCACGAGATGAGCTATTGTTACCAGAAAACACAGATGCCATTTGTAAAACAGCTTAGACAAGTGCCCCTAATTATCTCTCAGGATTCACAACATGTTTAAATACTCTTAGAGCATTAAAGAATCAACTCGAGAGCATGTAATATAATATAAAAGCACTCTTTCAACTGCTATGAACATCTACAGTGTCATTTACTAATCTCTTGGTGACGACCCTGAAATTAAGGCAAGACTCTGCAGTGGAGCATCTGAACTGCAGGCTTGGAAGTCCAGAGATGTGACCTTTGTAAAGCCTAAATCCATCAGTTAAAGCCTTTGTGCATTTATAGATACTCAGAGCTTCCAACGTGTGTTAAATATATTGTCCATAATCCCCCAAGTCAAAGGTTAACAGCTGCACTTCAGGAGATGTGGCTACACTGGTGACTACAGCTGGGTCATTATTTCATGCTGACTACCACGGTGCTTATTTTATCCAGGAGTAGATTTATTTAAATAGGCAGTTAGTTGTTGGAAAAGCAAAGATAGAAGATCTGAAATACACACAATTTCAGCAATGGGGAGAGCAACACACCCCCACAGACTTGGACAACCACCAGAAACATTGAGATTCAAAGAGAACCTAACTTTCTTCAGATGATTATTTTCAAAGGCAGCAGCATTTGTTTGGAACACCCTGCGTTAGACACCCGTATTCTGGGAGATAACTAAAAAAAACTCCTCTCAGCCTAGTCGGCTCCTTCAGGAAAGAGCAAGCCCTCGTATCAGGGAAGATGGATTTCTAAAAGCTTTTTCTTCCACGTGCTTTGTTCCAACTGCAAAACTTGACCTCTGCTTTCAGCAGCCATGCACAGCCCTCACCCCAGGGTGGGGCAGAGAACTCAGCCAAACGCAGGAGTGGGAGCACAGAGAGCCACCCTGGGATGCCCAGAGGCCTCCTTCAGCATTCAGTGCTTTATGTTCAGGGGCCTGTCTTCACCTCTTTAACAGCACAGTTACCTGCAGGTCATACAAAAGGTAAAACAGTCCTGCTCCTCACACTGCCTTCACCTCCTCCCTCCAAATCCCCTCCTGCTGCAGTGGGTACAGATGAACACCTCTCTTCCTTTTGACTGGTTTTAAAAAAGACCAATACAGATGGGAAAACCTGAAGAAATTCCAAACAATCCTGAGACAATACACTTCATTTCCATTTTGCCAGTTTTTCAGAGTACCTATTTTCTGTTAGTTCCTCCTTACCAACAACAATTTATTTGGATGTTTTAGATCTGAATTTCCTGTTGCTTTAAAAAATGTAAATTACACAAATCAACAACAGCCTGCAGTCTTCAGGGGTTCATCCAAGTATCTAGTTGTTGACATTTAAAACACCAGGCTGTCAAAAAGGAAGAGGATAGCCTAGTGCTCATATAAACTTAATTTCCTTGTTTCTATTAAAAAGTTATTAATTAAAAGGTAGTCTCAGCCAGGCTCACACTGTTCACACACAGCCAACTTCCTCTCATCCTACTCCATCGGGAAGATTATTTGGCACATTTATATTCTGCTCAGGCAAAAATAGTATTTTATAATTCATCTTACAGCATGCCCAGGAGCAGTGCTAGCACCTTCACAAGGCACCTTCCTGCAGCACAGATGTGCACAGGAAACCACTGAAGCTTCCCACATTTACTAACTGCAGGTTACTGGGATGTCCTGGCCAAATGGAATTAGAGCTGTGACATAAAAGCAACCCTTTCACATCAGTGACTTCTTTGCCACGGATTTTAAAGTTCCTAAGTCTTGATGCCTACGCTGCATTTCATCCTCTACGTGTACTAAGAGAAAAAAATCGAGTTCTGCAGCAAGTCACAGACAGCCACTCTGAGACCAGAGCACAGCCCAAGCTGCCCAGCTGGCTGGGGTCTGTCTCCTGCTGTGATGCCCTTCCTTACCTGGGGACACAGGGCCTCCAGCTGGCTGGCTGACATGCGAACCAACTTCACACCCTCCTCGTTGTTGGAGATGGAGCAGGCCAGGTTGGCAACCTGTGTCAGAGAGGGGAGAAAACACAACACAGCTGTTAGAATTGGGGGAACTTTCCTTCTGTAGAAAACTTGCCTAATCCCAACAGTACCCAGTAACCAGTAACCCATCATGGAACAAACAGATTCACATTTGTTCTGTTCTAAGCAGTTTTGAAAGCACTCATGGCACCTGTTCCTTCTGCAGACATAAAACTGTAACACTTTGGATCATGGAATCCCAGAATGATTTGGGTTGGAAGGGACCTCAAAGCCCATCCAGTGCCACCCCTGCCCTGGCAGGGACACCTCCCACTGTCCCAGGCTGCTCCCAGCCCCAGTGTCCAGCCTGGCCTTGGGCACTGCCAGGGATCCAGGGGCAGCCACAGCTGCTCTGGGCACCCTGTGCCAGCCCTGCCCACCCTGCCAGGGAACAATTCCTTCCTAATATCCAACCTGTGGGAAATGGATTTGTAGAGGATTCTCAAGGCCTGACAGAAGGTTCACACACTTTGTATCTGCATGCAAACTTTGAGATAGAAAATGCTGACTTAGAAATGCCATGGAATANTGGCAGGGACACCTCCCACTGCCCCAGGCTGCTCCCAGCCCCAGTGTCCAGCCTGGCCTTGGGCACTGCCAGGGATCCAGGGGCAGCCACAGCTGCTCTGGGCACCCTGTGCCAGCCCTGCCCACCCTGCCAGGGAACAATTCCTGCCCAATCTCCCAGCCAGCCCTGCCCTCTGGCACTGGGAGCCATTCCCTGTGCCCTGTCCCTCCAGCCCTTGGCAATTGTCTCTCTCCATGTTCCCTGCAGCTCCTTCAGGCCCTGCATGGCCACCCTGAGCTCAGCCCAGAGCTTCTCCTCTCCAGGTGAACAATCCCAGCTGTGCCAGCCTTTCCTCCCAGCAGAGCTGCTCCATCCCTCTGCTCATCCTGGAGCCTCCTCTGGCCTGGCTCCAGCAGCTCCAGCTCCTTCCTGTGCTGGGCCCAGGGCTGGGGCAGCTCTGCAGGTGGGGTCTCACCTGAGCACAGGGGCACAGGGGCAGAACCAGCCCTGGGCTGGGGGTTCTGGGTGCTGGGGCAGGTCCAGCTCTCACCCCCAGCCAGTCAAACAGGGCAGACATCACTGCAAGCCCTGATCAGGGTGAATTCTCTCCAGTAAAATGCACAAGAGCAGCACTGGCAGCAGCTGCAGTCACAGTTTAACAGCCCAATCCCACCAGGGTGAGACAGCAGCAACCCCACAGAGCTGGAGCTGGTTTGCTGGTGTTCCCTGGGGGCCCCTCTGTGACAGGATGTGTCAGGTAAAGCCTGACAGGTGACCCTCCAGCCCCCTCTCTATGCTGCAATTCATCAAACAAAACTGGTACAGGAGATCTTCAAGATGCATCCACAGGCCTCTGAAATTTGAATAGGATCTCTTGTGATGCTAAAAACTTTACTCCACAACCTTGACCTGCTGCACAGCATCACCCTTAACTAGGTCAGCCTGAAGCAGGGACCTCTGTAAACACCTGCCTTTTAAGAGCATGGAGGATGGGGACAGCACAGAATTTTTTAGTAATTGAAGATATTCCTCATCCCAGAGCTACTCTCAGGGGAAGGAAGTCTGAAATAAGTTACATTTCTCAGCTGACAGGTGAATGACAAGCATGTTATTCTGAGCCATTTGAACACAGAAAGCTGTAAAAATAGCAGCAAGTGAACTGAGACGAACACCGAGTACTGTCCTTCCAGAGGCTGAGCAACCTGCAAAGCCCCCTGTAAATGTGCCATAAAAGCATCACCAGCAGCCAGCAGATGCTCAGTAACACCACTGAACCAGATTTCTCCCGATACTTTTTCTCTGTAAGCTGGGGAATTTCCATTCTGCCTTTAATTAAACTATTCTTTGCATTCATGTAAGTCATTCTGAAGTAGTATCTGCAGCTCTGCCACATGCTTTTCCCCCTCCCCAAGCCCTTCCCTCACGGCAGATGTTCCCACACAGAATACATTAGTGTCCTGCAAATCATCAGGCACGTGCCATTACACTTGAACAGCATTTTTCATCAGTCCCATGATCAATCTGGGGAGCAAAATCAATTTCCCACTGCAAAGCACAAGGCCTCTTCCTCCCTCCAGCTCCAAGCCAAGTTACAGAGGATGGAAAGCAAGGGTGTCAAGAGGAGAGGTGTTTCCAGCACAGAACAAGCAAGCACACAGATGTGACAGCACATATTTGGAGGAAAACAAACTGAAGTTGAGAGAAAGCCTGTGCAGCATCAACAACACAAAGGAAACACTGCCAGCTCTCAGGAATATTTGTGTCCTGCTCCTAAAGTTTCTCTTCCACTCGTGTTTGGATTCAAGTCCTGCACTTGAGTTGAAGTGAATTGAAGGATGTCCCCAGTTCTCTGCACAGTGCTGCAGGCAGGGCCCAGCTGAGCCAGGGCTCTGTGCTCCCTCTCTCTGAACAGCTCCAGCCCCTCTGCATGGCACCCCAACAAACAGCTGGCCCTGGAACACCCTCTCACACAGGGGTTGTGTTTAACACCAGCGAGTTTTCCTGTACAATTGCCATGCCTTGCATCCCTGGTTCCCAGCGAGCTGCTGGCACGATGTAAAAGTACATCGTGCTTTTGTTTATAGGCTCACAAGAATCAGAAGGCAATCAGATGCCATGATTTAAAAGTCAAATGAAGATTTTGCTGTTGGTTTAAGCACAGGTCATATTTTTGAGAAGCAGCAGTTTGCCAATATTTTTTATGGCCCGTATTTCCCCATCATTCCTGCCTCCACAGGAGCGTTGCAACCTCCAGGAGCGAGGAGAACACAAAGCTCTATTGAGCAGGGGCAGAATAAAAGCGACATTGAAGCGCCACAAGATCAGCCTCTCCGATATCTGGAGATGTTGTGCTGTCTCTCAAGCCAAGTGTGATGAATCAAGCGCACAGAAACCCCGCTCTAGCTGAACACAGAGAGGCAAAGAACTTAATAATGGAGTGTCCCCACCGCGGCACAATGAAAATTTGCTTTTTTGCACAGTCATTTCTGAGCAGTCATTTCTCCCCTGAATACCCAACTGATGGCAATTCTTCTTTAGAAAGCGCCTGACTGGCACTGCCAACCCTCATGAAAGGAGCGTGTGTGCTTCCCTGACTGAGGGGCTTTGGCAGCCCAAGACAATCCAACTGTTGGCTGCCACATCCCATCCCAGCGCTGCGCCTCCAGAGCTCAACACTTCATTTCAGCACGCTCAGCCAGCAGCCAGCTATGGCTCTGGCAGGGCCAGAGCAGCACACAAACCTCCCAGCAAACTCTCTGCTGAACAGCAGAGCGAGGCAGAGACATGGCAGCAGCTGAGATGACTTCAGAGCGCTGCAGACAGAGCTGTAAACTCACAGCAGTGCAGTGTTTACTGCACCCATGGGAAGGCTCTGTCAGGCTACTGGAAAACATCACAAGCCTCTTAAAATTTGGAATTTAAGATGAGCTGAGTCTATGAATTGCTCAAGTTGTAAATGACGTATTTACAAGGAGGTATTCTGAACTGTCAGGAATTATCAGGTGCTCTATGACATGAATTCTGGAACTGCATGTATCAGCTGAGGTGGATGGCTGCAGGATGGAGAAATTTCATTTTAAAAGTACCTGAAAGGACTAATCTTCAATAATTCCTGAGTGATCTGACAAATAACTTCAAACTCCCTCTCTCTTCAGAGGATAGGGTACTGCTGGCCAGTTATTTGGCACATAGCCATAATACATTGGATTTTGTAGCTGAGATGAAGATCAGCTCTTTCAAAGCCCACAGAGTGCTTGGAAATCATACATTTCCAAAACTTCTAAATTAAATAATGCACCTCAAGGGAACAAAAATTTCCTTTAAATCAAATGTGAATTAAATAGTTTCTCCATGTCTCCAACAAAGCAGCTGACTGACATAGTAAGTGGTCAGACTTGATTTAGAAAGAAGAACACTTGTGCTTGAGAGCAAAATAGCAATTGAATTCCCGCTGCATTTGTTCATTCTTACCATTCAATATCATCAAGTCCCTTTACATAAGCACTACTGGCACGGGCATCAAAGGAGACAAAACCACTGCAAATAATGTAATCAGCACAACGAGCAATCTCTTGAAAAAAGTTAAAAATACACTGGGAATGAAGACAGCCCTGAGAGTGAGGCCCGGCACGGCTCAGGCACCTCTCGCTGCTGACAGCCTGATTTAAAAGGAGATTTCAAGGCTCTCTCAGTTCAGACTCCACAGCCATGGCCCAGAGACAGCTTCTCAGACCCCAAAAGGCAGGGTAGACCCCAAGCAGCTGCTGGTATTTAGAGGAATGAGTTTAAATTTCCCCCAGTGACAAATGCAGTGCACAGCCCCAGCCATTCCTAGCACAGAGCCAAGGGGAACAGCTGGACAGGCTCATCTGGAAAGGGGCTCTCATGCACTGATCACTTTTTGAAACTCAAAGCTCACTGGTTTTAAGGATGACATCAGCACGCTGCAAAATGATCTGAGGTGAGTGGCTCTGGTGCTGGCACAATCCAGGAGGTGAATGGCCCTAAATCCAGGTCAGTCACCAGTGGGGTTCCCTGGGCTCAGTCCTGTTTGATGTCTCTGTTGGTGACCTGGATGAGGGGATCAAGGGCACCCTCAGCAAAAAAAAAGCACCATGCTGGGCAGGAGGGTGGGTCTGCTGGAGGGCAGGAAGCTCTGCAGAGGATCTGGACTGGCTGGATCCATGGGCTGAGACTTAATTGTGCAGGGTTCAACCAGGCCAGGGGGTGGGTCCTGCCCTGGGATCACAACCCCATGGATGCTCCAGGGTGGGGAGGAGAGGCTGGGAAGTGTCCAGCAGGAAAGTCCTGGGGGTGCTGGTGACAGTGATGGGACATGAGCCCAGGGGTGCCCAAGAGGGCAAGAGGCCAACAGCCCCTGGGCTGTGCCAGCCATGGGGTGGTGGCAGGACCAGGACAGGGTCAGCTGGGAATATGTTGTTAATAAGAAGGTGTAACTCCAATATTAAAAAAAAAATAAATTGTACCATCTGTCACAGAGTGATTCCATCTCAAATTCTAGTTAACTTTGACCCTTCAGTTTTTACTAATATTTAAATGAGGAAAAACTTGACATTTCTAAAGCTGTTCTTTCTACCATTAGTAACAGTTTGTGGCAGGGAACCGCCTCCCCTGACAAGACACAGGTTGTACCTCTTCCACATGAAACACATTTTTTGGGTTTGTTTGGGTTTTTTTTTTTAAACTTGAAATTTGTTCAGATCGTGACTAAGAAGTTAAGTCTGTCAGCAATTAAAAAACTGCAGCAGCCTCAACTACACAAGTTTGGGGTCAGTGTTAAGCTTCTAAAATCACACTACTGAACATAACCCAGTAATGCCAATAACAACACCAAGGTTGTGGGTCTGACTCTTTGGGACTTAAAAGCTGGACTTGATCTTTGTGGGTCCCTTCCAGCTCAGAATATTCTGTGATTCTGTGTAACAATGCTCCAGCACTGTACTTGGTACTTGTTCCACCTTCTCTTTGCACAGGCTCCCTGCTTTAGGCAGAGGGGTTACTTTCCAGGCAACTCTTTATTGAAAGACTGGCCAATTGCTTTTTCACCAAAAGATGCAATAGGAAAAAAAAAAAGGAATTATAATCCCTAACACTTTAAACCTTCTTCTTCCAGGATTTCAAAGGCTGACAATAAATGTGTTGAAGCCTCTGAGTTATGCACCTGGATTGACTTCACAGAATCACCACCCAGGTTTTCCTCCTTGTTTACAGGTCAAGTTTTTAGGACAGCTCCTTCAAGCAGTCAGGAGGGTAAAGTCTTCAAAGTGGTGCTGCTGCAACCATCCCGAGCTGGTGCAGCCCAAAGAAGGCTCTGCAAGGTGTTTATTGTTGCATAATTGAATGTTGTCAGAGCTGGCCCTGCCACCCAGCATTGCAAACCAGGATTACACATCACTGTGCAGGAGCCAAACACTCACTAATTGAATTCTCAGAGCCTGGGCACTCTCATTTGAACCTGCAGTTGTAAAAACAGCATTGCAGGAAGAAGTTTTTCAGCTGCCTTATGCTGGAAAACTTTTCAGTTTAACATTAAGCAGAATCCTCTGGTAACCAAAAACTCTGACAGAAAAATAACAAACCCACATCTGTGTGTACACAGATACTTTGGGAATTTCAATGCCAAGGAAACCAAGCTTCTCAAAGGTGTTTCTGGCATTTTAATTTCTGATTAAATTTCAAAACTTCAGCTGCTTGTTCTATTTTTTTTTTTTCCATTTTACAATTTCTCTGGGAATGCAAATTCCAACTTTTAAGTAGTTTAAAAAAATCACCCATTTTAAAAGAAAAATAAAGAAGGAATGAACTGGCAGCCATTGAACATTTTCCTCCTAGAGATCTGCTAAAGAAAAGTGTATCTGATATTCTCACAAAATTCAAACAGAGCACAGCTAATTTCTTCCTCCTCTATGTCAGAAAAACCCCTGTCCCAATTCCCTTCATGCTGGTCAAAGCTCAGGAAATTAATTTATCTGCAGAAACAACTGTTCTGGCAAAACTAATGGCAACTGAGGACTCTCAGAAGAGATGTGTTGATTATGTAATCCTCATCCCTCTCCAGAAACGCTTTCATTATTGACTAAGTCCATACATTTATTTATTCACCTGTACACTACACTCAATATTCAAGATGAAGCTGAGCATTTTAACATCCAGCCCTAAGAGGTGCTGGGCAAGGGAGAAGTGTTACAGCTATGGATGTGTTAACTCTAACCCTACAAACCTCTCATTTTGCAGAGGCAGAGCTAACTGGGAATTACACAAAACAGGAGGAGAGGGATCCACCTCTCTAATGCAGGAGGATTCGGGATCAAATCCATGGGGACTGTGCAGAGTTACTGGAGTCACGCTGTCAACTGATATAAATTTTGTGATTTTATATACTGATGTAGCTGCAGCTCCACAGAAGGTACCTTGAAAGAGCTTGTTGTGGGCAACAGAATCCCAGTGTATTAACTGAAAATAGTAGAAGTCTTTAAATAAAACAAGGCACAGCAGACAAACTGCAGACGTAGAGCACCAGGGAGAAGGAAGGACTGAACTGAGGGAACTGCTGCTTCCAGAGCTCTGCAGCCTCACACGAAAATGAGAACAGTTTTCATTCCAGGTCTGCTTGTAAACACAAACAGGTGAAGCTTCAGCTGGCTGGGACAGAGCTGACAAGCAAAGGGTTGGTGTTTTGGACAATGAGGAATGGAGGTTACATGTTTGTTATTTCAACAGGCTGGCAAGTGATGGCAAGAGGAAAGGATCACAGACAGTATCACAGAATCCCAGACTCCTTTGGGCTGGCAGGGACCTTAAAGCTCATCCAGTGCCACCCCTGCCCTGGCAGGGACACCTCCCACTGCCCCAGGCTGCTCCCAGCCCCAGTGTCCAGCCTGGCCTTGGGCACTGCCAGGGATCCAGGGGCAGCCACAGCTGCTCTGGGCACCCTGTGCCAGCCCTGCCCACCCTGCCAGGGAACAATTCCTGCCCAATCTCCCAGCCAGCTCTGCCCTCTGGCACTGGGAATCCATTCCCCCTTGCTCTGTGTCTCCATGCTCTTGTAAATAATATAATAATATAAAAAGAAATGTATTGTGCACCTTCTGCTCCCTGTTATACTGAGGCAATCAGTATTTCCATGGGTAACCACCTTTTGCTTAGGATTACATCTTAATAGTTCCACATTTCTAGCTGTATCTGTGTGTTCAAAATTCTAATTAAGGAATACAGCTTTGCACTTGCCTCTCATTCTGTCCAGAGCTGTCTCCAAATACCTCTCCAGCTCCTTGGTGCCATTCCAGGTACAGCTGTCCTGAAAAAGCTCTGCTCCACACTGGCGAGCTCCTTCTATGCCCTGAGGAAATGTTCTTCCCCAGGAGAGCCACCCATGTGTTGCCAAGGTTTCATAGAGAAGGGAATTTTTTCACCCAGCTGGGCAATCCCAGAGTTTGTGCATCAGGACAAACCAGGCCAGGCTCCATTTACTGCACAGCAAGGGCAGCAAACTTCGCTCTTGCTGGGGGGGAAAGGTTTTCAATCAGACAGAAAGAAGAGGTGTTTGAAGGGAATCAATACATCTATAGCATAGACCATACCCACAGCAGGAAAAGTGCAGCAATATCTTTATTTCCAGCCTGGTGGATGATCCTCTCTACAGACCTGAGGGAAAGCAGGGCTGCTACAGGAACACCATGCCCCTTGTCCATGCAGCTGTGGCAGCAGATGTAACTGCTGGCACAGGAACTATTCCTCCCTCAGACAAACAAGCTAAAGTGTTAGAATGTTGTTATCATCACAAACCACGTTAGTTACACAAATCTATCCGAGCTACCACGACAGCAATGACACCACTGGTGTGGGATGGAGAGCTCAGCTTCAGCTGAAGCCTTCAGAGCAAACCCTCAGCTGAGATGCTCCTTAGCAACACAAATACCTTTCCTTAAAATAAAAGTGTTTCTAGTAGTGATATCTGGACAGGACCCAAATAATTATCCTTATCCAAAAATGTCTCTGTGTTTATCAAAGTGGAAATGAAGACAGGCTGGGAGAGCTGGGGGTGTTCAGCCTGGAGAGGAGAAGGCTCTGTGGAGACCTTAAAGCCCCTTCCAGGGCCCAAAGGGGCTCCAGGAGAGCTGGAGAGGGAACTGGGACAAGGGCTGGAGGGACAGGACCCAGGGAATGGCTCCCAGTGCCAGAGGGCAGGGCTGGCTGGGAGATTGGGCAGGAATTGTTCCCTGGCAGGGTGGGCAGGGCTGGCACAGGGTGCCCAGAGCAGCTGTGGCTGCCCCTGGAGCCCTGGCAGTGCCCAAGGCCAGGCTGGACACTGGGGCTGGGAGCAGCCTGGGGCAGTGGGAGGTGTCCCTGCCAGGGCAGGGGTGGCACTGGATGAGCTTTAAGGTCCCTGCCAGCCCAAACGAGTCTGGGATTCTGTGAAATTGTTCTTCTCTCCCATCTCAGTTTGCTCATCACTCAGAACATGCTGCCTTCTGATCTGACTAAAGGCTTCCAACTTGGTGCCTATTATTAGCTGCTTAAACCAGTTTTTGGTGATTCAGACAACTGTTCATGGCAGTGTAACTGTAATTGTCAGTACACTGTGCTCTTCACAAAGATGACAAAACAGTGTCAGTAATGAGCTCCACACAGATTTCAGGCACCTCCTTGATGACATGACATGACTAATAATCCAATATTGCTAATGACTAAGATGATGAAAATCCAGACATGCATCAAGGCTTTTAGTTAAATATCAAGAATTAAAACGTTTATGCCACATCTATATAAAAAAAAACTTTACCCAAAAAGCCACTTAAAAATGCTGTTGGAATTAAGACTCAAATATCTGGAAAATAAAAGGACTCTACTGCTTTTCAGCTACCTCTGAAGACATCATGTCAACACCACCTAAACCCAACTGTTCTCACACTTCCTGACCTCTTTTACACATTTCCCTTTTTGCAAAAGCTTCTGTTTCTAAAGGAAAAAGGAACAGAGTAAACACAAGACAGTTTCTAGTGGAATAAAAAGCATGTTTAGATTTTCCAAACCCTAAACTCATTCACCTCCAAATTCTACCCCTTCCACGTGTGCCCAGGTGTGCACAGAGGAAGCCCTTCCCAGTCACCCAGCCAGGTGACTGTCCCTGTGGCTGAGGTGTGGCAGAAATGCCTCTCCTCCACAAGAAGCAGCAAACCACGAGGATTTCCAAAGAGAAGAATTCTCTCTGGACAGCCCAATCGCTGCCCAGATTTGTGAGGATTCAATCCCTTCACCTCTCCCCTCTGCCCCACTGCCATGGCCCTGCTCGCCCATGTGCACTTACAATGAAATCTGGACAGAAAGATTACCCTCAAGTCTCTTTATTCCTCTTCCAACATCGTTTTTAAACTCTACCAGCATCCTACAGACCCTTTCATACATTATTTGGTAGAGCATTAGAAGATTGGCCTCAAAAAATAACCTTACAAGAACAGAAGTTATCCTATTAAAAGGTCACTTGCCTTTACTTATGTATGATGTATTAAATTTGTATACCCAGTTTTGTTGAAAAATGTAGGAACATTTTTCTGCTGAGGCTTCCCTGCTTTCCTGATTATGAATGTTAAGGAAAGCATGTTCTACGAGAAGAATTTAATTTATTTATGAATTAGTTGACTAATAAAATGAACTTACAAGGAAAGTGCATCGGCTCTTGAAGAGTGTCAGACTTTAGAGGGCACATTAGAGTTACACTGGTCATTTATTGGAGACATTAGTTTTAAATTGCTGCCAAGGCTATCTATAGACAAATTACAGAAAACGTGCTCGTGCTTTGGAAGAGACATTTTGCTCATTTTGGTCTCCATTTTAAATGGGAAATGACTCTGTTTCTCTTCTCCAGACCACAGTGCAAGGACATTTTCCTTATAATACAAAATTACCTTAAAAATAAAAGCAATAAAAGACAAACCTGAGTTGGCAGATATTTTTCCCTCGGTAAATGAGAATACTGGGAAAATAGGTGCTGAAGTACCCTGGTAATGACCCTAGTCTGGAAACTGCTGGGTTTTGAGATTTAATAAAATTCAGAGAAACACTCCAAGTCAATATTTGAGTTGGGTGCCAGGTGCTTGTCTTGTTCCCCAGGAACCTCATCCCTGCCTGGCAGCACTGAGGGACCCCCAGCACCCCTGTGCTGGCAGGCAGGAAGGGAGAGCATTGCAAGAATGAGCAAAGCCACCTCCAAAGAGTTTTGGAAAACTCTCTGGACACTCTGGGAATCAGGTGGCTGAGAGACACAAAGGATGATCTTGTCAGAGCAGCTTAACTTCTGCATCTGCTGGATTCTTCCACCCCATGCTTTGCTTGCAATAAATGGTACCTGGCCATGCCCAGGGAAGTGACAATGAACAGGGGGACAGCCAAGCCTCAGCTTTTCAAGTCCTTCACTGTGCCTCCAGTCCAAAACCCAATTTTTATTTGAAATCCAAGCTGTTTTATCCACTTCACGTTTTTAAAAAGCCTTTCACATGTAAAAAACCTGCAGCTGTTAAGACTCTCCAAAGAACATACAGGCTGCAAGTCTGAGCAAATCAGGATAATTGCAAGAAAAATGTAGCAAGTGTGCAAGGCTTCAGGCTTTGGGAGAGGGGTATTTTTAGATTTTAGTTGGAAGAATGACCCCAGGACATCGGGCTAGACAGGGAGGGCAACAGAAGGGGGAAATGTCAGAGCAAGAGGCTACAGAAAGCTTATGGAGCTGCAAGTGCCCAAATGTGATTCTTTCCAAGCAAATAAATTTGCTGTCTGCATCTGTTCATGGGTTTCACTGAAAATGAGAAAATCATCACTCCATATGCAAGATGCAACCCAGTGCATTAAAAAAAGGCACAGAGCAGTCTTTTCAGATAAATTAAAGCAATTAGAAAAAAAATTCAATGCTTACGAAACACCATTGAAAGCTTTTGCCTCCTTGGTCTTACCAATATTTCTCTTGGTAAGAAGAAGACTTACAAATAAAATTTAAGTTGAGAAAAACATTTGACATTGGTAGTGAGGTCCAGAGGAAGAAGAGCTCATTTGTTCTTTTAAAGGAATTACAAACTCCAAACATATTCCCCAAAATATTCTTCAGCAAGCAAACCGGAGGCTTTTAACCTGGACTCTGTCCTATTTTACCTTTTACTCCCTAATTTCCTAACGCCCGAAAAAAAAACCCAAAAACTTTTCCATTAAAACTCCACGGAGTTCCACCGTGTCACGGCGTAACCAGTGACAAATTGACAAGCTAATTTCTCCTTTTCCAAAGCATTCAGCAGCGTAGCAAAGGTTTCTGCTTAACGGGTCTGGCTTTTTTTCCCCTCTGCGGGAGCAGCCCGAGCATCCCCGGGGAGCGGCACAAAGGCAGCTCAGCACAAACACTCCTCAAAGCCCCGCAGGGACAAAGAGCCAGCGGGAGGGACAAAGAGCCAGCGTGGTGCCCGGTGACATCACTGGGGATGGGCACCAGGCTGCAGGACAGCCCCGGCCCTCCTGGGGAGCAGCAGTCACTCCAAGGATGCCAGTGCCAAGCTGCCCTTCCTTGGCAGGTGGCAGAGCCGAGGCTCCCTCACCCAGTGGGAAAACACGTTGGAATGGAGTTAGCAGTTCACAGTCTGCAAATTGGGAAGACGTCCACAGTTGACAATTGAATTTAACTTTTTGTTAGGCTGGTTCCCCAAATGCTGCCCTTTCTGTTATTCTTGTGTGTTACATTGAAATTGGCTTCTCAATTCCTGAATTAAAGTCCTTTCACCAAATCCAGCCAGAGTTAATGGTCTGTTAGCACAGGGCAATTTTGAAAGCTATCTTTGAAACGTATTATTCAACTGAGACAAGGCTCATTCTACTCTTTTACTGTTACTCAGTTTTCAAAAGGCAGGATAAAAGGGTTAGGATTTTACTACGTGGGAAACAAATTAGATGGGAGCCCTTTGGGATGCTGTTGCTTTGGGTTCTCTAGAAGACACAGACCCAGCAGGCAAATCAGCTTTTTGTGGTTATTGCACCTTTTGGTCAAATTTGGCTGCCTGGACGTTGGGAACCACAAAAGCAGACAGTGCTGTGCTGCCAAGAAGGGAACATTTCAAAACGAAATTACCCAAATCATGTGCTTGCATCTCTTTATGGATACTTGGAGGGCCCATAAACAGCTCTGCACTGCAGGAGCAAGAACTCCCTGTGCTAAGCCAGGGCAGAACCAGCACTGCCACTCCTGTCTGGCCAACACCTGCCACAGTTTAGTATGAAAAACAAAATAAAGTAAATCTATCTCATTATGTATCTCTCAGGGGCTGGGTCACTTACTCCTCCAGCTCACAGACACAGGGGCATTAACCCAAGGTGCAAACCCTCCCAGCAATCCTGTGGGGACGTGCTGAGCTCCCCAGGGCAGGGCACGATCTCCCACACATTTCCTGCCCTCACTCAGCACCAAAGGGAAGGAAGGGAAGGAAGGGAAGGGAAGGAAGGGAAGGAAGGGAAGGAAGGGAAGGATGTGCTCCCATCTACGTCCAAACCACAGGAGCCTGTCAGTCAGGGCATGACACAGCACAGCTCCACCCGGTGCTGCAGCTGCTTGGGCTGATTTCCTGAGTCACCCAGCAGCACCTGTGAGGGCAGTTCTGCTAAACTCCCTGCACACTCATCTCCCCTGACAGCAGGTGGAAGCAATCACTGCCCATCTCACCGGGCAAGACATCTTCAGCCCTGCTCTTACACAACCTTTTGTTGTTTCTCCTGAGTTTCCCGGCCAAGAGCAGAATGATGAGGGAACTGGCAAACATCCTTCTCCATTCTGGCAGAGGCACAAGACATTTCAAGTGCAACCCACCCCAACCCATCTTCCTGCACAGTGAATCTGACATCTCACACAACTCCCGTGGCTCTCCCACCCCTCAGGACACGGGCTCTGCAGGAGCACTGTTCCTTTCTGTCCAAGCTAAGTGTATGTATTAATCAATGCCCATTCAGGGAAGAGGTCTATAAACCATCTACATCATGCTACTCTACAACTACAGTTACATTTCAGACAGCAAAAGCAATAACCAAGCCTTCAAAAAGCTGTTGCAACAGCCTATCATTTTAGCAGAACCTTTCGATGTCAGTCAAAAATATTGCTGAATGTCTGCTTTCAGGGGAATAGTCCTTGGAAGGCAAGAGAGTTTGGCTGTACAGAGGCTCTGGAAAACTCCTCTGCAGCCTGGCATTTGCACACCAGGTAGGGCCAGGGCCAGTGAGGATGGAACTGTGGCTGCTCCAGTGGGACACGAGAAAAGGGCTCACCTGGCAAGGGCTGGGGAGAAGTTCAGGGACACAGCAGCACAATTATTCCTTTCTAATTATGCCAGCAAATGCCACACATCCTCTGAGGAGGTAGCAGAACTCTGGCAGAACAGGCACTGCTATTGTTACACCATTCAACTCCTCCTGTAAACAAGCCCTAAAAATAATTTTCTAGATAAATCAGGCTTGCAACATGAAGAAGGGAGGCTTTAGACCAAACCCACTTCAAAGTGTTCCCAAGGCTGTATCCTGCTGCCAAGGCAGGGCACAGCAGCCCCGCGTTCCTTCCACACGCTGCTTTGCAGAACAACGTCAGTTACTTAAAATTTAGATTAGAATAACTTTGCAGCTCTAGGAGGACAGCATTGACGCTGAAACATGACAAGCCAAAAGAGAAAAATGGATGCCTTCAAGGAATTAAAAATCTTCCTTGCTTAGACAGCAGCTCTGAAGAGCTGGGCAAACTTCATGCACCCTGCACTACTGGGCAGTTGCAAAGTGCACTCACAACCCTATGAAAAATACATTGCACAAGTCATAAGGTAATTTCACTGATGTCTGATCAGTCTTATTCTTGAGCAATTTAAATCTGCCCAGCTGTGTGAGTACTCCCCACAAGCCTTGGGGACACGTGGACTCCATTATCAAACACAGAGACACCGAGAGAGCAAAACCACACGAAGCAGCCTGGGACTGCTCCCGGAGAGCTGCTGAGGTTAAACACAACCAGCCAGAGCCTCAAAGCATGGAAGAGCACAGGAGGAGGTTTTGAAGCTTATTCCTAGTGGCATGTTTCCTCAACAATACCTATAGCTGCTTGTTCCTTGCCATTCAGCATCAGCTGGCACAGAACTCTCACGCGAAGGTGGTGGCAAGGGGCCGAGAATCCCGAGGTGGATCCATGGACAGGGGCAGGCTCTGCTGCTGCTCTCTGCAGACACATCACCCATGGAAATCTGCTTCCCTCAGCAGGGCACAACTCCCTGACAGGAGGGGCAGCCAGGTGAGGGTCAGGCTCTTCTCCCAGGTAATGAGTGAGAGGACAAGAAGGAACGGCCTCAGGCTGGGCCAGGGGAGGCTCAGGGCGGGCAGCAGCAGGAATTTCTCCATGGAAAGGGTGCTCAGGGTGGTTTGGAGTGCCCATCCCTGCAGGTGTCCAGGGCAGGACTGGAGGTGGCACTCAGTGCTCCGGGCTGGTGACGAGGTGGGGCACAGCTGGGACTGGATGGTTTTTCCAACCTCAGTGATCCTGGGATTCCAGTTAAGACAGGTTGGTCCCAGTGAAGCTGGCTTTCCCCCCAGTCAGAGCTCAGCTCTGCAGTTCCACCAGCTGTCTGGGTTTTCCTTACACAGGGGTGGCAGGGGTCAGTTGTGTTGTCACTCCAGGTGTTCTGTTTGCTCTTTACACGCACACTTCATTCTGAAAGCCTTCACACAAAAGGCCTATTTATATTCAGTGGGATTTTACTGGAAAGAAAAACCCTCCAGACTTCAAAGCAATGGGTCAAACTGTCCAGGAGGACAATCCTGCTCTGGTCTCCCTTACTCCAAGTGACCACCTCCAAGTAACAAAACCATTATCACATACTCACTTTGTAATATCCACAACTACATGGGTTATTTAACAGCTCCTTTTGATAAGCTTACATTCTCAATTATTTAAATATTAAATCGTGTTTAAATTCATTCAAATAAAAATTTAAAAGGAAATTTATTACGGAATTTGCTTTGTGCTTCAACAGAATTGAAAAACCTGTTTTTCCTACTCTTGCCTTAATTTAACTAGCAACAATTAAATTTTAATTTGTACCATCTTACCTCAATCAATTTGTTGGCATGTTCACGGAAAACCTGGGCATATTCTTTAACTTCTTTTTCATTCCCGTTCTTGGCAGCTTCAATCAATACTAAAAGAGGAACATTTGTTTCCAGAAAAGAGTCTGAAACGTGGTCCATAACAGCTTTGCGGAGCTAAAATAAAAATAAAAGAATGAGTTATTCTTCAGTAGTGTTCCACTGCTGTTTCCCTCTTACTGTATTAATACGTAAAGCCTAAACTACTTTTGTCATTGATCCTTTCTCCTTTGTGTGACCAAGGCTTTCCCTGCACTAAGTCTTGTCTACATACTTTTTTGCTTCATTTTAAATTAAATCTCCTTAAAAAATGGATTAGTTATAGAAGTGCAAGTCACCAGTTTGGCCACAAATATTGATTTAGCAGCTCATATTGGTTTTGTCTGAGTAAATTTGCTGCTTTCCCTCAGCTGATTAAACAACACACTGATTTAACTTTTTTATTTTTCTGCTAGAATAAAAACATTTTTCAACAAACCTGATCCATACTCTCGCTTACTCGAAAGTGGGAATATATTGCTTCAAAACCAAACAGACAAAAGGCTGATGCTACGTAAATATAGTTTTCAAATAAAACAGGTTGAGATGAACACCACCAGAATTATCAAATATCACTGATTATCTTCAAAGTCCATCAAGTGAAAGTTGTTTTTTTTTTGGGGGGGTTTCGTTGTGTTTTTTAATCTCTCTTGCCATGAGGATGATAAAGACTCCAACACCTGTATCACACAGGTAACAGGGAATTAACAGGGAACTATATTTCCAGCCCATGCTTCCCACTGGAAGCTTCAGGCTTTTAATTCACTAAAGACAGGCCAGCAAACCCACTGCCCACTGGAGACAAATCCCCAGCATGCAGCACTTTGTCTGCCCACCCCTCACCTGTCTGCGCAGGTCTCTGGTCTTCTTGGTCATTTTATCAATGGCAGAGTTCAGGGCATCACTTCTTTCCTTACGGCCAGCCTGGAAAAACAGCAGACAGAGAGGTGAACAGGGATTCAGGGCCTCAAAGTTAAACCAGTTGTTACTCATTTCAAGTGTATGGCAAGCTTCTTTTTCTAGATTTGAGGTTTGTGAAGTGATTCTGCACTCACAGGGAGAGCCTCCACCTCCCTGATAAGGCAGTCACTGCTGCCTCCACGCCCCACCCCAGGGATCACACAGCACTGCTCCTGAGCAGGCAGCCAAAAGCCCAGAATCAAATCCTGATAAACCATTTGTTGGGTAAGAAATTCAGCATTTCAAGTGAGTCTCCAGGCCCACCCTTGGGGAGCTGCCAAGGTTTGATCCAGCACGTTTTGCCTGAGCCCTGTTGTTAGAGAGGCCAAAGGGCCAGGCAGCAGGGGCAGCTTCCCTTTTCCATCAGACACTGGGTCACAAATATCCTCATTCATATCAAACTAAGAGTCAGGTAAGACAGTGGTGGTGGTCTGGTTTTGCTGGGTTTTTTTTTCCTCTTTAATATAACTTTTATTAGGGTTTCAAAACACACTTTATTCAACCACAATCCAATTTCTGAAGTCCTAAGCCACAATCAATATAATTATCCAGTTGAGAAGAAAAACCATTTAGCAGTGCTGCAGTGAGGGTATGCCAGGTATCAATTCTCCAGGTGACAGGCTGGTGTGAAATATCTGGATGAACAGCCTTGAATCTAAAACATCAAGTCCACTCTACAGCAGAAATAAAAAATGGGGAGGAGGGAGTTAGGATGTTGTAATGTCATTATAGTGTAATGAATTATTGAGGATTTGTCACCGCCACGATCAAGTTATTTGATTCTCATCACAAAAGGTAACTGAAAAGTGACTGCAGCCAAAGCCAGGAGCTCGTTGTGACACTGCCAAGCTTTCAGCAGCCCCAGCACCGGCCCCTTCTCTGCTCCACACTCAAAAATCAAAGCTGAAGGCTCTAAATAAAGTGAAGATTAATGCACTGATTTACCCAACACTTTGCTGTTGCCCTGCTCAGGGGATGTGTCAGACAAGACTCCCTGAGCAATGGCTCTGTCCCTGGCATGCTGGTGGCAGCAGGCAGGGCTGGCACCTGCAGGGGACAGGGGGACAGTGGCCCCAGAAGCTGCCACCAGGCACTGCCCCAGCCACCAACCTGCAGTGGCAGCTGCTTCTCCTGCTGATGTTTCACCCCTGTTTACCCACGGTAACGTGACCATTTCACTGAACCCCCAGCAGCCTCCCCACACACTGGGGTTTTTTTCCCAGGAATATGTTTGGATCTAAGATATATGCTCATCTATTATGCAAAAAGCCAAACATTCAGCTGTTCCAAGAAGTGCCATTTTACTTCTCCCCGGGTGCTCCCACATTATCATTTTAACAAGAAGCAGGAGCAGGGATTTGAGGTGAGGCCACCCATCAGTTCCACTTTGCTGTCCCTGGCTTCACAGCCCACAACAGCCTCAGTGCACAGCACCAGATGCCTTTTGGATAAGAGGAAAACCAAGAGATGGCTTCCACTAATGGACCACTATGCAAAACACCCCAAAAAGCACATTACAGCCTGCTGATCCGTTCCTATGACACTACACCATGTCCTAGCACAGAAGGAGCAGTAGAATCCAGCCCCACTCAATTTTAGGAAGGCAGCTCCAGTTTATTTTCACCTTGTTGGCATGCAGAAGTTTTAGTACAGAAGCTTGTCAAAAGCATGACCAGAATTTACTTCAGAAGGCCGAAGGATAAACCGCCCTGCTAATTTAGCTCTGGTGATTTAGCACATGGAGTTACTAATTGGGATCCTTCATTAGGGCTGAGCAGGGGCAGAGCAGGACAGACCCAGGACACTCAGTCAGTCACACCACAGACACCCTGCTGCCACTGACATCTTAAACCATCACAGCCAATTCTAACCAAGGTCCTGAAGACAGCAATGTTGAGTTTTGCCCAGCTGAAGTTTCCTGACCTTTTTTTTACCCCTGTATAATAAGCACTGTGTTTCCCTGCCCCATAAACTTTGTGGGGCCAACCAAGCCCCATTAGGACCTGGTGGAACACATGAAGACCTGCACAGCCTGTGGCAGCACAAACCCTCCTGGGCACAGAAACACGCTGAGGATCACCCCTGAGCACAGCACTGTCACTTTGTCCAGGCTCCCACACACCTCAGGAACTTCACCCATTGGTTCCACCCTACAGTTTCAAAGTCCTGTTTCAGCTGGGCTCCCTCTCTCAAGTGATAAATCATGTTTTAAAGGCTCCAAGTGCCAGTTAAGCTCTTTTGGGTAATTTGTTCCACTAACCAATTAGTCTGACCATTAAGGACTGGTCCTCATGTCTAGGGTGAACCTTCACTGAGGAGCCAGCTAATGACCCAGCAGCACAAGGCAGCCCAGCCAGCAGCTCCTGCTATCCACGGGATTAGGAGGACTCACAAGAGTGAAGCCCAAATACTCAGATTTCTAATAGGATTTTTAGATATTCAGCACAAAACTCTGCTGAGGGAATCACAAACCCTGCAGCCAGCAAGCAGCTAATAGATTCAGCAGATTTAATAGCACCATGATGACCATGTCAATCATTCTGCAGTACGATATCCCAACTCTGACCAGTATCACGGATAATAAATTTAGCCACGGTGCAAATTTACTTGAAATTAAATCAGATCTTTATCAAAGAGGATAGAATTGATGTTAAAAATCACTCGTTTCCCCCACCCCCTTCATCTCTGCTCTTCCCCCACCACTGCTGCCCCGCTTGCAGAGCACCACAAACATTGCCTGTCACATCCCTGCAGTCCCAGCTCACACCACCATCCCCAGCAGGGCTTGTTTTCATGCTCAAAGCAAAGAAAGGGGATTTGTACACAGGGAGGGGAGCAGAATCACCATTTCTGTCACAAAGCCTTCCTGCTGTAGGTGTGCCATCTGAATTCAGACAAGCAAAAGACAGACCCAAGCTTTTCCTACAGCTGTGGAGGTTAAAATCTAATCCAAACTGATTTACAGAGGTACAGGAGCGTGGTGGTGATGCATTCCACCAGGATCAGCAGAGCATGTGCTGTAACCAGATACTCAAAGATATGTTTTTGTAGCTGAATATCACAAGCATCTGCTGTTAATCTTAAAGGTTCGTCATCAGTTTGGGTTAAGCTGAGCCCACAGAGGTATTGAGGGAGACATTGCATCCTGCTCAGCACCACCTCACACCAACCCTGCAGAGCCCAGCATGCCCCCTCCCCAAATCAGCAGCCAGATGTGAGCCTGATGTGCCACTGCTGAGAGCCACAACTGTCCCACCTGCCACCCACCACACAATCACCAAAAAGGGTGGTTGGCAGAGAGGTTTCTGCTTCAGGTGTCTGTGAATTGACTTCTGGGCTGCCAGTACAACAGGCAGCACGCTGAGAGAGACAAGTGAGTGCTTGGCACATCTTCCTGTGGGCAGGCAGTGCTGTGTCACTGTGCCACCTCTGAGCCCTGCTTCCAGGGGACACAGGACATCATTCTGTCCCATGCTTGGTTTTGCCTTGCCACCCAGCCTAATTCCATGACTACAGAGGATAACCATGCACAGCCCTCCATCACTGTGACAGCAGGGCTGCCAACAAATTCCAGATAGAACAGGGCTGATTCAAGGCCAGGCAGTGTGAGCACTGACGTGTGACCCACATGAATTCCAGCAGTGTTTTCACATCCAAGGTCTGCCAGTGGAGGAAGCAGGACTGTGCCCTGGTTTGCTGTAGGAAGGAGTCTTCCACAGCCAGCTCACAGCTCAGCAGAGCAAATGAGCTGCACGGCATCGTCCAGGGTTCAGCAAGAACCTGAGTGACAAGAAAGCTGCCTGCACTGTCCCCCTGCCCAGCTGGCCATGCCACAGCACTGCCATCCTGACATCCTTCCCCACGTCCAGGCTGCACCATGGAGTGCTCCTGCACTCACCCTGGTACATGCAGGAATTACAATGTGCAACCAGTGCCAGGTGCAGAGAACTGCCGGCCAGGGAAGTGACAGCCACCACGCTATGCCACCACACTTTGCTCCCGTGAAGACAAGGCCACCCAGTCTTCAGTGCCCATCCCTCCTACTGCCTTCCTCCAAAGGATTCTGCAGCTGCCCTGAACCCCTGGGTGCATCTCTGCCGCTGGGCCACCTCTGACTTGTCTTTGTCCCATGTGCCCCCTCCTAGGGCTCAGTACTTCCACAGCGACAGAGCGCGCACGGTGACACTCCAGCCGCACGTCCCTGCTCAACTCCTGCCTCGCAGCCCCGTGGCACAGCACCAACACAACCTCCTGGCCAAAAGGCAGCAAACCCTCCCGTGCTCCCCGAGGTGCTGACACCCAGCAGTAACTCCCACTGCCCTTCCTGCAGGCAGAGGGGTGAGCTGGCTGCCGTGCAGTGCTGCACATGTGGCTGCACGTCCTGGCTGCCGCGGTCCCACCTGCAGCTCCAGGGCCTGCGCCCTCCAGGCCCCCAGCACAGCAAAGTCACACAGCCCCCACATCTCCATCCAGGAAAATCAGCTCGTACGTTGTTCATAATACACTAGGAAGGCTTCCACAAGATGTCAGCCTAACTAAATGACAACGCTCGCCTCAGGGTGCAATTCTACTTTCCCAGCACATGGGTTTAGCAGGAAAACCAGCTGTGGTGCTGCTCCAGGAGTGGGGTAGGTGAGAAGCCTCCAAAAGGTTTATCTGGTCCTACCAAGTTTATTCCTGCCAATTTGCCTGTCCACGCTGCATGTGAGGGTTATGGCTGCCATAAAGCTGTGCCCAGGTAGCATGAGGCATGGTTTTTATGCCGGGCAATGAGTTTTCAGGCTCAGAAGAAATGCATTCGCATGAGTTTTCTGGGGGTTTATTCCCAGCCTGTTGCACCTTGACACCCCAGGCAGCTCCCACAGAACAATGTGAATGTTACTGCAGTGTTCCAGACTTACCACACTTGTGGTAATAACTGTTATTTCACAGCAAGTGCACATAAAAACATGTTTTGCTAAGAAAAGCACCCATAAAGTTCGCGTTAACAGTTTCCTAAACAGGAAACTCGCTGGCAAAGTGCTAAATAGCCCTTGTTTGGTTAAGGGCCAAAGAATGGAGAGCTTCAGAAAAGGAGCAACTCACCATGTTTGAACATTAACTCTTAACTCTGTGCCAAATTACACAATCTTAACGTGGGAGGAACCTACCAGCAGATATCGATGCAAAAAAGCAAAACGTTTCCAACGATACCTAATTTCAGTCTCCTGGTTGGAGGGAAAGAGGCAGCACTGGGGAGGGCTAACAGCTGACCTCAAATTACACCCTTTGGAACGCTGTTGTTAAATGTTGTGGTAACATATTGAAACGTTATTGGAACTCAAGGCAACACCTGGGATCAGGGTGTAGCACAGAGCTGCTCCAAGAACCCCCCGCAGGTGCTGCAGGGCCACGGTTCCATTGGACAGCTGGAGCTGAGCCTGAGCTCTTCGTACACTGAACATTAACAAGAAGAATCTCTTTAAATAGGTTGATGTAATTTCTTTGCATGTATTTCTTTCACACTGGAGCAAATATGAAAACATTTACTATGGCAGAGCAAGTTTATCTAACATTTCCTAATCTGCTTAATCATTAAAGACAGTTACTCTCCCAGTGGGTTCAGGGTAGGGTTTATTTGTTTTGCTTTAGCTTTTTTGAGGTTTTTGAGATTTTATTCTTGTGTGTTCACCTTCTCCATCCCTTTACTTTCCACTCGGTGCTCCCCTTGAGTCTGCCCATCCCAGAAAGGAAACAGCAGAGGCAGTGTCACCATTCCACCACAGGACAGCCAAGGGAGAAGCAGGCAGAGAACAGCAGGTCTTGGTTTAAGCAAGGACCTCCAAGGAACCAAAGCAAGGAACCAACACTTAATAACAAAGGTAAACGGCCATTTTATTTTAAACTCCTCTTCTGACACAATTCGTCTTGCTCCATCATCATGGGGAATTTGTTATTCTTGGCTCATTCCAGACCTTGGAGGTCGGAGGTGATACCTTGCTGCTACACAGCAAACATTTTCAAGTGCCTCCTCTACATTATAGCTTTATCTCTCAAGGTGAAAATAAAAAAAAAAGAAAAAAAAAGCTATCTAAGTTGCCTGGAGCAGGAAACCAGCATCTCCCTTCTGCACTCACATTGAGCTACGACCAGAGCACTGGCTCCGAAGGCTTTACCTGCACATGCATCCTAAAAACATATAAAAATGTCAGTCAAACCTGGTCGTTTACCTTTCAGTACCAGCCGTCTCAGACAAGAGGTTGCTCTGAATAATGGGGCAATGAACCTTTAAAGCAAGCACACAGCCCTAAGAGCCCACTGTCCTCCTTCTGGCTGAGTGTGCTGGAGAGCACACACAGTCCTGCAGGGGCACAGCTCTGCAGCCCTAAACCCACAGGGTAACTGTTACATACCCACCCTGCAGCCAGGGCTCTGGAGGTGGTGTCCCCCCTCTCTGAGGGGACACACAGCAGCAGGACATTGTGGGTGACCACAAGGAAACCCTCGCGCCGCTCCGAGCCCCAGCTGGAAATGCCAATCTTATCATTTCCTCCCTGCACTCCAGTGCCCAGGAAAAAGCAAGTACAAAAGCCACCATTTGGGAGGAGAAAATAGATTTTCTAGTTTCATAACCACACACTGTCAAGCTGGATTCCAATTAAATTTTTCCTGTGCCCTAACGCAAGCTTTGCTTTTTCCAGAAATTTCTCCTGGCTTGAAGCACTCACTCCTGTGCCCTGCTCCCGGGCTGTACTTCCTGACACTCCAGCTCCAGCACTGCTCTCTGCACTTCTGCAGGGACCACAGCCGCACACGGCTGTCACACGGAGCTCTGTGCTGCCCAATCCCTCTCACCTCCATGAAAGCCGGTGCTGACCAGCATCCTCTATTCAAACTCTGCGCATTTTGCTTCTAAAAGTTCCTTTCATGCAGGGAGATTTAGCAGAGAAGTGGGAGCAAGCAGCGCTCAGGCACTTCCACCCGTGCCTGTGCGCCGCTGTTAACCCCAGCTGAGCGGAGCCGGTGCAGATGTGGGGGGAGCAGGGTGCTGCAAGTCCCTCCTGCTCCTGTCGCGGGGACCAAGGGCTCCCGCCGCTGGATTTTCCCCCCTCTATCAGGGGTCTTTAACACGATCACAGCATGCAGCACAATGCTTTAAAACAGCAAAGCTTCTGGAAAACCCAAACAAAAGGAACGTCACCAGGTGACGTCAGCCTATATAGAGCCCTGTGTGGTCGCAGCGCATAAGCAAATCCATTCTTGTACCGCTTCCCTGAAAAGCTTTTCAGTAAATGCACTCATGCTACTACAGGAGCTTCTCTCAGCAATAAGCCACCCATCTGCCATCAACAAGTTAGGACTAAAGGGAGCCACAGCTGCGGAAAAGGAAAACGTGAGCTTCAATTAACCAGCTGAGCAGCCACGGAGGACGAAAACTTGTATTAAGATTTAAAAATTGCAGACCTGTCAGAGGAGATCAAGGCAGCAATTTCAAAAGGAATATTCCAAGAGAGCATCGTGGATTTTGCACTAATATCAAAGGACACTAAACCCAGTCAATTATTCAAGGCTGTCTTACATTAGAGCCTTTCACAGACTCACGGCGTTGAGTCTCAAACTACGACTGAATGCACCCTCCAATGTACTCAAAAGAATGGGTAAGTTCCTGCGTTTCTCTGTTCCTTGTATAATGAATGATGGTTCTGCTTTAAAGGAGCAGTTAAGATGCTAAAGCTGATTGCTCTGCACTGAACCTTAAGAAAAAAAAAAAATGTTTTCTGATAGTGCCACTGTAACCCTCTGTAATCGAGATAAAGCCTCCTCCTAAGTGTAATGTCCAAGTATTCGGTTTGTCGTAGTAAGTTGTTTCTTGCATTTAGAATTAGCTTGTTGGAAATGCATGGCAATGTTATCTGCAGTGAAATCTTCCACCGTGATGTTCCAAGTGTACTGATAAGGCTATCCTATCTTGTTGTTTTCCTAAATTATATTCTGCAGGCTTACATTTCAAGTGGCCATTAGGGGCTCGTATGCTGGCAGCACTATATGCAATGAGTATGGTTTTAAAAATGCTGCCTGCCTTGGGCATGGCTTGTCCACCAAAATGTCGCTGTGAGAAGCTGCTCTTTTACTGTGACTCTCAGGGGTTTCACTCAGTGCCAAACACCACTGAAAAGGGCTCGCTAGGTTTGTCACTGAGGCACAATTATATTTCTGAACTTGAAAGGGATCAATTTGCAAGCTTCAGTCAACTTACTTGGCTTCACTTAGATCATAATCAAATTGCAACAGTCAGAGAAGATTCTTTTCAAGGACTGTATAAACTTAAGGAATTAGTCTTAAGTTCCAACAAAATCTTTCATTTGCCAAACACAACTTTTAGCCAGCTGCTTAACCTGCAGAATTTGGACCTCTCTTTTAATCAGTTATCCTCTCTGCACCCCGAGCTCTTCTACGGCCTTCGCAAGCTACAGACCTTGCACTTGCGATCCAACTCCCTGCGGACCATCCCGGTCCGCCTGTTCTGGGACTGTCGTAGCCTGGAATTCCTGGATTTGAGCACAAACCGCTTGCGAAGTTTGGCTCGCAATGGATTTGCGGGATTAATCAAGCTGAGGGAGCTTCACCTAGAGCACAACCAGCTGACAAAGATTAATTTTGCTCACTTCCTCCGGCTGAGCAGCCTGCACACGCTCTTCTTGCAGTGGAACAAAATTAGCAACTTGACATGTGGGATGGAGTGGACCTGGGGCACCTTAGCAAAGCTCGATTTGACTGGAAACGAAATCAAAGCCATCGACCTCACCGTCTTTGAAACTATGCCTAACCTTAAAACCCTCCTCATGGATAACAACAAGCTCACCACTCTGGATTCCAAGATCCTGAGCTCGCTGACATCCCTCACCACCGTGGGCCTCTCCGGCAATCTGTGGGAATGCAGCCCAAAGATCTGCGCCTTGGCCACATGGTTGAGTGGCTTCCAAGGTCGGTGGGAGCACTCCATCCTCTGCCACAGCCCCGACCACACCCAGGGAGAGGATATTCTGGATGCAGTGTATGGTTTTCAGCTTTGCTGGAATTTATCGACTGTGGTTACCCCCGTGGCTACGACGACGTCGTACACAGCTCCAACTACCGAGTACACGAAAAGAATAAGCTCTTCTCATTTCCATGTGGGAGACAAAGAGATTCCAACTACGGCAGGCATGGTCGTTACCACCGAAGAACAGTTCCCTGAGCCAAACAATGCCATCTTCACTCAGAGGGTAATTACAGGAACAATGGCTTTATTGTTTTCTTTCTTTTTTATCATTTTTATAGTGTTCATCTCCAGGAAGTGCTGCCCTCCCACACTAAGAAGAATTAGGCAGTGCTCAATGATTCAAAACCACAGGCAGCTCCGATCCCAAACGCGGCTGCATATGGCCAATATGTCAGACCAAGGACCCTATAACGAGTACGAACCCACCCACGAAGGACCCTTCATCATCATCAATGGCTACGGACAGTGCAAGTGCCAGCAGCTGCCCTATAAAGAATGTGAAGTATAATACCTACAGCCCATCACAAAGTAAATCAGATAAGTAACCTACTTTAAAATTGTAGGGACCTACATCAGATTCTAATTTTTACAAATGTTGACATAAAGCCTAATTTTCCAAGCTACTTAATGGAAACATTGTTTATGGAGTGGTGCAGTATTTTTAAGTTTTTTAAAAGATAAATCCATAATATTTTCAGTGTTAAAGAAGCAATGATTACATTAAACTTGCACTCCTAATGTTTAAAAGCCTAAAGAGATGCTCACCTCAAACTATGTAAAATGTTTCATGTTATGTAATTATATGACTGTGTGTAAACATTTATACCCGAGTCTCCATATTCTACTTTTTCTACTGCAAACAGTCCGAGGGGAAGGATACTGGATATCTGTGCAGGGATCTGTTTGTTCCACTGCAGCTGGAGGATCCCAAACACTGCAGCTGGCTCCGGGCACTTTAAGGGCAACCGGGGAGGAAGATTTTCCTCCTCTGAGCATTTCACTCCAGTGAGGGAAGGGAGGGAAAACAAAAGGGAAAAACGAAAAATAGCAACAAGGGTTCAGGTGGGAATTTCAGTGCATTGGGGAATACAGTTTTGCTCTGTGCATGTTCATGGCTCAGCTTGCTGAAAGGGACAGCAGGCACAGGAAGGAGCAGTTCACATGGGCACACACAAATGGGCACACAGCCCTGGGCAGGATGGGCACACAGCCCCAGGCAGGATGGGCACACAGAGCCCCAGGCTGGATGGGCACACACACACACACGGGCACACATCCCCAGGGGCAGGATGGGCACACAGCCCCAAGCAGGATGGGCACACAGAGAGGCACACAGCCCCAGGCAGGATGGGCACACACACAGCCCCAGGCAGGACGTTATACACATACACACACCCAGGAGCAGGATGGGCACACAGCCCCAGGCAGGATGGGCACACACACAGCCCCAGGCAGGACGTTA
>VWYO01006938.1:38709-80451 GCA_013400275.1 Rhadina sibilatrix | reverse complement strand
GGTGACAAAAGATTCTATTTTTTTTTTTTTTTTTTTTTGTATCAGCTTCTACTTCTAAAGAGATCATTAGATACACAATTTGAATTAGCACTAGATAGATGATAAAGTAACAGCTATCCAAAACAAACAGAATTAATACACAGAACTGCAAAAACTGGCACAGAAAAAGCAGGAGATTGAAGGCACTTAAGCTGACAGTAATCTAAAAAACCCAGCTGGTAAATTCAGTTTTACACCAAGAAATAAGTTGTAACTGAATCTACACTTCACTGCAGTCTAGCACTGAAAGCACCCTTCCCTCCACACAGGCACTGCTCCAGGAGTGGGTAATAGAATCAAAGTCATAGAGCAAGTTTACAAAACACATAAAATAATCAATCCACTGGAAATAACACCAGGAATACTCCCAGGGGACACAAGGGCCCTGTGTACTTGATGTAGTCCTGCTCTTTCAAAGAGAGTTCCTCAAGTCCAGCTGAGGATACCCATGACTTGGGGGCATGGAGGAAATAGGTTTCTATAGCACTACAGAACTGACCAGGGATAAAAACCTAGAGGAAAGTTTGGAGAATTCAGCATGTGCCACCAAAAAGGCAGTTTGACATTCTCTGTGAAAAAGCCTTCATGAGAGCATATGGGGGGTACAGGACAGGAAGATCTGCATAGTTCCACACACATCCCTGAGCACCTGCACACAGGGGAGCAGCCCCTGGGGGTGAGCAAAGCTGTGACTGACAGCAGTGAGGAGGAGCAGGAGCCCACCCCACCCAGGAGAGCCTGGGCAGAACCTTCACCTGTGGCTACCAGAGAGCCACACCTGCAAACCCTGCCTCACAAGAACATCAACTTCTCCATGGCCTGGTAAAGACCCTGCCTGGCCCTGCAGGAGGAACATGCCCATCCTGCAGGCCATTAGCTCCAAAGGGGTCAGCTGCCCAGGCACAAGGCAGAAGGGATTCTGACTTCTTTCTCTTCAGTTATTTCTGCATTAATGTCTCGTTTTCTTGGCTTTTTTTCAGTCCAGTGACCTCTAAAATTTGGATTCTTTGACTCCTGGAGAGATGCCCAAAAAACTCATTCTGCCTCTAAGGAAATTCACAATTTGGCATTTAAGGGGAACAGTATCAAGTGATATGGCTGCAGTCTTATTTTGTACTTGACATCAGAGCTCGCCAGTCACCTTCTTGCCCCAAAATGACTCAATAAAAAGTCCTCAAAGGAGAGGTTCAAAGGCACAGTAGGGAAGAGGAAGCCAGCCCCACATCCCACATTCCTCCCTACACAATCCAGGAGGCTGAGTGGTGAGGGGAGGATACACACACAAACCCTTTGAAAAGAGGAAAACGCGACTGAAGCCACAGATGCAGAAGCCACCTGGGCAGCATCACACAGCCAGTTGCTCAACCTCTACACAAGCAGAATTAATTGCATTAATTCTGGGGTTTAGTCAAGAGGATTTGAATAAAAATAATGCATACTTAAAAGCAGTGCACAGTATTGGGTTAAAAACCATGGGGACAGAGTGTAAAAGGAGGGATCTGACTTGTGCACCACTGACATTCACAGCTGCAATTCATCTGCTGGGAAGCCTGAAAGGAAAAACATCCATCAACTTCCAACACCAGATACAGGACAAAATGTGTGTGCTACAAACAAGTCCCAGGGTTATCTTCCTGCTCAGCAAATGGGCTTTTTAAAGCACCATATACCAATGTTGCAGGTAATATCAGAAAAGAAAACAAACTCAAAAAATACAGCTAAAGTCTCAAGCACATAATGAGATTGGTGTCTCAAAGAAATTGCTGAAGTATCTCCAGCATTCCTTAATACCTCTGTACCTATTTTAATTTGAGGAGAAATTATGCAACTGCATTCAAATATCAAGACAACATCAAGAGAAATTTAACAGTATCAGAATTATTTGAAGTCTTGAACAGTTTAGGATAGCCAATGCTCCAACTCCCCAAAACTGCCCCTGTGTGCAGCCTCATGGCCAAATCTCCATCTGTCATCACATTAAAAAAGCTGCCTGCCACACTTGCAGGTAGGAACCTTAGTCCAAAGTTCAATCAAAGGCAACAGAAAGTACTTTATGGGTTTTTGGTTTTGTTTTTAATTCCCTAAACCCCAGCAGATGAAAGGCAAGCTAGAAGGATGCTCTGGAGCAGTCGTGGCACCCAGGACTGACCCACCCACATCCCCACCATGCTCCTCATCTCTGTCCAGTCACTCCCATGTCACCACACTTCGTGTGCCCCACAGACTTCACTCTCAGGATACCACACCTACAAAGCTGAACTGATCCTAAACCCAGAGCCTTCTGTTCTCAGAGCCTTTTCCCCCCCAGAGAAGCAGCAGGCTTCATTTCCCCAGATCACTCCGCAGGTTTCAGACAGTAACTGATAACGTCAATTCACGTTATCATATTCAGCAAACCACAGCTGACAGCACCTCGGGCATATCAAAGAGATTCTCAGCTGAGAGGCAATTTTTTTCTTCTGGCCACATATGGCAGCAGTGGAGCACCCAATGAATGGAAAAAGCCTTGTTTCTTGACAGGCAGAGGTTACCAGGAACACAGTGGAGTCGATACTCCACGAGTGGCTGCACATCCCACAATATTTGCCTTCCCTCTGACACACACAATAAAGAAAAACACCCTCCATTTGTGGAAGGCACAGGTATTTGTGAAAGCTAGCACAGAACCATCTGGGTTTGTTTCTTCACTGCCTACTGCTAATTTTGCACATGTCCTGGTTTTCCCTTTGTGGCTCGATGCCAGTGCTTTTTTTAATTGGTGCTGAGAAAAATGCACCTTTTTAGCCCACCTTTGCAAGGCAGCTCCTCTGGCTTTGCTGCTGTTATTGTAAGGGAACTACTCTTCTAGAATGCCTGTTAAGCAAAAATAATTTGTAAGTATCCAGTCTCCAAAGTCATGAAGTGTTTTCAGAGATAGCCTGAGCAGGTTTTTAACCCTGCCATACACAAGCTGGCTCCCCTCTAACTCCTGTCCCTCCTGCTAAAGGAACATGTCCCTGAGCAGGCCAGAAGAAAGCCAACATTCTCTCCTCTATTTCAGCAGCTTTCCAAGATACAGCTTAAGCCTCATCCTTTTCTCAGACATGAGAAGGATTAAGTCACTCTTCTGCCTCTATTTAAATCCAGAGGGCTGCCACTATTTGGATAAGCCACAAATGCTAATTATTCTGTATTGATTCTGTTGACTTTCTGGGACAAAGGAGGTCTGAAGCTCCAGGACACATTAAGAGCATTACAGAACATCAGCTTTCTTACACAGGATAAAACAAGTTAAGCAAGAGCAGAGTCTGGATAATAAGCATCACATCCAAAAGAGAATATCCAGGTTTCCATCAAGACCTCTAATGCTTGCAGAAGGAGCTGTAAAAAAGATGCAGAGGTATTGGCAAGGAAAAAAATAGAAGAGCACAACAGGTTTTGCATGTCATGGGAACACTGGAGAGAAGACAAGTGACAGCACACAGCCACAGGGATGGGTGTGTACAAGGACATTGACTGTTCCCCTTCTCTCCCTTCATTATCTCCTGAATCCCATCCTGCAGATGAAACTTAATCCAGAGTTTGTAGTAGATCAAGGCAAAAGAAAAAGGAGAAGTTGAGGACTTGAGATGCAAGTATGTCGTTGCAATACAAGAACTGTGGTATTCCAGCTTTGCAATAATTCCATCAGCCCTTTCCTCCAACGAGAGGAATTGAAAAGCCCAGTTGTGTGTGTAATACTTCTGCACACTGAGAGCATGATCCTGCTGGAGGCTAAAAGACTGTTTATCCACAGATCAGCAGTCACTGTGCAAACTTACATGCTCCATTCCATCCATACTCCTCAAATTTGACTTTGAGAGACTACTCAAGTATCACCAAATGGAGTTGCATTAGG
Organism: Rhadina sibilatrix; assembly: GCA_013400275.1. Lineage (NCBI taxonomy): Eukaryota > Metazoa > Chordata > Aves > Passeriformes > Phylloscopidae > Rhadina > Rhadina sibilatrix. Next base: position 76,535 of record VWYO01006938.1, on the reverse strand, counting down.
GGTGACTACATATTTGATCTTATGTAGGCAGATAAAGTTCAAATATTTTCCTACAAAACAGCGGAATTCAAATTAATTAAGACATAAGCCACAATGTTAAAGCAGAATCCATGCACAGCATTCATGTATTTATGTAAAACCACTTACAACTCAAGGAAAGTAAAACATTGCAAAATGCCAACCTCCATATCACAAGCAAGGGTGTACACATTATTGTTGCAAGTTTTCCCTGCACCAATCTAAAATGTTATTTGATCAACATGAGATTAAGAAAGGTCAAGATTTATAATGCATTATCAGAAGATTAGAAAGTGTTAACCTTGGAGATGGACACATGGCTGGCAAGAAAGGAAAACCCAGGTGTTTCACCAACACAAAACCAAAGGGTGAGGGAGGAAAGGAGGGACCAGGTAGGATGGGCGTACTTCAATGCCACTCAAAGCATCCACAGGACTCAATTCCTCTTCAGAGGCAGCACTAGAGCTCAGCTCTGCTGCACAGCTGGCTGCAGTGAGCACTGTAAGTGAGGGCAGCCACCTTCCTTCTTTTACATACATTAAGAGTCTGTAACAAAAATGCTGCAAAGCGTGGAAAGGCTGCAAGGGCCAGTTCTGCTGTATGAGGCAGCTCAGAACAAGTCCCAGCTGCTGTCAAATCTACTCAGTTTAAAAGAGTTCTTGCTGGCAGCTCTGCACCAAACAAGCAGCAAAGGCTGAAGGCAGTGGATGGAGGGCAGCAGTGATTTAAGACTTCAGGAGACTCCTAGGCTCCTATTGGAATCAGAGCTGAGGTGTGAGTGCTGGGCTTTGCTGGGATTCTCTCATGAGGCACTCAGTGAGCCATATGCTTCTTTAAGAGATGCATCTGTACAGCACAAAAACTACCTTGGGTCTGGAAAAGCATCCAGGACTCACAAATTGTGCCAAACCAGCATCAATGGCTGCACTGGCGTGTGCCCCCACCCAGGGCACACAGCTGAAGCCCAGATGTGCTGCCCGCCCTCCCCTTTGGGGCTGGGCACCCTGAGATTTTTGGGGTCTCTAAACCAGCAATTCCACATCAACATTGGGACAAGCTCAGGGAAACCACTTGGAGTGACAGGGAAAATTCTGAAGAGCTTCAAAACCCAAAGAAAGGCGTACAGAACTTTGCATGAGCTGGACTCTTAAGAACTTCTCTTAAATTCCTTATCTATTACTTACAAGTAATTCCTTGCGTTGCTCCCTAAGCAACAGAAGGCACCAGAACATCTCCTGAAAACCCCATACTAAGTCCCAAACCAGGATGGTGTTGGGTGAACACCTGGAAGCTTGATTCTGTAGCCTAAAAATGCCTGACTGACACAGTGTGAAGTTCTCACCATCTTCATCTGGCTTCACTCCAATGATGCTGAAATATTTACTCTATGGCAGCCCATAAGCATTAAACTTAAAACTCTTATCACTTCAGAAATGTTCTGTTTTTAAAAGCAGCATCTTTGTCAAAGCAATAATGTCTATGGAAATCAGGGCCCAGCATAACAGCACAGCTCTCTACTGAGCAGCAAAGTCCATGACAGGAAAACCTATCCAGGCTTTCAAACCACATCCATCACGTCAGCATTCAGGCATCTTAAACTGACAAACAATACTGAAAAAGAAAGTGCAGATTATCTCAAGGCAGAATTTTTATCAGCATCTTTATCATCAACACAGATCAGTGTGTCATTTTAATTCACATCTATTCCCACAGAAACAGATGCTTTCATTAAAAGGGCTATGCAAGAGCCTTTTCAGTATATAGATACTTGCTATAAATGAATTTTACAGTCATGTGAAAATTCACGTGTTCCTTTCCAAGCTTGGGTCCTTGATGGGAATACAAAGCTGTGGATCAACATTATTAATAGGCAAATTCATCATGAAAACACATCTCCATTCTGTAAATTGCAAGTGTGTCAGGAGTAGAAATATCCTTTGCTGGCAGTTCTGAAGACAAATGATTTCTCCCAGCAGATATTGAATAGATAAGCCAGGCACTTTCCTGCCCAATCACTTCCAAGCATCAGAGATTCTCAGAGAAGCTTAGGAGAGAAAAGCAAAATAGTGCAATTAAGGTTGAGAAAACAGCACTTGTGTGGAATATTACATTCCCCTGACTGCACTGAACACAGACACAAGGGTGCAAACCAAGCATTTAGCAAGTTATGGGTCCACCAGGTCCAAATCCAGCAGAGTTGGGACCTTCTCTGGAGACCTCGAGATCCAAACCACACTGGCCTGCAAGAGTTCCCCTGAGGCACAGGCAGCACCACAACCTGGGCTCAACCACCTCCCTCACCTTCAAGTTGTGCCAAACACAGCACAGGTTAGGTTAAAATTTAACACAAAAAGAAACACAACCCCCACCCCCAGACCCTGCTGTGGCGCTCAAGCACTTGAGGCCAAAGAGAAGATGGAAACGAGAGGAAATAAAAAGCCATCCTGAAGTGATGTGTGCCTGGAATGCCTGCTCTGAACCAGCTCCCAATGGCTTTTCTCCATTTGCTGCCAAGCACCTCTAATGCAATCCAGACAGTCAAGGACACAGTCAGAATGTTAATATGAAAGCATTAAAATTCCCATTGAAATGGGACCTGTCAGGCTACTTTATGTAACATGATTTATCGTTTCCAAATGTAGTAACAAGGGATTTTATTGTACAAGAGCATGTGGTACACAATGGGGCTCCCAGCCCGCATTCCGCACTCGCCAAACTACAATCCCTGACAATGTTTCTGCTGGTACACGGCTGAGTTACTGGTGTGTGCATGAAAGGGGAGCTGAATGCATTAGAAATTGATGGGGTACAGAATAGACTTAAAGTGAGAGCTCTCTGCACTTCCCTGTGCATACTAAACAGAGCTGGACACCTCCGACCACTGCTGGCTCATGGAAAGGAGCCCAACTGTCCCCAGCCCCCAGGGCTCCTGCACCAGGCAATAAAAATTGACTGTCAAAAGCTTAAGGAAGCTTTTATTTCCAGTCTTACATGTCAGTCAGATAACTGATGTCTTCTGCAAGTGCAGGGCACACTGGAAACTGCTGGTTACGTTTCCAGGGCGTGGCCTGTGCTTTCTACCCTGGTAAACCCCAAACCTCTTCAAAGCCCAGCCTCAAAGGCACCAAGCCCAGGGTTTGCCATGTGTAACACAGAGCTGACAGCAAGGCAAGCTGCCCAAGTCCTGTGCTGATGACACCCAGAGGGTTACAGCACAGACTACCTACCTGTCACAACAAAGTTTGCGGATTCCTGTGTCAGTGACACATTTTCTTACTTCTCAAATACAGAAATTTTTCAGCTGTCAGCCCACTGGGGATTTTTTAATACGTTTCAGTAGTTTAGCTATCCATGTAGTTTTCACTGGCATTATGTTAACTGAGGCAGAGCTGAGTAGCACAGTGCAGAAAAGCAGAGATATTGGCCGTACCTACAGCGGGAGAAGAATCCCAGCAGCTGCCAGTGCAAAGGCAACGCCAGGATAAACTGGCAGCAGTGTCAAAAAATGTACAGCTTCATCCTTTTTATTTGGAGCAAACTGCAACAGGTCAACATGTACCCACATAAGATCATGGAGTTAGACCCTAAAGACTGTTTCCATTGTATTTTCTGATATTTCTTACTAACTTCTTAATTGATTGCACTATTAATCTTGACATCATTCAGTTCGATGCTTTGCTCTGCCCTCTTGCCCTGCCTAAGTCTGGAATCAATGTTCAACTAAACTCAAATATGCTTTGAAATTTCTCTGTTTAATTAATAAAATAGACACCAAGAATGCCTGACTGCCACAGATCATACAGAGATCTAGGTCTTGCCATCTGTGAGTTATGTTACAAATTCAGCTGCAACTGATGTGGTCAATTTACTGCATTCCAGGCAGTTGATCCCAGAACCAAGACCTTGGACTACTCTGCTTTTACAAAGCTACTCAGAATCAATAATGAATTTAGGCCTTCCCCTTCCAGCTCTGCCATTCAGCACCAGCAGCAGGAATCAAGCTTACTCCAAATAATAGAACCCAAAGCAAATAGGCATCTGTGCTATTTCAATCCAGGAGGGATCTGCAATGCAAGTTTAAAAAGGAAAACTATTTTCTGTTGGAGTTGTGAGAAATGAGCAAAAGCCATAATGGAAAACAGCTCTCCTCAGGCGAACTGGGAGAGGAGGGGCAAAAGCCAGAGAATCAGATGCTACAATTAAGGGCTGAACAGTCAGGATCTCAAAGAATGTAGCTTATAAAACAAGAGGCTGGGTCATGAAGTGGCTGATGAAGTTCAGCAGACAGAGGCAATGAAAGCCCATCTCCCTTAACATCCACAGCAATAGACTCCTGCCACTAGCACGACTTCTCTTGCCATCTTCAAGAGTAGTCTGGCTTGGTCAGAAGTGCCTGAGCTGCAGACTGCCAGCACTGGGGGGGATATTTGGGGTAAAATAAATTAAGCAGCTCCCTTGCTCCTGTCCTTCTGCTTGCAGGATCCACTACTGGCCACTGTCTGACAGGATGCTGGCCTTGACGTCGAAGTCTGACCAAGCTGCTCTTGAAAATGGCAAGAGAAGTCGTGCTAGATGAAAAAGGAAATCATACACACACCAATCTTTCTTCAAGAAAATGGAGATTCAAACTTCTGTAACAAACTACTGAACAAGCAAATCTTGCCCTTCTTTTAAGGGCATAATCACAGGATTCATCATCGTGCCAACAGATGCAGCGGGGGTCAAGAGATCCTACAATTCAGTTTGTTGCCAAAAACTGTTATTCAGCTAAAAACTTCTGCCACACTCCATAACACAGCCACCAATGCTTCCAGACTTAGAGACCTTCAAGGACAGGCACAGAGAAACAGTTAAACTCTGGGTCCAAACCACTAAACTTTGAGTTATGAACTGTCTAGAAAACACTCTTGTTATTGCCAGAAAGAAAGCCCAAAAGCTAGAGGAAGTCACTGAAGAGAAGGCATTTAAAGTTAAAAAGGCAATCTGCCTCAAGACAGTCCTGTGCTTCAGTGTATTCCTCATCCAATCTTCTCTGAATTTTTACACTTGGCCAATAAATACCTCTTACTCTAGCACTTGGATAGGATTTACGATGCGCTGCAAGTGCTGTGCAATTAACAGATTTAATGCCCAATTCACTTCCTCCTTCAAAGGGAGGCTGGAGGAAAGCATCCCAGGAGCTGTGGGTATATCATACATATACATGAAATGACATTTCCTCTGCCACTACTCTAAGTCAGCACATCCCTACTCTTCCTGCAGATGTATCAAACCATTTTCACTGTTTAGATTCCCAACTATTAGTCATTCTTCAGCTTAATCACAGAGGGGTTTACAGTATGGATTTTTACACACCAGCCCACATTTTCACCATAATTTATCAATTGCTTTTTCCACTCCATTTCACTGAATTTCTAATCTCATTTCCCCAACTACACTGTCTACAATCATAACATAACAGTGACTTTAAAAAATGCAGTATGCTCCACTAATTTCACAATGTGGTAAAGGAGATAGCAGAGGGAATACATTCTTCCCATCTCAGCATGACTACTTTAACTTGCCTATCAGAGACAAAAGCACATGGCTGAGGAGGAGGACAGTCCTTGCAGTGAGAGGAAGTCAAAGCTCTGCACTCTCACATGGCTATTGACCAACTTTCAATGAGACAAATGCCACCAACTCCTCCATGCAAGACCGAGCATTTACCTCTGGTACATGTATAATTATCCTTTGGTGGCTGCTCCATTCGGAATTGTGCTGACAGGGTTCCATCCAATCCAGCAGCACATTTGAGGGATTATTGCTGATGCTTCATAGACTCATAAAACACCCTGCTCAAAGGAGTTTTGAGTGGCACAACTTCGTGCTTTGCTTCCCAGCTGCAGTCTGAAGCTCTACAAAATGTCGATGCTGAACACAAGCTACTTTCACAAGCAATTAAGACAGACTACATGAATACCTAGCTCAGCCCGCAGGCTACATCAGACTTGTCTTTCAGTTTTGTTCAATTACTTTGCCCTTCTTTCTGGTAAACAGAAATCCTTGTTTTCCTTTCTCTTTACCACACACTGCATCTGTTCTCCAAATTCCACCACTCCAAACCACACATGGCAGCCCCTGGACCAGTTTTACTCGATGTTGAAATCCCTTTGGCCAAAAGATTTGAAGGTAAGGTACCTAAGGCAGCAACGTTCCTAAATAAGTGTTACTGTCTAAAAAAGATATCTCTGAACACATCAAACAAGTTCAAAAGCATCAATAAGACTTCACCTCCTCATTAAGATTTCTGCAGACAATTTTACTTGGCAGAGTGCTACAATCCACACACTTTGCTTAACTTGTTGCCATTTCTGCAGTTTTATTTCTGAAATCCGCTTTAACAGTATTGGAGCTTAGCAATTATAAATAGTCTCGTCTATAATCTTATGATATCCTGATCTCACCTCTCAACAAAGCAAGTTCTGCTTAAAACCCACTGGAACAAGAGCAAAGGGGCAATGGAGGGGAAGAAAGTCCAGTATTGCACCATGATGCCCTCAAATGCAGAAGCTCATCCACATGACATGACACTTACTCCAACTGTAGAAACACTCTCAGGCTTCAAACACTGTGTGCACATTCAGTGCCTAAACACTGGAAAAGAACTGCCCAGAGCCCAATATTTACACCAAACTGCTCTCAGATTTTTTACTACATATTTAACTTCATACATCACTTCTACTCAAACTGAGTAGCAACAATAATCAACGTGATTCTGACAATTCACGCTTTCAGCTACAAAGATGACACAGTTAAAAGTTTCCAAGAGTCAACAGAAGTGAAGGAGAACTTTTTGCATAAGCCCAGTTACCTTATGTAAACCGAAGTTTGAATTTCTCTACAAAACAGTGTCAACAGTCATAAAATAGAAACAGCAGCAGTGCCAAAAGGTTAACACTTTATGATGATAATACTTGTAGGGTTAACACTTTATGATGGTAACACTTGCTTGGAAGACTGGAGATCAATTTTAAGGTAAGTATCATTGGTGACTTCAGCAAGTTTCATCCCACCTCATGCCAAACCTTTCAGGACCGCTTGTTACTGTTCAAATTCTGTTTAGGACAGAACAAACCAAGCTTTGAGGGAAATGGCTTCAGCTCCATATTTTAGCTGATCCTGTTAGCTTTGGAAACACATAATCATGGAATGATTATATGCAGGTGCTTTTATTGAGGAGCTCTGGGAGCCGGGGTACACAGACAACCCCAAATCTGACTCTGACAGTGATTCACAACACACACGTTTTATACCCCTCTGCCACACAGCTACAAACTGATTGGTCACCCTGGATTGTTCCTAAGCAAAATTTCTTGTAATTTAGCCAAACAGTGATCATATTTGATTCCCCCAACAAAATCATACTTGATTTACTTAAAACAATGGCCTTAGCTACTGCAACTATAGCAAAGCCAACGTCCTATTCTCAAGGCCCTGCTGACCAGCAAGCCCGGGCCTTTCCCTTTCCAACCATTACCTTTCCTAACCACCACCCCCCACTCAGCTACCCGCTTGCAGTTCTACAGAAATCATTTTAACCCTCTCCTCTCAATGCCACGGGGTTACACCCCCTCCCAAAGCGAGCCGGCAGAGCGGGGTTACTCACGTTGCCCATGTACTCGGAGAGCAGGTCCTGCAGGGCCTGGCGCACGGCGTTGCACTCGGCCACGATGCGCTCGCGGCGGTCGTCGCGCGTGCAGGACGAGTCGGCCATCAGGGCCGCCCCGCTGATGATGCTCTCCAGCCGCTCCTCCAGGGACGGCCGGAACCGCTCCTCGCTGAACGTCGAGGGGTCCACGATGATTTGTTTCTAGGGAGAGGGAAAAGTTCTGCTGATCGGTCGCACCAAGGCCAAGCGATGCCTTAGGGTTTCAGCTTTTGCGGTTTTTTCAAATCCTGTAGTGCTTTGGTGTATAACTCTGAAATTCCTTATTAGAGCATTGGCTACTGTCTTCGTATTTTGGTCTGACAAAACAATTCCTCTCTGGGCCTGAAACTCAAGGACACCTCACTGTCTCGGGCCCCGAGAGATGTAAACAACAGAGAACTGGGCCGGGGGGAGAGGGGGCAAACATGGAGTAAATGACTTCATTACCTGAAACTGTAATTGGAGGATTAACCCTTGCTATAGGACCAAATTTATAATCTTCTGAAAAACTTGTGACTGTCATCCCTCTTGGGTGTAGTTCCTCTTGGAGGCTTTTGATTGCCCAAGGTGTATCTATTGAAGGTCTTCAATAAAAACCCACTTTTATTCTCTTAATCTTGCCTAGCCTCTGTTCCAGGTACCCACTCCTAAGTGACTGATCAAAGCAGTGCGCTACTGTTAAGTCATGCACACAACCAACACTTAGAGCAACCCCCCATCAGGCATTAAGAGGCAAATGACACCATTTTGGCACTGAGGAGGACTTTCACGAGTAGTTTTGTAAAATTACTAAGAGGTTTCCCAGCAGATTATATTGCTACTCATTTCTTGTGCTGCTTTGACAGCTAAACAAAACTTGGCCATAGGAAGCCTTGCTACGTGAATGGCAAAAATCAAATGTGCCAGCAAAAATAAGGTTCAAAGTACAGAATTCTTCCTAATGACATGTCAATTTGGACGGGCCTTCACTAGTTAACTTGTCAGATATAATTATCCCATCATGAACAAGAAAACAAACATCCAAAATTAGCTCTATGTACTGTGCTCTGTTGCCCTACTTTACAGTCTTTCTTCTCTTCAGGGTTAGGCAGGTAAATACAACTGCATTCTCGAAAATTCTCCAAGTGAAACATCAACATAAAGGTTTCAAACCACACAGAAATCAATTTCATCACTAAAATTACCACAGGTTTCTCCTGCCAGGGCGTTAGCAAGCACAGCTTATACCAAGAGTCTCAGGGCTGAAACAGCAGCACTGATGTATCTGCTCTTGAGGGGCCAACACCACCACCCATGGAAGCTCCCCAGGAAGAAGCTGCACAGTATTTACCACCTTTGAGTACTTTCAGGTGATTTGTTTAAACAGGTCTGCAATTTAATAAAGAAAAATAATTTGGCCATTTCACGGTTTGGTGGTTTGTTTAGGGTTTGGCTGGGTTATTTCAGAGGTGGAATTAGTTAATTTTAGAAGAAGTCCCAAAGCTTTTAGAAATGGGAATTTTCTCAATTTGTACTCCAGCTAACCTCAGCAGCCATGTCACAACCACCTCCTCCTGCCAGGCAGCACGTTTCACATCCCTGTGCAGTAACCATGCAGCCATCACAGCAGGATGAGAACACGGCATGTGCTCGCCACACAACCCCTCCTCACTCTTCCTGAAATTTTAGCCATTGGCTAATACAACAGTAGTGTGCTACCACTCCAGAACTGCACCACCAAAAAAGAGAGATAACAATCAGCTTGTTATCTTCTGGTAGCCATTTCTTATTTTACCATCACTGGAGTATCTGGGGGCATGTGTGCTCAAAGCCTCTATTACAGGAGTGTAATAACACTCAAGCAGTATAGCAGGAAATGAAGTGCAGGGATAACATCTGCCAAGAACCTCAACACATTTGTTTTGTCAGCCTCCTCTGGCAGGGATGAGATGAAGCTATTGTGAAGCTGGCCTGCTGATCAGACACTGCTGTTATTAGAGAGCCTCACAAAGTGAAGTGAAAAGCTCAAAAAGCTTCATGTGAACTGCAACATGCAAAAAGTAGTCTGCACCTGTATACTGGAGAGTTTGTGTAGTAAAATAGGGTGATTTACCAGAAATCCCATGAGCTGGTTTTAGCTGTACAAGCCAATCCATGAACCTGAACTGAATTGCTTCTTCATTCCCAGCCCCTGACATGGTGCTGCTGCTGCAGGGCTGCCTTCCCCTCCCATGGGCACCTGTGAGAACCTGCAGCCCCTCGAGGCTAACCTGAGGCACACTCTGAAGGCTTACTGAGCATCTGATGGAATTGCAAACTCAAAACTGAAACCGGTCACAAGATCAAGATAGCCATAATATCCTCTTATTACCCCAGAGATCACGAGGAAAGGCTTCCCATCAGACAGAGGGAGAACTCAAACAGAACTTTATCCTGGCAAAAGACACATGGCAGAAAGGGAGGAACGAGGGCGGTAAGAGGAAAAAGGAGAAGCTGAGCAAAATCTGGCAAAACCACAACTATTAAATGCCTTTTGAGTGATGGCTTTGCAATATTAAATAAAGCTCTAGAGTAAGTTAGTGTTACAGTGCTTAAAATTCAGAGGCTGAATCAGGTAGACACCAAATCCTGGATTCAGAAGGAAAGCGGTCTCAGTAAAAATGCATGGCTGTCCTCAGCAACGTGCTGAATGCAAGATAAAGAACATGACAGATCAGTACAACACATCAGTGTGAAACGACTTCATTGCCAACCAAAGATCATATTAAAACTTCCCACTTCATGTTCCTCTCAATAGGTAGTTTCAGCAATTCCAAATACATGATTCACTTTTAATAAATCACTTCTGTCACCTCCAAGAATACATTACATAAATATATTATGAAATAATCAATTTCAAACAAACCATCTAATGTAGCAGGAGGCTAACTGCTATTTCAGAGCTAGTTTAACTTGACAGCCTTCCATCACCAAGAACCACATATATAACTTTCTATATTCCATCAATCCTAGTTTGGAAAAATGACTTTTTTTTTTTTTTTTAAAAAAAAAGCCTACTTTGCCTACAACTCGCTGCACTTCAGCAGCAAACGATCTTTCCAGGCAGTATCAATAAAAGCAAGCCAGGTGAACAAAGAGGAGAGCCAGAGGGGTTTTTCACAGCGAGGCTCCCAACTCACATCGAAGTTGTTGAGGGCGTAGGCCAGCTCTCCGGCCCCGCCCTGCTGCTGGGCAGCGTCGTCCGAGGCGGTGGCCTGGGCGGCGTTGGAGATGCCGCTGACCGCCTGCTGCAGCTGCTTGTAGATCAGGTCCCTGTTGGCTTTGTAGGCAGCCACGTCGGGGTGCTGCAGGCAGGCCTGGGAGGCCGTGTACAGGATGGGCACGTTCTTCTGCAGGATTCCTCTGGCCGCCGCCATCTGATCGCGGTGACCCACATCTTTCAACTCCTGTTAGGAAAAGTTATGGGGGAAAAAAAAAAAAGGGCATTTGAGAGCGTTGCCCACAATTCAGCATGCGTGCACTGTCTCCCCGCATCTTCAAAGGACGGGCAGGTTCTTTGCCTCAAATCTGCTCAGATTTGTCTGCTGAGTATCCCTATCCTTAAGGGCTCAACTAATTGCAAAACACGACAGCTTCGTAAAGCCAAAAGACAACAACACTGCGGGGCAATTCACAACGCCACAGTTCAAAATCTGACGTTGGATTTTTGTTCCTCTGCAGCAGAGGACTGGCATTTTAAAAGCTGTCCTGTCTTGCACTTGCAGATGAGAAGCGAGATCATCTTTAATTTAAACTCCCAGGCTCACAACCAGAATGTTTTCTTTAATCACACCTAGAAGATGGCGTTTACTCTCCTCAAGAGACTCAGGTACTTAATTTCAGAAGAACAAATATATCATCTCATTTAACTTCTTGTTCACCTCCAGTGAGACAAAATTAATCCAATGACTGTAATTACCACTAATTCAAGATTAGTGAACAAGTCCATAAGTCTTTTCCCAAACACTCTGTGCTGTAATTCTCTAAAGCACCATCACCTCTGTTTTGGAACAGAGCACCATGATCAGATAAAGCCTCTGAGTCCAGCACAAGCAGTAAGTTTATAAAAGGAGGAACAACCACCGTTATTAGCAGCAGCAGCATTTCAAAGTTACCTCTTAAATCTAACAAAGAGGCAGTGAAAATGAAGACAAGGATTGCCTTATTGAGAAAAGGGAAAAAAATTCTGTCAGACTCTCTAAAATGAATGGGCAATAGGTGACCTCTGTAAGGTACACACTGAGCAGGGAGGGCACTCCAAGCAGGCACAGAGATTTACGGATTTTGTACAACCACTTCCCATAGTGTGGGACAATCCATCACAAAGCAGTTTTAAAGCATTTATTGCATTGCCATCACAACCCTACTCCCATTTACTGCAATCAGATTTGAGATACATAACCAACTGGCAATCCCTTTTTGACTGTACCCAGCTTATTTTCTAAGACAAATCTGTGCAAAAAAACCCAAGCAGTGTCAGAGGTGCATAAGCAGTTTTGGTTTGTACATATCTACAGAGCAAAGAGGCAAAAAATGCTCTAAAAGAATTATGTTATTTCTGATAACTTAAACTGCCCACACCTCTGCTTTCTTCTGAAACTTAACTACACAAGAATGAGTCACACCAGTGCTGTTGAACAAAACAAATTTCACATACAATTTAATGCTAAGCACAAGCTATCCAAACACAGAACATACCCACAACAAATAGGAATTTAAATCCCTCCTCCAATGGACATTTCAGTGCAAGACCAGTGAGCAGCTGTAGCTGTGAACATGGACATGTTCAGTCCATCTGCACGAACTACAACAGCAACAGGGTCTAGTGGAGAGGGCCCCAGGACTGGGACACATCTCAGCTCCCTGTTCTCACCCACACCTGAACTGCTTGAAAATGGGAAGTGCAACTCTTGGGCAGCAGCATGTCATTAATGCACTAAAACACTGACATAAACAAATGCTACTATGAACAAAGGCCATCAGAAGCAGTGCCCCTACAGCCAAGCAGACTTTTCTTGCTTCCCAGGCAAGCTCACAGTTCCTAAACATGGCAGAGCACAACCTAAAGTACTCAGCAATAACGTAAAAAAATGAAGTAAAAAAGTATTAACAGAATAGGCACTGTCCAAGAGCAGCAAGGCTGCCTTATTTTGGAAAAGAAAAGTAAGAATTAATATACAGAAGAAAGTGGTCATACTATACCTGTTGTCTTTTGGCTGCCATTATGTTAAGCTTGTTCACTTCTGGTTTGAGGGCTTTGTACTGGATACCCAAGTCCTGCTCTGTGCCAGCATTTCTTAATTTCAAGATACCATCTTCCACCTAAAAGAATATATATTCACATATTTTTCCAAGCAATACAATCCACAGGTGAGGAGGTAATTCAGAATGCATTTCATGGCAGACAGAGAATGCAATCTTCCTCTGGCCCCTGTTATTCTTTGGAGAGAGACACTTCAGGGTAATAGTGCTTAGCTACTACTTCATAGCCACCAGGTACCAGAGACAGTCAAGTACACACATCTGAAAGAGCATGAAGGAGTCCTGGGCCCTGGCAGAGCCACAGCAGTGGCCAAAGGGCACAAGGAGAGTCCTCAAAGCTCGGTTGCAAAGGAAGACCCAGTGTGCAATGTCATTTCACTTCAAATTCTGCACAAACCACTCAGCCACTCTGTTGCTCATGGGAGGAAAGGCTTCCTCCAACAGTCTACTTCCATTTTTATTTAGCCTGCCAAAGTTACTCATCCTTAGTAGCTGCAGAGGAGTACTGGTTATAAGAAAGCCAAATTCTGTAAGATGAAAGGGCTGGCTCTCCCCTGCAGCTGCAGACCAGCGCTCAGTTTCTGTTCTAAAAGTTCAGAACAGAGAGCAGCTCAATGTCAAAAGCTACTGACAACGAGCATAAAAAATGAGTGACACACGCCCACTGCACACATTCTGCTGAGAGGCAAAACCCCCAGACCCTCCCCGCACTCTGCTGCGAGGAAAACCCCCCCGGACCCCCAGCACTGCAGAAGGGAGCTGCTGCCAGCACACCCGCGCTGGGTCACACACACAGCGGGCACCTGGCAGAGCATCCCCGGCGTGCCAGGCACAGCAGAGCCCCACACTTACAACTTTGAGCTGAACGAGCAGCTTGTAGACGTCTGCCATGTCAGCCAGGATCAGCAGGCGGGTGACGGCGGAGAGCAGGGCGCGTGCTGCCCGCACCATGTTCCCGCGCTTCACCGACGAGCAGGGGTCGTCCGCAAACTCCCCCGCCGCGCTCTTCATCTGGTCACCTGCACGGGGGGACAGCAGGGGCTGGCTGCAGCATCACACAGCGTCGCCCCAGCCACTGGAAAGATTGCCTAAGCCAGCCCGAGTCTCTCTAAAACAAAGCGTTTGTGAAATACGGGTGAGGGTTAATGTTGCGTGGGGCTACCTGTGTAACTACAGCTACCACGTGGCATTGGGGCAGAGGGGCTTGTGCGGGGAGGAAGGGCTGGGAAATCACACTTTGGTCCTCGTTTCCATTTCTACAGGTGTTTGTTTCAGCCTGCCAGAATTCTCTAGAGAGGTGAATTCAGCACGCCTTTGCAGGGCTGCAGTTATTTCCCAAGCTCCGATGCTTTCAAAGCCCGAGCAAAAGCTTTGATTTGTGTGCGTGTAGGAGTTAAGCAGAAAGCAGCAGAAAGCAGCAGAAAGCCCTGTAAACACGCAGCGAGCTGCCACAGCTCCTGGGACTGTAAACAACTCGGAGCGATGACCTGGCTGGATATGCCCTGGTTGGAATTCAAAGCCAGGCAGCGCTTCGTAAAACGCTTCAACATTTCATAGCCTGTGGGGCTGCATCTGGTGCAGGAGCAAAGAATTTGGGTTTCAGATGGTAACAATGCCATTGGTTAACTATGAAAAGCGAAGGCCACTTTGCACAGCTAGAGCAATTCCTCCAGAAGGCATTCACAAAGCATAAAAGTAATGCCTGCACATAGTCAGAGGAGTAAATTTTGGATTTCTCCCTCACTTTTTGAGGCAGCTTCCAGTACGACAGTTCCTACACAGCAATAAGTTTTGGAATCCACATTGTTATCCTTGGATTTCTCTGCATCTCAGAAACAGTAAGAAATCAGCTAGGACTTAGTTTAGAAAAAGGTAGGTCCTCAGGGTGAGGGATTTGCAGGCAGCAAGAGATGACCAGAAAGCAGATTGCTATAGCTAGCTGCTGTTTCAGAGGCTTCCCAAAAACCTGTATGAGAAGTGTCCATGTGGCCAAATGCTGAAATAAAAATAGTGTGTCTCAGATTGAGACTAAAAAACCTCCACCAGCGCTTGACAAGTGACAGCTGACAGTGAATCCCATGGAGCCCCCCACACCACACAGGGCAAGGGCTGCACTGAAATCTCTGCGTGATGCGGTCCCAGGAGGCTTCCACTTATTTAACAGCTTATTTTTAACTGCTCAGCAATGCCAACAGCTGGAGAGCCTGGGGTTAACCATCCTCATCCATAATATCTTGCCCAGAAAGTTTTTCCCACCCAGGCACTCTACACCTTCACAGCTAAATTCAGCCCAAGCACAGCTGCCAGCCTGTCCAAGCAACCACATCATGATATTTGATTTTCTTCAAATGCTCCCCCCTATGTAACACCCTTCCATCATCTTAAATGATACAACCAAGAGTGGCACATAACATTTGAAGATAAAAATATGCTACTTCTGTACTGGGACACAGCAAAAAAAGCTTCTGTCCAAGAACAGGCCAGCTCTGAAGATCAACCCAAAGCTATCCCCTACCCAGCTTTGAGGAACACAACTCATTTCTTTAACAAGGGTTAAGAACCCCAGATTTCCAGATGGGTGAGAGATGATGTACCACCAATGCTGAAAGCTTCAAACAGCCAGGAGATTACAAAACCTCAACACAGCTGACATGACCCTTTCTTTATTCCTTCTGGAACAGGCTAATAATAAAAGTCATCACCACAAGTATGAAATCCATTGACAACCTCAGGATTTAAAGCTATATATTTACAAGAGCATGAAGTAACAAAATAAAGGGGAATGGCTTTACACAGAGTAGTTTTAGATGGGGTATTGGGAAGGAATTCCTCCCTGTGAGGGTGCTGAGGGCCCAGCACAAGGTGCCCAGAGCAGCTGTGGCTGCCCCTGGGTCCCTGGCAGTGCCCAAGGCCAGGTTGAACAGATTTGGAGCAGCCTGGGACAGTGGAAGGTGTCCCTGCCCATGGCAGGGGGTGGCACTGGATGGCCTTTGAGGTCCCTTCCAATTCAGATCATTTTATGATCTGCCAGAACCAAAATCAAGTACAAATATTTCCTTCCTTATTTACTTAGACATAAAATTCCCACATTTTCAACTCCCAAAATGCTGTTTTCATTTATTTTCTATTTAAAACAACTTATTGGGCCACTTGCTTCACGTGAATCTCAGAAATTGCTAATGAAGTTAAAAACCAAAATTATCTTCTACCCATCTCTTAAATTGCAACCTTTCAAGCCAGTCCTAAAATAAAATGCTATTCCCTTTTATTTTAACAAGAGATTTTAAAAGATTTAGTGAGTTTCAAACGGCTTGTCAGGGTGTCAAAAGATAACTAGCTTCCCAAAATTAAAAGCAGATTATATTTAAAGTTGTTGCATATATGTACATTTCTGCCAATTAAGGGAAGCTGGCTTTCAGACTTCTTTTATAAAGGGAAAGCACCCTGGGGTAGTTCTTTTAGCTGGACTCAAAGGGCAAGAGGGCACTCTGGCCTGGCCTCAATATGCAGGTACTGCATTGTGTGTGCACATCAGCAGCTCCAAGGGGCTCCAGCACCATCCTGCTGTTTTCAACACTGAGCACAGTATGTAAAGTTGCTATTGAAGACACACAACAGGAGAGCACAGTGAATTCCCTGGATCCCCATGCTCACATGCAGTAGCCATCAGCATTCCAGGGAGTCAGAACAGCCTTGCCAGTCTGACCCCAAAGAAATTTCCTTCTTGAGCCCAGTTTGGAAGGTGCCTCAGTGCCAAGCACCTGGGTAAGGGACTGGTTCAAGTTCCAAAACACCTCCCAACAGCACCAGAGGAGCTGAGCACTCCAGCACACAGTGAGACTCCACAGGGAGCCTGCAGTGGGGAACAAGGCTGGGCAGGACCAGTGTTCACCTTTGGTTACCCAGCAAACCTCTGATGGCAGAAATGCCTGTACCAAATACTACAACAATGCTGAAATTCAAGATGTTCACATCAAATGCTTTCCCAACACCAAGTCTTTTCTTTAACCACAGCAGGATCCATTCTGGAAAACACTTTGATTCCTTATCTCCACTTTGCTGTCAAAACCTTTAAAAGTTTCATTACTTTAGAAGAAATCCAAAGTCTAAAGCTTTAAAGGGCCAAAAATCTTACTGTAGGATATTTCATTAACTTGCTTGCTGTAATTTATTCTTCCATTGTAAAAAAACAAGAAGACTTTGAAGATCCACTTACATTGATTTAATAGGCAGCCATGCTATTATTCATTCAAAATAGCTCTTTTCAGTTCTTTGTTTTTACCCCCAACAAATGGGATTTTATGAACAAGCATGCTCACTAAAATCATGTTCTCTCTCAATCTTCTTCTCGCTGGGCTAGAAAAAAAATTTTAATTTTCTCTGATGAGACAAGTTATCTATTGTCCTAATCATCTTCATAATCCCTGTCTACATTCATTCATCTTTTTTTATTATGGTAACTAAACCACTCCCTACTTTAAATAGAGGCATTATTAATGCTATTTTCCTGTCCTCCACTGAAGATTAATTGTGCTCTATGTCTTTAATCCCACTGCTGCTGCCAGCTCATGATCACCCTGCTGCTGACCACGACACCCAGATTCTCCTCTCCACTCCTGCCCCTGTTGCAAAAGGCAGGTGAAGGCACCAACACCAGGAAGATCTGCTGAGCACATGCACAGGGATTTGCATCACACTGTCCTTGTTTCTCCAGTTCATGAGTTCAACTGGTCTGACACCACAGTGGGAGGCTTCTGAGGTGCACAGAGTGTACATAACCACATACACTGGGAGGCTGTATCTCCCTGCTGTTACCAGCACTGCTGAGAACTGCAATCCTCCTGGGCACTGGCAGCAATGACCCTTCCCTCTGTTCTAGCTCATTTTTCACCACTTGCTTCTCATTTCCTCCAAGGCTGGTTTGATTTTTAATTTCCTTACCAAAAGCTGTTCTGCTAAACCTGGCCAAACACTGGCACAGCTTTGACCCCTGGTTGTGTTGCAACTGTGTCCCCACAGAGGATGGTGGGCACCTCTTCTGTCCAGAAGATTCACTGCAGTCTGACCACCCACCAGCCTGAGGCAACAGGCACAGCCACCCCTTTTACACCAGAATCCACACAAGCTGCAGGCAAAAAGGGAAGAAGTGAAGCAACTTTAAAGTGGGAAGTTATTTCACTCCAGCACCTCTCAGTTATGAGCTTCACCTCCTCTGTCAAAGCCAACAGAGCAGGGAGGTTTTGGCATCAAGCCTCTGTGTAGTCTCAGAACCAAGAAGGAGCCAAGAAACATGGGAAAGGGTCATCTGGAAGGTTTTTTTTATCAGTCTCTCCTTCCCACCAGCTTCTCACTGCAATATTCAGCTACAGATCCAGCTCAGGGAAGTTCTCAGTCCTGAGGACTGAGCAGAGCTCCCTCTCTCACCAGCTTGACTGAGCTGTTTGGAGGTACCCACAGATGAGCTCTGACTCTCCACTGAGTAGCAGTTGAGCACCAACAATTAAAGCCTGGAGTCAAAGGGGGCTCTCTTGCTCTTTGTTGTTGTTAAATTAAGCCAACTCAATTAGCCCCTTATATTGCAGCCTTCTTACCTTGATCTTTTTCTTTGGTCTGTCAACCAGGCTCATCCAGAACTTAGAACCATTTTCAACTAATATTTCACCACTCTGCAACTTCAGCTACAAACAAGTAATTAATGCTAATGAGTTTTCCCTTTTTTGCAGCAGCAGCCGTCACCATTAATACCAGTTGACTGGGTTTCACTGAAGCATAGAAAAGACTCATGACTGGAAGAATGATAAATGATTTATGAGCAACAATATTTACTAGTGCATATTTTAGAGTAAGTTAGTTCCATAGGCTTTTTCTTGCAGGTCTGCTCCAAGAAAAGTAAAAAAGAAAATGATAAAAATCAACATTAGATGTGAGGAAGAAAGCCTGGAATATTTAATCAAGGTCTTCACATTCTGTTTGGTGCCGTTTACATTTCACATACTCAAGAAACACATCTCTGTCGAGTCAACACTTGCCTCTTCCTCTGAGAGTGCTGGTCTGTATACAGTCATATATTGAAGAAGTTATTGATATATTTGAGATGTAGTCCCATAAAATTCATAGCTGTGGAGAGCACATTTGCTTTTGAGCTTAAATGGAGTTTTTAAATGCTCTTCAAAGAATTAGTCCTTCTGCTTCTCTTCTTAATCTCTACTTGGGCCATCCAACTTCCAGACCTATCCAGTTACACTACTGCTCAGGGATGCCAGCCAGGCAAGCTAAGAACCCACAAGTTGAGAGGTGCAGAGTCATTAGAAAGAGCAGCAAAGGGAAATTGGAACTGGAAGGTTTGCTCTGAAGAGCAAGAGCTCCTCCACAGCTGGAGGAGTCACCAGATCCACAGTCTTACCTTGCTTGCGAACATCCTCCACAGCTGCCACCAGCTCTTCTTTCAGGAACTGGCTCTCCTTTGCAATTTTGTCTCCTTTGTCCAGGAAATTCTCTGTTGCTTGTTCAACTGAAGCAGCCAAGACATGGGCCTTTTTAGAACGGCCTCGCTTTTTATTGGAAGGGCCCTTGTTGCTGCTGTTAACCAGTGTTGTTACCTAAAGGCAGAGATGGAAGAGAAAAAAAAAACAACATCAGATTTAATGTTTATCCATTTGGCAGTAAGGCCACATGTATTTTTTTTTCCTAGACAGTGTATTGCTAATACCTGCACTATTGCCAGCTCCAAAAGTTAACCTAATCAGGGTTTTTCACATTCAAACACTACCATGCTTCTGGATCCTTTGGATGAGCAAAATAAATGCAGCTAAACAGCTCGAAGATATCTCTTATCAGCAGCACACCTCAAAAGTTGATTTTGAGAATGGAGATCTATTTGTATTTTTGATAAACTGCAGTCTCAGTAACAGGCCAGAGCTCTTTGGCACCACATAAAGGAAACCAAGGTGAGGATAATTAGTTTGGGATAACTCTCCACTCATAAGAGAACCCAGACAAGGTTGAAGTCTGTGCCAGTAGGAGTGTAGAGACACAGTATCTTTTCAGTCCAAAACAGTGCTGTAGCCAAGGGGCTGAATGCAGAGCAAAGGACTTGGAGCTCATTATTTCCCTAAAAAAAACCCCAGCTGAACTCTCATAATCATCCTGCAATCAACAAACATTTCCAAGCTCTGTGTCTTAGACTGAAACCCTGCTGGGAGCAGAGTCATCACCAGAGGCCAGGAGACCCCCAGGCACTCCCTGAGCTCAGGATCAAGGATCCATCCCCTTCCATCCAACACAGGCATGTCACAAAACCCACAAGTACTTCTCCACTTGCCTTATTCTTGCCTCTCCTTCTTGGAAAGCCTCAGAAAACGCACACAAAGCTACTTCAGAGGAACATTAAATTACAATACTAAAAAAATTACTACTCTGGAAAGTCCAAGGACTGCTGACATAAAGGTCCTGAGAGCTGAATCCATCTTCCCAGCTGGCTGATGCAGAGAGGGAAAGCCATCAGCTGGGAATATTGCAGTTGGTTAATGGGGAGCATTTGTACTGGGTAGTCTCAGGTCATTGTGTTCTACAAATAAAGAACAAGCTGCAACAAGGCAATTTGCTCCAGTTCCCTCTCTGTATTTTGCCAGTCACATCATTCAGAAAACTGGGGATTGCCAGCACAGCCTGTTGTGCTTTTTCCTTGAGGAGTAAGTTACAGACACTGCACTTGGTGAAAAAGATCCTGTGAACAAGTTTGCTCGGTTAAGCTTGCCAAATTAGGACAATTTCTCTTAAGCAAAGACTCCATCAGTAACTTCAGCTAAAAGGCCTCACCATCCAACTGCCCACCTGAAGATCCAGAGGGAACAAGTAGCAGGTACAGACAGCAGCTTGGTGACTAAAGGGAATAATACTGGAAAGAAAACTTGATCATCCCCACCTGTACTTAGCAGGACTTGTGCCCAGCTCATCCTGTCATATTAGACATTTCACATTCCAGGAAAACAATACTGAAGACAACAAGTGAACTGTCTCCTGTGTACATTCTCTTCCAGACCTCCAAGAAAGCCTCTTCCAAGAATTTTCAAAACACCCAATACACACAGCTCCCATTTACAAGACTTACTTCAGCCTTCCTGTGCTCTTCAGTACTTTCCACTGGGGCATGTACACCACAGAGAAAGCTTTTATTCACAAATCCAGCACAAAGCGTAGGCACAGAACATTATTTCCATCAGAAGTGCAGAAATGCATGTTAGTAACCACTGTGCCTAATCAGGGGCTAAAGCAGCAGAGTCTCCCAGGACTCATGGCCAGTGACTGTTCCAATGAAACTGAGCAAAGAAACTGCTTGTAGACCTTTCTTATTTTTAGTTTTTAGTGTTTTACACCTAGAATTTAAGCTTTGTGACTTAATTAAAATAAAACATCAAAACAGGCAATCATATTTATGACTGTTTATTATTTTGCCCCATCTTTTTCCTACCTGTGTAACAAGAGGCTCGAGCAGCCTTTCAACTGCCAGTGTCCTTATCTCCAGGCTTTTGGGGTCCCATTTGAAGTTCACGTTGGCTGCAAGGACAGCAGTCATTTCTGCCTGAAGAAAAGAGCTATATTAATATCATTTTTTATTGTTACTGCATCTCAAAAAGAAATTAAAATGAAGCCTGTTAAACACAAAACATCCACTTAGTGTAAGTGAAAGTTACAGCATCTCCAGAAACATCAGCTTGGACTCAAATGGTGCGAGTTTGACAAAATGTTATGACAATATACAGATATTACCTGCATATTTTGGTTAGAAAACAAAGCCAAAAGCAAATAAACCCCCACACAAACCTGTCTTATCAGAGCAATGATAAGATCAGCAGTACCTGGGCTACTCACTGCTGGTCCCCAAGCAATGAAGAAGGCCCACAGGCAGTGTGGGCACTTTGCCCATGAAGCTGGGTGACCCCTGCCCAATTTGCACCACCTCCCTTCCAGGGCCAGCTCTCCTGTGCCCCCAGACCAGCCCTCAGACACAGCCCAAGGCGTGGGGGAGCAGAAGGGAGCCCCTTGATTTCAGCAGCTCCAGAATGCTGCCCCTGTCCTCAGCTCCACCATGAGTCACTGCCCAAAGGCTCTGCCAAAGCAGGAGCCAGGCTCAGCCCAACCCAAGCACCCTCCCCCTTCACCCAGTTCACCTTTGGGGAGTACAAAGGTAAAGGAGTGAATATAAGCCTCACAAAGCCAGAAAATCCAGCTGGTTCATACTTAACAGCTTACATATCTATTACACTTCTCCTTAACATTTGCATAGGAGGGAAAAGCAGATTTGCATGAAGAGATCTGCTCAAAGCTGTCACTGAGCCGTTCCTTCCCGTTACAGTTTTATATCAACATCCCAACGGAACAGCAAACATACTTATGGGAAAAGTTGAGTGAAACTACTAAAATAGCTCTGCTGTTGAGTGCAGCAGTCTAAAAAAACAGAACTAAAAATAAGGAACTACAACAAATCACTGGATTAACACCATGATGCTGCACATTACAACAAAAGAATAAACTGAACAATAATTTCAGTAAGAAATGGATTTAAAGTATTACAGATCCATAAAACCAATTCATATCACTTCAGATATAATAGATTCTAGCCCTTCCTGCTTTGGGCTGACCTCAAAATTCACAATTAGACTAAACCTACATTTGTAACTTTTTATTTTTAAAAAAGTCAAGAAGAGAAATAGATTTCCTAAATCTCCATCCACCCATCTTCCTAAACACCTACTGCTGAGGTCATTTTAAAGCTCATTAGCTGATATTTTTAATCTTTCTCTGGCCAGGGCATTGCCTGCACAGCATCTCAGCAGTCACGTTGCTCTGACAGCACCAGATGTCCCCAAGCTGCCAGACGAGCACAACATCCCGTTGTTTTCAAAAAGCAGGAGGCAAGGCACTAATTTTGGTAACCAACAATGTTTACAACACGTACCAATAACCAACTGCTCTCTCCTGACCCCAACAGCTAATTGTGCACAGGAGGGCTGCTTGCTTCCCGGGGAAGAATAAAAGCTCTAGGGCACTGGAGGAGCTCAGCCAGGGCTCAGCATCACCTGGCCCAGGGCTGCTCCCCAGCAACCCCACGGTCTCTCACACCACTGGCACCAAGGCAGAGATTAAGAACTCACTCCAACAGCGCTGACCAAGGCTGACACACTGGAGCACAACCTCACAAGGTGCAAGGCAGGAATATCCACCCAGCTGCACTCAGCTCTCCACTACACCCACGCTCCAAGTTCCCACATTGCTGGGGAAAAAAAAAAAAAAAAAAAGCTTTAAAAGCTGAAAGCTTAAAAGAAGAGAGAGACTAGAAAGAGCCCGATCGATGCAGCGTACGTGTAACCCTTCTGACAGTGTGCACTGCAAAAGCACCGGGTGCAGGTGAAGGCTCCAGCTCCAGAGCCCCTAAGGAGCCACAGGAGGGTGGAAGGTGGTCACCTCCTATCCTCCCCTACCTCTGACAGCGAGCATTAAGCACTGTGAACTCGTTAGTTCACCTTCTCTCTCAATCCCCCCCGCTTTTTATTTCACTCACCCACTGGCTTGTGCCACAGCCCAGATGCTGGCACAGGGCACGTTGTGAAAAGCCCTTCACCCGCAGGTAGCTTCCCGCCCTCCACAAGGAATTTCACTGGTTTGTTCCCTCCCCATTAGCTCGGTACAAATGCTTCCTACGTAAGAAGCCAAGAAAAATACACTGACAACCTTTGTGGCTTCTGAGAAACAGAGCCAGGGCTCTGGAAAGCCCAGCAGGTTTCTAAAGAAAAGGCTTTTTCTATGTAGTTAATGCCGTTACACCTCTCGCAGAAACAACGTGCAGGACGAGGTAACCATGAGAAGATACATTAATTACATTAGTAGGATAATAAAGGCAATTCATCTGAAAACACGTTAGTATGATAGTTCATGAATTGGCCAAAAGTAATGGTCTATAAAACCACTTAGCAGCAACGCTATTGGAATTTATCTAAAAAGCAAAGCTTGATATCAAATAGCCTGTTTGGCAGCAATGGCTTGGATATCATTTGTACATTGCAATAAATATGTTTATTTGATTCAATATTTGTGGAGAATACAAGAACAGGCTATAGGTCACCAATACATAGGGTGAGATGGGTTTAGGGGATTAAAGGACAACTGCCTTTTAAAGGGCTGTGGTATGGCATGGCTGTGACTCCCTCCAGTTCTCTGGAACTTGCCCTTTCCCTGTGACTGCTCAAGCACTCCCTCAGTGAATTCAAATGTGGTAACAGGTAGCAAACCACACTGTGGGATACTGGAGCAGAGTGCTTAATCCTTGGCTCTTGGAGAGCACACCACAACCCCCACTGCAGTCACTCCAACAGCTACAGGGAAAGAGGACATCCTCTGGAAGAGGAACCCACTTGCAGAGCAGTGCAGCACTGGTTTGACAGCTGGGACAGCCCAACTGACATGGCAACAGGTTCCCCATGGCCCAGCCCCACAGGTTTCAAGGACAAAGCAGCACAGACCGCACGGCAGAAGAGTGAGCGGTGCTGAATCTCAAGTGCAGGAATATATAGAACAACACCACTGCACAGGGAGTTGTGGTTGCCCAGCCTGTGGTTTCATAAGCAGCAGAAAAGCTGCTTAAAGACCAATGTTCATCCTCCCACACCCCTCCAGGAACTCATTCCCATTTGCACATCACACCCCCTCCGTACTGGCACAGCTTTCCCCACGCTTGAGCGATTAACCAGATGGGGAAGGACTGATTTGGCTGAAGGGGAAGAAATCCATTTTTGCAAGGTGGGCTGAGATGCCCATCTGGCTCACCATGCCACCACAGACCACTATGGCAAGGGGAGATGGCACCATCAGCTGGCACCCTTGGCAAAGCCACTGCAGTGGGAACACAGGGCAAGGCTGGATGCCACAGCCAAGCTGAACCAGGAGCCACTGAAAACTGAGCATCAAGCAGAGCTTCTGCAGAGAGCAGGAATGTGCTCCCCACTCATCTGATGCTCAGACATGTGAAGCTCCAACCATGCTCACCAGCCCAGCACATTAACTGCAAACCCTTTGGGTTATTTTCCTGTTCATCATGGTGCTCATTATTGCAATAGAGGGTTCAACAGTAACACGGTGTCTTACTGGGGCTCAGTGCACTGGCAAGGACATGAGAGCAGGGGAAGCACAGGAGTTCAAAGAAGACACTTTCAGAGCTCTGCTCAAGCCAATGATCTGCAAGCAGAAGCATCCCTGGACAACTCTCTCCTGCTTTGTACAAACAGTCAAGGTCTCATCTACAGAAGGACAGGTCTCCATTCTGCTTCAACCAACCACTGTCACCATCCTACTGCTCCTCTCCCTGCCCAAGCAGACCCACGCTGGCCTGATGGGGTGAGCCACTCACTGCAGGGAGCTCAGAGTCAGCTGGGAACTAAAACTGCCCTCCCCAGGTCCTGTCCTGATGGAGGAAGCAGGACTGCACAGGGAAGGACCAGCATGGAGATGAGCTCTGTTTCTGAAGTGTCCCCCAGGGCAGGCCCCAGTCCTCCTTGGAGAGAAGGATGAGCAGAGGGATGTCTGAGCTGCTGGGGCTGCCAGGAACACACCAAGAGTGATGGGCACGCAATGCTCTTTCCAAAAGCCACAACTGAAGGTCTGAGTGTTCTCAAAAACTGGTAATTCAAGGTTTTAGGAATAATTTCAGATACCTACTTCCATAACGCTGGCATGCAAATAATTTTTAGATACTGGCAAGCAGAGGAATGCAGCTCTGCAGCTGCTCTGCAGAAGTGCCCTGAAGGCACCCAAGGCTTTTCCAAAAGCCAGTGAAGAAGCACAATTTGAACAGTGAGCTCTGCACCTTAACGAATCACAAAAAAGCCTAAGTGCTCCTTAGGGAGTCCTGTTTTTCCAGGTTGCATTCCCACACACACACCTGAAGGCAGGGCTGGATGTACCTCAGACACTACTGAGTGAGTCCACTCCACCTGCCCTGTACCAAACCATCCTGCAGCCACCCCACCTCCAGGCAAGGGTAAATCTCTTTGGGTTACACAGCAAAAAGTAACTGCCCATCTCCTGTGCTTCAGCCCCACCACCTTGTGCTACCTGAAAATCCTTTAACATGACATCTGCTGTCAGCCTCCATGTTTTAACTCTCCTGCCAGGCTGCTTTCTAAAACCTTTTAGCTGCACTCACTGATTCCTTGGTTCTTCTCAGGGAAGCAGATACTCAAGGAGTGGTCTGACTGGCACAGAGAGGAGCTGACCAGGCCAGGCACAACAGATCACACGCTGAATTCCAGCACTGTGCTGGCCAAAACACCTAACACAGCACATGGGACAAGAACATTTCATACCTGGGAGGACATTCTCCATCTGCACACCCTTCCTGCTACTCCTCAGCTGTTCCCCATTCTGTGGGGCTGATGTGCCCAGGAGCAGTGAGAGGTGTTTCACTGCAGTTTTTTGCAGCTTTTCTCTCACATGTCTTTAAGTAGTCTCACTCATTTTGAATGATAATCTGGTCTCCTACCACGCTTCCAGACTGTCTCTAGATACTCTGTACTGCATAATGACTCTATTACCCAGGTCCTGGGGATGGAAGATGGTGGGATTCACAACACAATGACCCAGCTTTATCTTCCAGACAGAAAATGAACCAGACCCCTCATTCCCAATGGAATCCTTGTGCTTGGCTTGTTACCCACCTGACAAGCAGCAGGGATCCTTGACCCCTGCTGAAGGTGGCAGACAAAAGATCAAAGATCTTCAGGAGCTGGGTATCTAACACACACCATTAATGCAAACCTTCTGAACAGTTTTGGTTTCAAAGAGATTAAGGCACACTTCCATAAAACTCAGCTCACCTGCTGGGGCTTCATACGGCACACTGACAATTCAAAACTGGTTT
Organism: Rhadina sibilatrix; assembly: GCA_013400275.1. Taxonomy (NCBI): domain Eukaryota; kingdom Metazoa; phylum Chordata; class Aves; order Passeriformes; family Phylloscopidae; genus Rhadina; species Rhadina sibilatrix. The sequence goes on along the minus strand of VWYO01006938.1, from coordinate 49,635 downwards.
TCATGTAACTAGCAGTATCCATAAAATAAAAAGTTTTATTCTTTCCCTTCACAGTCTCCAAATTAATTTGTCTGCCCTGTTCCACAAATAAAGCAAGACTTGGCAGCCAAATAGCTGCAAGTCAAGGATGTTTGGTGTATGTGATGCTTTTCAAGGAGGATTTAAGCAGACTTTATTTAAGCTGGTTTTATTTAACATCAAGTATACACAACTAAAAACAGAGAGTCATCCTCTTCTAACACAGCCTTCCACCTTACATTCCATCAGCTCAGCTACCAAATCCTGTCCCCTACCATAAATGCCACGCAGGTACTACCTCATTAGAAATCCTTACTGCTAGAATTTCACAGTCTGAAACATTAATACTAACTCAGGTGTCATGCTGGGGCAAAGCTCCTATTTGTATGTACAGGATTTGAGTGGAACTTCTCTTATGAGACTCAGGTCTTGCTGGCAAAGGTGGGATGTACTGCCTGTGTCTGTTATTAAACTTTGGAGTCCCTCCAAGTTCTGAGGTGTGAGTAGATATACTGGCCATGTCCAGCTTGGTGTCAAGGTAAGACCATCCCCACCTCATCCCAAATTCTTGGTTTTTATTGAATACAATTTTGCTAAACTTTCAAGTATGGGATCTATACAAATCATGGAAAAATATGTGGGAAATAGCTTCACTGAATAAAACAACCTTCTGCAGAAACCAATGACCACGTTTTCCTGGATGGAATTTCCTGCCACTCAAGTATATTCAACTTTGCTACACCTTTTGGTTTGGGTTTGGTTTGTTTTCCCCACAAACTGCAGTAACCACCCAAGAAAAAAGATGATATTCAGGTTCAGAGAAGCCTGTTTCTCACCAGTGCCATCCCAGTTCCAGGTCTCTTAATCTGCTTTCATAAATTTTTCTCTGCTGCTCTTGTGGAGAACACCCACAAGAGGCATCTGAAATGCTCATCAGACAGCCTGACACAGCCAGTGACAAACAAACAAATGCTGCTCTGTTCTCCACTAATTTAGACCTTGCTACTGAATTGAGAGATGAAACCTAATCCAGTGTCCCTACAAAAAAATCCATGAAACTCCTGACTCTGTTTTCTCTCCCAGCAGAGCCAGCAGCCACAGAGAACCCCTCACTTCTTCCCCGTGGCAGCAGAGCCCAGCGCAGCCCACAAAGCATCACACGGGAGTGGGCACAGGGCACAGCACCAGATGAAGATGCCTCACTCTCCCCCAAGCAGCCTGTGCTATCTCCTAGCAGCTTCCAAATTGTCACAGTGCTGGGGATTCCAGCAATTCATCTTCACTCAGAATGAGGAACGTGCTCTGTCACTGCAGGTTTTCATTCCTTCACTCAGGTCCTGCTGCTGCTTAGGGGATGAAGGCACATTCTGCACAAGCAGCTTCACTCTGCTGGTCCTGGGACCTCAGCAGAGATTTCACAATGGCAAATATGATGTTTGCTTGGGAGATGCTGGTGCCAACAGCAGCTTCTTGCCTCCAGTTATGCAAGTGTTCAGCTCTGATCATTTCCTTTCTGACAGAATTGTTTTACTACAAAGGATCTAGAGAAGAGGTGCATGGAAGACAAATCACAGGCAGCATGAGCAATTAGTGACTTATTTCTGTCACACTAAGGCTCCAATTCATGGATGACACCCTGAAAGAATACAGGAGCTTAACTCAAGCTTATACCCAGTTAACTGCTCAGATGGATAGCCTGGTATGTCCCAACAAACCTCCAGTTTATTGCTGCAGTTTTCAGTTTCCAAAACTCACACATGATCCCAACTCCATAAAGAAAATTGACAGGGTATCAAGAGTGCTTTAGAAGACACACATGCTCTTGCTCAAAAAGAGAACCTCCTCTGTAACTAAGATTAATTTTTATATTCTGGCTGCAAAACTTTGGAAAAAAAGGATGTGTCATGACCAGCAAGCTATTACTGTTATGAATAACAACCACTCACTCTGCCTGGGTGTTTGTACATTTTATGCTGAAAATCTGCACTAACACCATGAAAAAAAACCAAAAACTTCCCAAATCAGAACAATTAACTAGCAGAGCTGTAACTGCTGTATTTAGCTGCTCTGTGGGTCAGGACTGCGAGGCTCTGGCCATGCAGAAGGACATCATACCTGCATTTTAAGCAAACAGCAACATCTCTCATGAGCTTATCCGTGTGTGATGGCAGCTTCAACCTCCCCAGCCCAGCCCTTACTCAGCCAATCTCTCACACTGAAGCTGTAGGCTCAAACACCAGGTTCACACTGAAACACAACAAGGGGGGCTCAGCCTGGAGACAGGATTTCAGAACCCAGAAGGGTTGTGCATCTGCTGGACCACTTGAATTCAGCTACCAAGAGCCCTTCAGTGCCTCTTCCCACTCCTGAGGCAGAAAACTCTGTGAAGCTTCCCTAAAATCATGAAGAAAGAATTAAAGAACAGCTTTCTGGCACTCGCTGAACCACAGCACACATTTCAGACCCTAGGGACACACAGTCAGTGCAGATATAATAACTAGGCTGTGGCTTCAGAGCATGGCCCTTCAAACCCCAAACTATGCCAGCACAGGTTCCAATTACCGACCTTAAGTTAACAATGAATGCAAGAAGGGGCAACCTTTTAACAAGATAATTTTTACCACAACTGTATGTTAAATAAGAAAAAGGTTGTTACAAATTAGTCCACTTTATCAGTTGGCAGAAGAATTTGCCACAGCTGCAAAATTGATTCTTGCTTAGCCTGCAAAACCTCACTGATGGCTGGTAATAAAGGGAAAAGAAAACCTGGGGATTTTTGTACTGATCTTCTTCAGCACTCAACCTGCAATAAAAAGTGCTGTTTATGCTAAAGAGTCAGAAATAACCAGAATCTGACCCCACTCAAGCTGCATTTTCATTCCTAAATTGATATGTTGTTATGCAATACCCTTCAGTGCTTTTAGCTGACCACATCTTCAAAATCTAGCCCTTCATTAGCAATTTAAAACTGTCAGGAATCCACAAATACTGGAGCTGTTGGAGGCGACACACATGTTTTGGGGAAAAAAAAAATAAAAAGACTCCCTATAATTATGGGGTTGATGAAAATTTACTTAAACATGGAGCAAATGGACAACTTTGTATTACCAGAGACTAAATACCATATTCTTTGTCAGCTGCATGCTCAGCATAGCAGCAACTAAGGGCTATGTAACAAAAAACTCCTGTGTTTTAAGAAGGGAAAAAAGTTTTCCAGTTTTCTCCTTTCGCAAAACCTACTAGAAGCACCCACTGAGGCAAAAGGAGAACATGAGTGTGAAGACTCTTCAAAGTAAAATGTTTTCTAAGTTTCCTATGAAAACTACTTCAGAAGTCCTTTTGCAGTCCTCCACTTTGATTCAGGAACACTGTCAGTCTTAGCTAAAAATTACAAAGCAGTTTTTTTTTTTAAAAAGAAAAAAGTAACAAACCCCACAGGTGATGAGGCCGAGATTTTCCCTTTATGCTCAGGGCAACCTTCAGCAACATCTCCCAGCTATAAACAATGAGTTCCTCTCACAGGAAGAACTGCACCATCACCACACGCCCTCAGACAACTCTCAACTTGCAGCTCCACCAACACATGCCACGAGTTAGGGAGGGGGAAGGAGGGGGGAATTCACAAAAACAAACCCCAGAAGAAAGAGTGAACATGAATGGGCTGCACAAGCATGGTCTGGAGGAGTGAAGCACCTCTCAGGACCTGCACAAAGGCAGGATGCTCTGACACCTCATCTCCTCAAGGCTACAGACATTGGAACGCTGGGGCACTGACTGATGAGAACTTCACAGCTTCTCCAAAAGAGTAAAGCAAGTAATAGTAAAAACACAGTGGTGTGATGAATTTTTGGATGCTTCCCAGAGTTCCTGCACAGCCATAACCACCTTCTGTCAAGTACAAACTTGCTAAGGGTGCCCCACGGTGCATGGAGTCAGAGCTAACCACGACCTGCCTGGGCAGGAATCCATTCGAGTCACTGCCTTCACAGAGAGATGACCAATTAAAGCAACTTCTGTCAAAAGTTACTGTCCCACCCATATTCCATAAAAACAACACGAAGGAACCAGGTTTGAGAAAAAGGAGTCACTGCTTGGATGGTCTTGCTGGGGAAAAAAACAAAAAGATTTTAATGTAGTAACACAGCCATTTACCAAGTAGAAACTAACATCTGATTAAAGACACGTTTTTCTCTCTCCACCCCTCCTCTTCACCCCCAGGAACAGGAAACATGACAAACCTAGAGAACAAAAACCAGACGAGCTAAAAAATCCTGTTCCATTGGTTTTGCACCAGCGCTTTGCCTCTGGTTCTGCTGAACACTGCATTTTTCACTGACAGACATTGACTTTTCCCTAGGCCCACAATAATACCCTGTTAATCAAATAATCATATTCAAATTGTCTTAACCAATTCTGTAAACTAAGTAAACCAGCTTAGAACACCTGACGGTAAAGTACTGATGCGTAAAGACCAGAAATTAACTTTTTCTCCTTGAGGTTACAAGCTTTGAGCCCTGCACAACTAATCTGCATTATTCTGTTTTGCTGCAAATAAACCCTCTAGCTTTTTTATTCTTTGTGCTACTCTTATTGGATTTTATGTAATTATTTTTAATCTCTAACCCCCAGCTAGGAGAGAGGGGGGAAAAAAAATCCCCTCTCACATCTTACTGCACACTCCTCTGTACCCATACAAAGTCAGAGGGAGACTGAGGACTCCACCCGCAGTGAAGTGTCAGGGAATAACAAACACAGGCTGTGCCCACTGTCCAAAAAGCCTTCCCCACATCTCCACTTTCAGGATGCACTGTTTAGTGTTACTTAGGAAATGTGCTCCCAGCTGCAAAGGCAGTGGTTTCTAATTAAACATCTTCCAAAGAGTGGAAGTGGCAGGAACTACAAAGCTACACTTTGAACCAAAATTTAAACCACTCCAGAGCCTCTCATAGAGCCAAACCAGATTCCTGCTTTTCACTCAAACAATATTCCGTATCTTCCATTTTACTTGTAGCTTGTATGAAGTCATTTGACTCACAAGGTTTCTAAATTTACAAGCTGTGAAGTCATCAGCCGAAGACGATGACGGGAGAGCTGGTCTGCACCTGCAGCCAGGATTGTCAGAGCCAGCAGCCATGTGGGCTCCTGCCAGCACTGGCCACTGTGGCCACCAGGCACATCTGCAGAACAGCCAGTCCAGGCTCCAACTCTTGGCTCAGGAAGCTCCTAAACTGCTGGACCTTGGCAGAGAACCTCAGGGGAGCAATGCTCCTTGTTTGCTCTTCTCTCAGGGTTTTATTGCCTGTTTTACTGCCTGCCTGTTGCTTTCCCTTTTAGGGATGGCTTTACACGCTGCTACCACCCAGGAAAAAGGTGGAGGAGGATATGAGGGAGGGAAGATAAATGATGATAAATGATTGCAGGGATCAGTATAAAGAAAAGTGGCAAGGGTTGGTAATTATGACCAGAGAACAAGAAGGAGACACCAAACCCCATCCTAGAGCATCCATCACTCCACAAAGGCATCAAAGAGCCAGAGGATACTGCTCAGCAGTGCAACAAGCAGAACTCCTGCTTTATTCCCACCTTCAGTTGTTGGCAACAGTCAGCTCAGCCAAGACCAGGTGAAGGGCTTGTAACTTAGGGCCTCAGACAAGGGCTACACTAATAAAAAGTTGATGGGACCAGTAAAACCAAAACCTCCTGATGATGGTCACAGCGAGACAGACCTCTCAGCTATAGCAATCAGAACACATCAAGCCTTCTGTGCACCACTTACACTTCACTGTTCAACTTCTCACCTTTGAAATGGATAAATAATTGAAGTTTCATGATGTTTATAGACTCCAAAACACCTGGACATCAGATACTAGTTGGAATGAACTGGATGGTTTCTAAGTGAAGTTATTCTGAGATGTGTCACTTGCACACACATCCACAGCCCATCATGAATTATCCAGGACCAGGAGCAACTCTTCAGCACTGAGCAGTGAGACTCTCTAGGTCTTTAAGTCATGCTAAAAGAGATTAGTTTTACAAGTATACATTACAAGGACATACTTGCAAGAAAGAGGGCAAAAACTGGCAGCTTGTACATCTTGATTAGTTGCACTCACACCCACTTTCACCTTCTTGCTTCTGAGCACACCACAGCTCTGTCCTCTGCTGTTCAACAAGGCTGGCTCTGAATCCAATACTCCAGTCAATTAAAAAAAACATTTACCCACCTACAGCCTCAGCTGGAGATCTCAAGAGCACTTTGCTAAGATGAATACTGACCTGCTCAGTGTTACGCAGGTTAAACACCATTTTATAGGCACACAGCTCAGCCCTGTTTACATGAAAAATTCAACTGACCTTTGTGGCTCTGTAAAGCTACATTGTTAGTGCAGCCCTTGTGCAGCCCATTTATTTAAGTGGATCTTCTGTGCTCAGGTTGTATCAACCAGAGAAAGAGACAGAAAAAGAAATCTCCCCTCTAGAACCTTAGATCTGCATAGATATCACCTCTGCAAGTGCCCAGAGTAAAGTGAATGAAAACCCTGAGCCCCTGGGGAAGTGGGAACAGCAGTGGAAGGCGGAGCACGGAAAACCACACAAGCCATCAAGGCCACATGTTCCTCATAGCACTGACCCTTTAAATGAAAAGCCACAAATTTAGTATTTACCCAAATGTCTTCTTGAAATTCTGCTGAACAATGGCAATGACAGAACTGTGGGGCCTACAATCTCCCCTCAGTCAACCTCCAGGTGAAAAGAAAAAATAAATTTTTCTTCTTCTGACCCTTCAGCACCTACCAAGCTCATTAGTTTCAGCCTCTTCCTTAAACCAACTATTGAAGGCTACTCTAGAACAGGGTGCACCAACAGTGCCTCCCAGCTAGGAGAGAGCACCACAATCTCATTTGCTCCACATCAACTCCTCCTTTGCTCGACATCAGCTCCACACAGAAATTCTCCTTAAGCATATACAGTCATATGCAGATCTACTCCATAATAGGGCACTGATTGCTGAGAAACTGGGTGTTCTTTGGGAAAAACAGCACACCACAAGCTGAGGAGCTCACATCATGCCCAGTGCAATCCTACCTGCCACACTGGTGCCAGCTCCCTGTCTGCTTTGCTCTCAAGCCCCTCACTGCCAGCAGTTTCACTCTTGGGCTGTAACATCAACACTCCTCTGTCCTTGTGCCACTCCATGCACTAACACAGAGCTGCCAGAGAACCAGCTGGCCTCCAGCCTGGCTCCACGGACACTGTTCCACTCTCTGCCTTGGTAATGGTTATTGCTTTAGCTACAGCTGGCCTCATGCTTCCTTTTTCCATCCCTGAGTTTATCACAGAATGGTTTGGGTTGGGAGGGACCTTAAAGCTCATCTCATTCCACCCCCTGCCATGGGCAGGGACACCTTCCACCAGCACAAGTTGCTCCAAGCCCCGTCCAGCCTGGCCTTGGACAATTCCAGGGATCCAGGAGCAGGCACAGCTTCTCTGGGGACTCTGTGCCAGGGCCTGCCCACCCTCACAGTCAAGAATTTTTCCCAGTATCCCATCTATCCCTGTCCCCTGGCAGTGGGAAGCCATTCCCTATGTCCTGTCCCTCCAGCCCTCCAGTCCCTCTCCAGCTCTCCTGGAGCCCCTCTGGGCACTGGAAGGGGCTCTAAGGTCTCCACAGAGCCTTCTCCTCTCCAGGTGAACAATCCCAGCTGTGCCAGCCTTTCCTCCCAGCAGAGCTGCTCCATCCCTCTGCTCATCCTGGAGCCTCCTCTGGCCTGGCTCCAGCAGCTCCCTCCTGTGCTGGGCCCAGGGCTGGGGCAGCTCTGCAGGTGGGGTCTCACCTGAGAGGAGGTGGAGAATCCCTGCCCTCAGTGCTTTGGCTAAGCCCAGGATACAGGCATTGATCCCTGCATTTAAAGCCTTTCAGAAGAGGCCCTTGGGAGTCTAACTGATTAATAAGTAGCTATCTCGTAAATTAGAGAAATTATAACAGAAGGGAATGCCAGACTGGGGGAGAATTTCGCTTTGCAAACTGTGTTAGTTTAGATCTGTGTATTGAATAATTTCTATCACTTCACAAAGCATGTGGAAAAAAAGGTTACTCCTCTAATTCCACCAGAGATATTTATAAGCACATATCAAAGGACTAACAGATGTTTTCTGTAGTACATTTGGGATTAACAAGCAAAAATATGTAATCATATTGAGAGAAAAGGTAGCTGGCTCTTTAAATCCATCAGTCACAAGGAATTATGAATCATATTTGAGTATCAGATTTGCCAGCAGAAGAGTCTGGACTAACCTTCTGCACACCAGAAATCAAAGTTACACCCATTCTCACCCTGACTAGCAGATAAGGAGTCTCAGTCACTCAAGGAGAACGATCCCAGTTCCAGTGACCACATTCCTCCTGCAACTCCTTCACGCCAGCAGTTCCATCTGCACCCAGTTCTGCTCCGTGACACAGCAGGCCACTCTCAGTGCTTTTCTTTCCAGAGGAGCTCATCCAGTCAGGGTGCTAGCACACAATTTTTGTGGTAGCTCTATTTTAAATCTCATTTGCTGGATTAAAATAGTATGGAGTTAAAAGTAGTAATTATCAAACATCTGCACTTTCTCCAAAGCTGCAATGCTGTTTAACCAATGCATGAGCTATAAACTCACTGAATGGAGCTGTTCCAGATTAGCTGGAGAACAGTTCGGGTGAATTCCCAGAGCAGTAATGGATCCCATTCCTCAAGGTCAAATTTCAACATTGAAGTTCTACAGCACAAGATTTTGAGTGATGTCAGTTAAGGCACAAGAGCAGGAAGCTCCATCCCAGGAAGCATTCGTGGCCAGGGTGGACAGGGCTGGACAAGGTGTCCCTGCCCACGGAACCAGATGAGCTTTAAGGTCCCTTTCAACCCAAACCAGTCTGTGATTCATCATTATGCTGAGTTACTGCCCCTAACAAAATGACACTCGATCCTCTTTTATTCATCCTGTTTCCTTTAGTGTCCAGCAAAGCTAAGAGACACCATGAAAACAGAACCCAGGCAGTCCTGGACAGAAGCACCACGGCCACACAGGCCCTCGCTCCAACCAGCCCCACTGCCCACCTATGATGAACAGGCTGGCTTGGCCACTGAGTGTTTTTGTGATCTTAATTAATTCTCTGCGTAAGACAGGTCATTCAGAAACCAAACAGCAACAGCAGATGGAAATTCAAGGCAGGCCTGAAGTCCCACTAAAGTGTATTTCCAGCACATAAACATTTCTGTGTAATGTGGATTCCTTTGCAGGATCAGTTTCTCGATCTTCCAGCTGCAGAAGGAAGATATTCATACTGCTGGAAAAACACAAACTACTTTTCTATGACATCTCCCAGTTAACTGTATCAGACCAACAGAAGCCCTATGAAGAAGCTGCATATTAATGTCTGTCCTTACACATGTCAGCACAGAAACGCTGATGTTTCAAAGCCTGAAAATTCACTGTGAGGAAAGTATTACATTTGTATTTTAAAGCATCAATTTGAGCACAGGATTTCTAATCTCTGCCCACTGCACTCCCCCCGGCCACCTTGTGTAAACTTTAAATCTCCAATGCAGAAGCCTATTATTAGAGCTGGCTGGAAAAAAAAAAACCCTAAAGACTGAAGGCACATTGTTTGTTATGGAAAAGGTTAGAGCAAAGCCTTTCTGAAAACAAAACCTACTAAACCTTTGTCTGTTTCCGCTGAGAAAAGTCAAAACATTCCTGTGATGTTTCAGAAACTGTTTCTTTGAAAATGACGAACAGTGACTCAACATCAAAGTATGTCCTTCCGAACACGTTTCGATTCAGAAGGGGGAAGTAAGTACAACAAAACACTTAATGTGGCCTTGGTGCCCCAAGATAGAGCAAAGACTGCACCTAGCGTAAAATGAGCCAGGCTTTCACCTTCATCAACACAATCCTGCCTACAAAGCACGCCAGGAACGGAAATAAACAACCCCAGAGCACGGTGTGGCCAGCCGGACTGAGGAGCGCAGCCTCTCCCACCTCCCCAGTCCCAGTGCAGGAAGAACACAGGAAACCAGTAACTGGAGCACGCAGAAAACACCTTCTGCGCAACTCCCATCCCAAAAAAAAACCCAACAAAAACCCATCAGACAAAGCCAAACAAAGGGGGAAGGGCGGCAGAGAGCTCCCAGACTAGTTCAATACGATAGCGCAGACACGCCCGGAGCGCTAACTCCGAAAGCCGGGCTGAGGACACGGCCGTGGGGCTCGCAGCCTGGGCCAGGGTGACCCGTGAGCGATGACCCGCGCCAGAAGACACCTCCTGGGCAGGGCTGGCCAGACAAGGGCAGACAGGCAGGGAACCGTGCCTTGATGGCAGCCGATTCTTCACCACGCAGAACTGGAACACGTACTTTCCCGCAAACTTTCCGCCTGAAAGATTTCAGGCGTTTTGAACTCGTATGAGCAATGAATAACAACCCACGCTACCCAGGAACCCCACGGCCGCTGGCAGCAGACACAGGGGCCGCACATAACCCAGGAGCGGATGCGCTCTCCCCGCTTTTCGTTCGGGAAAAGTAGCACGAAACTTTCTGTCAGCGAAGGAGAGGCTCTCGCCTTCCGGCACGGGAGGGGAGTAGCGGTGGGTGTCAGAAAACGTGGCGGAGCCAGGCGGGGCCGCGGAGCGTTCCCGGCTCTTCGTCTATGGGATCAGCAGCACGGCCGGGGCTGGAGGGGGGCTCGCTCCGGCTCCGGCTGCGCCTCCCGGACAGACGCGGGCCCGAAAGGCACGGAGCGCTGCCGGGGGGCTCCCGGCCCTGCCCGGCCCTGCCCGCAGCCGGGAGCGGCGCCGGGGCGGCCTCGGCCGCGCGGGGAGGGGCCTGGACACCGCCCCGAAACTTCGCCGGGAGCGGCCCGGCCGCGCTT
>VWYO01006938.1:14333-38648 GCA_013400275.1 Rhadina sibilatrix | reverse complement strand
CCCCTCACCCGGGACAGGGACCAGCGGGACCCCCTCACCCCGGGCAGGGACCAGCGGGACCCCCTCACCCGGGACAGGGACCAGCGGGACCCCCTCACCCCGGGCAGGGACCAGCGGGACCCCCTCACCCGGGACAGGGACAGGGCCGGACCCCCTCACCCGGGACAGGACAGAGCCGGACCCCCCTCACCCTCACCCGGGACAGGGACCAGCGGGATCCCCTCACCCGGGACAGGACAGAGCGGGATCCCCTCACCCGGGACAGGACAGAGCGGGATCCCCTCACCCGGGACAGGGACCAGCGGGACCCCCTCACCCCGGGCAGGGACCAGCGGGACCCCCTCACCCGGGACAGGGACCAGCGGGATCCCCTTACCCGGGACGGGACAGGGCCGGACCCCCTCACCCTGGGAAGGGACAGAGCGGGACCCCCTCACCCGGGCAGGATCCCCTCACCCCGGGCAGGACGGACCCCCTCACACCAGACGGGGCACCCTGAAGCTGCCCAGGCCCCCGCAGCAGAGCCTGGCACAGCTCCCTGTTCCCCTGGCTCCGTGGGCCGACGGGCAGGGCAGCCTCCCTTCGCAGCCCTTCTCCGGCTGCCCCCAGCCCAGGCTCTTAGGATGCCACTTTTGGGATAGAATCAACAAATTCGAGGTCAAAATCTAGCCTGCCCTCCCAAGTGCAGCATACCGAGGGTCTTTGGAGAGAGGGGAGGTGATGGATGCAGGGATTTGAAGGAGACAGAGGGAAAGTTGTAGCTGGGTTCCCCCTGGGTTTGTGAACTGGTGTTTTGTTTTGAAAACCCAGGTATTTTCACCCTCCTAAGACCTGCTGTTTTTATGAAAACTTGTTTTCATCCAAATGACTCTAATAACAAGACTACAGGTGAGAGGAAATTCCAGGGTACAAGCAGGGCCACAGGAACCCCTCTGAGAGGAAGGTTTTGGGAACCCGACCTTGACCTGCAGAAGCAGGTCTGCAGTGGAGAAACTTGTCTTTATGTGGTAATTTGTTTCAAAGTTTTCTTCGAAAAGTCTCAGTGAGCCTGTTGTGAGAGAGAGAGCAATTGTTTTTCCCCTGCAACAAATTACTCTGGGACTTTCCGTGGTGTGTTTTGAGATAGTTTTGAATACAAATCTCTCCACAGAACTTACACGTGTACTGGATGGTAAGGACAACTGAATAAATTTAATACATTTCATGACTCATTTGCCAGCACTTCGGAGATTCCTGAATCTACACACTCCATCCTTTGTTATTAAGCAGAAAATAGAGAGATTGAGTAACCTATGAGGAAGATTCATTCAAGGTCTGTAACTGAGGGAGGGGGCTGGCCCCAGCACAGGTGACCACAGCGTGGTCAGGACTGTGATTTTCCTCCAGATCAATGGGATTTGCAGGGCTGTGTTTCCCATCTTTGCCATATTCCTACAAGCCTTTCCTGCAGGAACGCTGTGTCCTGCAGCGAATTAGATTGCATTTTTCCTTCCTTCCTGCAGGTTTAATTCAAGAAAAGGATCCAAGACCAGGAAGTAAGCAGAGGACTGTTGTTTTATAATCCAGAAAGAAAATAGAGCTCACTTATCTGTGAGTGAAATTAGTCTAAAGGATGTGAGATCTGTAATTATGAAACTGACTGAGATACAGGTTATTAAAAAATATATAGGTCTTCAGTGCCTCAACAAACAGACTCTCCTATGGAAACACATGGAGAACAGATTTTTTTAACTTCCTCATATTTCCTGCTTATACCAAAACATTAATATTTGGTGTCAATTGCACCAGGCATCCAAAGTACTCATTTCTGTCTGTAGCATACTCTCAGTAAAAATGGAGTTTACACTTCAATGGCTTGCTTTCTTTCATTACTCCTTTTAATATCATGTCTTGGCCTCCTGTGGTGGCTTCCACATTCAGTAGTTCTGTGTGCCTCACATCCTTTCAGGACAGAATGTCAGATTAAAAACAAAAATCCTTTTTAAACCTACGGATCCAAAAGCCGAAGGCCTAGAGTTGTAGAGAATCACATGTTCTGCACTGCACCACTGAAAAGTCAAGAGAGAAGTAGGAGATCAGCTGGCAGCTCTGTTGGTTCATGGAGCGAGTTAAAAGGCTCAGCAAACAAAACATAAAATTATGTAAAAATAGAGCCAGCTAGCTTGAGATTGGACTTTGTCTCGTAATTAACAGCTCCCTCTGAATCACAGCACTGGGCTCTGTCAAAGAGACTAAAATGCAGGGGGTGTTCAGACAGGCACCCAGCAACAGTAGCTCACACCTCCCATCCAGTCCATGTCATTGGCAGCTTGAAATCTAATGCATTTTCTGAAATGAGTTACAAGTCTGCTGCTTGACCTCAAATCTTCCTGGAACTGTGGTTGTGGTTTTGCAATCCCATTTTCCTGGTGGTTTTTAAAATGTTTTTCCCTGCCCTTTTTCACTGGGCGAAAACGCAGGGCAAGCCAGGGGGAGGACAGGGAGAGGGAGGCGAGGTGGCTGCACTGGTACTGCGGGGAGGTTGTTCGTGTCAAATCAACAAAAGCTCCCGGTGTCAGCCGGCGAGGACGATCCAAGGTGCAGCAGAGCAGAGCGGGGCAGGTGTGTGCACAAGGGCAATACCTGGCCGGGGCCGCTGGGGACACCGTGTGGGTGTAGGAGCTGCGTTCTCCTGTAAACCCTGGGCTGGGTCTGTGTAGGAAGGGGCTTGTTCATGTAGCAACCGCTGGAGCTCGACTGCCTGCCAGTCCCAGTGTACACAGGGTCTAAATGATGTGCCTCACCTGAAACTGGAGTTTCTATTTCTGTAACAACGTTGTTGAAGGGAAGTAGTTGCTCCATGCATCCATTTGTGCTCTGTTTCAAAATGTTTGTTTGTGGTTTTGTGTTTTGTTTTGGGGGATTTATTTTTTTTTAAGTGGTTTTATTTTGCTATTTACCAGAAGTAAAGCATTGCACCTCTCACATCAGTTTCAAAGACAGGGCTGCTGGGGCAGACGACGGTGAGGGCATTGAGAGGGATGAGAGAAGGAAGGAAATAAAAAACAACGAGGGAAAGATACAGAATGTTGTAATGGCAAGCTGAAAGTCCTGCCAGAGGGGCTGAATGGGCAGCAGGAACCAAGAGAGAGAGGAAAAACTCCAAGCACTCCAAAGGAATCTGCAGGTTCAAACAGCAGCCGGTTGAGGCTCTCTGCGGGCTGATGTCATGGGGACAGCCCCAGGGCAGCCGTGCTGTGCCACCAGCTGTGTCACTGCGAGCAGCAGGCACAGGCACAGCCCTGCCACGTCCTGAACTGTCCCTGGGCTGCCAGCGAGGTGCCAGGAGCAGGGCAGAGACCTGCAGCCAGTGAGCTTTGCTGTAGGGATCACCCCAAAGTGCAGCCTCCCCTTTGCTGCAGGGGTCACTCCAAAATGCAGCCTCCCCTTTGCTGCAGGGGTCACTCCAAAATGCAGCCTCCCTTCAGGACTGGGAGTTCTGATGAAGTCAACAGTGTAGCAAAGTGACAAAATGAGAGCCTGGCACCAATATCTCATGTGTGCTATGGCACCAACTCCTGGGGGCTCTCTCCAGTGTTCATCTCAGCGTTCCATGCAGCTGGGAGGCATCACCATTCCTTTTCAGGGCTCAGATACATAACAACTAAGGTTGTCTCACAATATCCAACTAGGAATGAGCATGTGCACAGCCAGAAATCAAATTCCAGTGTCCTGGGGCAATGCATGGCTCAGGACTCTGGACATGCTGGTAGGTGATGCTTCTGGGGGATGCTTCTGTAGCTGGTGAACACCCACCCTGGTGAAATAAGCCTCAGTCAGGAGGAGGAGGGATTTACCAGCACACCTGCAGCTACCCTGGGGCTCCCTGGCACCGTTGGCAGCACAGGGATCAGAGCAGCTGATGCTGCAGTGCCTCTGAGGTCAGCACTGGTTCTCTGGGAGCTGCAGCCACGGTGCTCCCAGTGCCAGGTGCTCCCCAACACTGCCACCCTCTCCAAGGAAAACACTCTGCTAGAAACACGCCCCGGTTCAGAATCAAGAAGCCACTGGATCGTAAGTGAAACACTCTCTTCCTGCACTCTCAAATGCTCCTGGGCCCTCTGGGAAGAGAAGCAATCTATAACACCAGGCTGGCCAGGAGCAGGGGCAGCACACGGAGCAGCATCCCCCCGCACGCACACCACAGCATGCCTGTGCTGCCTGAAACAAAAACAGGCAGAAACCCTAATGAGGGGAAATTATGCCATCCCAAAAGGCTCAGCATGAACTGGGTTCACTGGTTGCCGTTCCTAGCTGGAGTAGTTTGCATTCACCTCCAGGTTCGCACAGCCTTTGTGTAATAAACTGTCATAGCCCCGGAGAAGGGAACATTCAAAAAAGCGCCCCGAGGCAATGCATAGCAGAAGCCTGAGAATCCTCCTGCATGAGTCACTGACCTCCACACACTGCATCTATTTCAGCCTTTAATTAATAAGGTTTTACATTTCTATGGCACTTTCCATCTGGAAAGATCCGAAAATGCTGCAAAGACTAAGGGGTGTAGAGCACCATTGAAATGTGGTTCCTGTAGAGGTGGGACTGAGAGAGCTTAGCCAAGGGCACAGGGGAAAAAGGTTCTTAATTTTAAATGCAGCCTGTTACGTCACTGAGTATTTCATATCTGTGGAGAACAGACGAAAAGATTTTAGTTTCTAAGGCACTGCTTGAGTAAATAACATTGTAGATTGCTTTTGTTATCCAGGGGGGATGCAGTGCAAAACAAGTACTTGGGTGATTTTAATTTGGGGTCTTAAAGGGTCACAACTTAAGCTACAAATTTAAACCATCATTGGATCAAGGCTTTCCTGCCTCCTGATAATTTATTTCCAAATGTTAGACACAAAGCAGAAGCCAGTGGAGGAAGCAAATCCCACGCTGACAGCACCTTACCCTGCATCCAAAACACCAAACCCTTGCACGCTCCCTGAAAGCTCAGCAGGATCATGTGAGGCTTCAGCAGGGTCAAAACCAGCCCCAAGCAGCAAGTGGGGCAAAGCAGAAAACCAGGAGGAAGGAGCCATCCTGTCCCAAGGCTGACACAGCCCCTGAGGGGAGGCTTTGCTGAACCAGCACAAATCCCTTCATTTTTATTTCGAAAGATTAAACAAGTCCAATCACTCTGCTCAGCAGATGAGCAGGGCCTGGCTTGCAGAAGGGCAACCAAAAGGACTGTCAGCCACAGCTGGCATCCCTCTTACCAAGTACGTGGCCAAAGTGGGCTGGGAGCACTTGACCCACAGAGTTTTCAAGGGAATGTCAAATTTCTCTTTTTCTCAGTATGGTTCTGAACTATTTTTATCTACCTCTTTTTGGAAGAGAGACACGGGTATTGCCACGACTAGTCGTAAACTTTCATTACTTCCCGAGGAGAAATTGCAGGGAAATTACAGGCTAGTGCACTCTTTTTATGTCTCTCCTGCTCCGGGCATGTCAGTATTGCCGCATTCCAGTCTACCCCCAACACATTCCTCCCTCCGAGTCCCGTCCCCTCCCCGCCTGCTGATGGACAGTAATGACCTCCCTCTGTAATTAACACATTGAGCACCGCTGTCAGCACGAGATGAGTCCCCAGTGCCGTGTCAGCGCTGGAAAAACTCTGTGTGCAGGCTGGGATCAATCCCGAGTCCCTCTCCACCCCACGTGCCCCTTGGCACCTGAGCTGCACCTGAGCTGCACCTGAGCTGCACCTGCCCCCTGTGCCAGGGGGAGGGCAGGGCAGTGGGGGCACACGGAGCCTGTGGCTGCAGCTTCCCTGGTGTTCCCTTCCCCGTGTGCCCTGAGCTCACACATGCCATGCAGGCTGGGGTTTGGCTGGTTTCCCGAGATTAGGGTGGTTTAGAGTCCTTTGCCCTCTGAGAGCCCCGAGCCAGACACAGAAACAACACGGAGTCTTCAGATGTTCTTTTTTCAAGGTTTTTCTTGTTGGTTATTATTTCTTATCGTTTCATTTTTCTCTGTGCCCGCCAAGGCCTTCACAGCACGGGCATCAGGCAAAGACTCCTGCCCCTGACCAAGGCTCATCACCTCTTATACAGATTATTACGTGTCTGTTATTTACAATTACACACCAATATCTACATTCTGTACTGAACAGGTCACTTCTACACTGACCCCATCCCTCTAAAGCCACTTTGTGCTACCGTCACAGCAGGAGACGGAGAAGAAGAAGAAGAAGAAGAAGAAGAAGAAGAAGACCCCAGGGCACTGCCCAGAATCCTCCATCTTGTCCCCACTCACCCTATTCAAGGAACCCAAATGTGAAAACTACACTAATTCTTTATTACACTTCATGGTTTGTAACTCCTCTCCCAGTGTTGAAAGTCTCTCCCATGGACTGAAGTCAAAGCCCTTGCCTTCCTGAGCTCTGTGCCAGGGTCTCCAACCCCCCTGTACAGACCCCAGACCCTCCTGTACAGGTTTTAAACTCCCCTGTACAGGTTTCTGACTGTCCAGGGTATCCAAAGGAATGCCCTGAACTCCCACAATACAGAGCTCCATGCTGCTCCCCCAGGAACACAAAGCTGTGTGGTGAAACACCCTTGATCCTTCACGTTTCAGCATTTACAAGGAGGTGTCAGTAGCAGATATTAATTATCCCTCTCCCATAAAGACAAACACATACAAGCAGTTTCTATACTGTTATAGGATCAGGGAAACTGAGGCAGAGCAGATGAGTGCCCCAATCCCTGCAGCTCCTGCCCTAAGCTCTTCTCCCTGCCATTCCCAGCCCCGAGTCCAAGCACTGTCTGCAGTGCACCAGAGCTCCCTGAGCCTGGAAATCCCACACCCAAATAGCTTTTTGCATGGAAACCTCATCCAAAGGGAGAAGTTCTGTCGTCAAGGTGAAAAGCATTGCTACTGAAATGTGATCAAAGGGAGAGTTATCAACTTAAGTGTACTCAGGAGTTTCTGTTCCAGACAGAATTATCAACAAGAAACCAATCTTATAAGGTAGCTGCTATTGATAGGGAAATAAAAGGAATACAGTTCTTACCAGACAGACCTAAGTTGCTCCAAATTGCTGTCAGCTTGAAATATCTTGCTGGTAATTTGTTTCCAAATTCTTTCTCCCTAAATTTGATTTGTTGCTGTACAGTGGATGATCTATTCTGCACAGCACCTCAAAGAGCATTGCCGTTGTCCTCTCCCTGATTGTTTGTGAGCTATCACTTCTGGGAGTTGGCAGCATTTATTATAAAAAGGGACATCATTGCCTGAAAAGCAGACTTTTGTCTGAGGCTGTGGTATCTGCTGCCCTTACAAACAGCAGCTGAGATTACTGGGAGGAAAGTCAGCAAGGAAAAAAACCACTTTTTCTCCCCATCTTTGGGCTTGTCCACATGGACAGGCGGCCACTCTGTGTGT
The DNA here is from genome assembly GCA_013400275.1 of Rhadina sibilatrix. Classification (NCBI taxonomy): domain Eukaryota; kingdom Metazoa; phylum Chordata; class Aves; order Passeriformes; family Phylloscopidae; genus Rhadina; species Rhadina sibilatrix. The sequence goes on along the minus strand of VWYO01006938.1, from coordinate 31,244 downwards.
CTGTACCCTGGGGCAGGGGAAGGATGGGGCAGCATCTTCTAACAAGACCTGAATAAATCCTTTCACCAGGATCCCTTTTAACCAGGATAAAATCCTGCCTCCTGTGGTATTGTAGCAAGAGCAGGAACATCACACCCAGCAACTTTTTTCTGCTGATCTCTGCTCTTTCTTCTGTGAGGGAGGAAGAGAGAACTCTGACTTTTGAAGCATCCTGCTGGGTTCAGTGATGTCTCCTACATGGTGTCTGGGGCTTTCCCCGGCCTCTGAGCAATTGCCCTCAGCTCTCCTGAGGATTTATTTCTGCACACTTGACACAGAGGCAGAAATGTGAGACTCCACCTCACCTCTCTGTCAGGATCCATCCAGCCTGCATGTGGGTGACAATGAGGAGAGCAGTAGCCTTGCCCTGGCCTTCTCTTTCAAGAATATAAATGTGTCTTCTCCTGTCCTTTCTCTGCTTAACCCACTCAGTCCAGGTTTAATGCAAATTCAAGGAAATTCTAGTTTGGGGATGAGGAGCTGCCTCAGCTTATTTACATGGTTTCAAGGCATGGGCAGAACAGAGAGACTTGGCTTCCCAGAAATAAAGGCTCTCACTCATCTTGTGTATATGGCCACATTAGATAAAAAGAAAGAAGGTATTTCTGGATCTTTCTAGGAATATATGGGCAATTTTAGCATCTTTCTGCTCTCCAGCTAGTTGGCAGTACCCATAGGTGACATTGCTAGTGGGTAGGGCACTGAAAGCATCATGTCAGACACTTCAGGTCACCCCAAGAGCTCGTGCTGCACCTTGGACAAGCCTTGGTGCTATCCAGAGCATGGAGAGAGCTGGGAGCTGGTGGAAGGAGCTACCACCACGTAGGCACTGGAAAATTAATAATTGTTGCACATGCTTGAGAGCAGCCCAAAACACAGTGCTAATTCAGCTGGCTGTAATTCTGCCACACAGTTTGCTCTGACACCGCATCAGGGAAAGCTCCACTTAAGCAATTGTAACATCACTGAAAGGATGGAATTAAGGAAAAAGGAGAAGGAACATAAACCTCCCACTATTGTTATTTTCAGAAAGCAATAACAGGAAGAGCCAGTTAAAAGGCCTTGAGGCTCGGAGCTGTTATTCCTCCCTGGAAACCTGCCACGTAATCCACAGAAAAACCCTGAGCTGTGCGTGGGGGCTGCTCCGTGCCCACCACGGGACGTGGGTGCCTTCCTGGGGCACGTGAGCCCAGAGGCTGTGCCTGCCCTGGGCATTTCCTCTGCTCTGGGGTGCCCTGGGCAGACAATCCTGCATCTCTTGGGAGAGCAGCATCTCCCAAGGGTCACTGGCAGGGCTGGAACACCTTTGTCTCCCCATGCACAGGGTGTTGCAGCAGGGCTGCACAGGAACCAGCAATTTTTCCTCTTTGCAGGAGCAGGCTGAGCCTTTCCGAGGTGACCGAATGCAGGTGTCAGCCTGGCAGGAGCAGCACAAATCAATCTCTCGCTGCTTAAAAATATATCTGTACACCAGATCTGAACCCTTTCCTCCAGAGTCTGGTGGCAGAAATGGAGTTTTAAAATGCTCAATTATTTATAGCTGAAATGCTGGGGGAAAAAAAAATAACCTCATTTGTCGTGCTGGAGCAGAACGTGGTCCCCCTCACCCACTGCTTGCACAGTGCCTGAGAGTCATGAGATCTGGACAGGGGGTGAGGAACAAGGAGCAAGCAGTGCCTGAAAGCAGAGTGCCAGCACCCCAAAGCAGAGCCAGTTTCCTCAGGGACATGGTCAAACTCAAATCATGACAGGCCTGAGGTGTCCCAGCTGTTGCTTTCATGCCTGGGTGTTAATTAGCACCCATTAGGTGGGGTGGGTGGTTCCTGAAGTGCAGGCTTCTCCTGGCAGAGCAGGGGGAAAGGAAGGGTTTTGTAGAGCCACAGGTGCTGTGTCAAAGGGAGGCTTTGGAGAATTAACAGCTTTCAGGAGGGGAACCTGTGGGAGTTCCTCCAGAGGAGGACTGTCTGCCTAAACATGCTTTTGTTTTTCTCTCCCTGTGTTTTGGAAGAGCTGCTGCTTGCCAAGGGCCTGGCATGGGGAGCGGGCACTGAGGGTCTCTGCCTGGTGAAGGAGGACACCACAACCTGCAGTCACACACGACAGGAGGAGCAGCAAGAGGAGAGGAAAGGGAAAGCAAAAATGAGAGACCAGAGGATGTAAAGACATCCAAGTGTCACATGGCTTCTGGACAGGGATTGGAAGAATTTTCCATGGCTTTAGAACAGAATTGAGTCATTACAAACGTGTAGAGCCTTTCTCCCTTACTGAGTTCCTCATTGGTGCTCAGTGCTCATGGACAGGCAGGAACATGAGGACATTGAGGTAGAGGGATGGTTTGGAGCCAAGTTAAGTACCCTCATTTGTGTGATTTTTGTCCAGAAGGAGAGAACCACCACCCATTCTCCCTGCTCCCTCCTGGGGAACAGACTTCCTTCTCCCTGTCCTGGCACGGGCATCAGGAGGGGTCTGAAATCCCAGTGCCTTGCACTCAGCTGCTTTGTGGTGCATTGCATTGAGCAGTGGTTACAAACCTGAGGGAGGATGAGGAAAGTGCCTGTAACCATGGCAATGCTCTGCTGCCACATCCTTCCCCCTGCAGCCCTGGCCAGAGGACCTGGAGCCACCCTTTGCCCTGGAGCAAGCAGGAACTGCTCCTGCCACCTGTGTTGTCCAGGGGTAAAGGAAACTTCCAATCCGGAGCAAACAGCCCCTGATAACTTGCAGCTGGACACCACCACCTGCACCACCAGCCAGCAACATCTCCCAGGGGTTAAGGACAAAGGTGCCATAAGAGGACCTGCATGAAAAGCCTCTTTGCTCAAGCTCTGAGAGAAGCCTTGGCCTGTCCCTGGGAACTTCACCCGTCTCTGAGGCCTCTGTTCCTTCTTTCAGGCACACGGGAGATTTTGGGCCACGTCATGCAGTGAAACCAGTAAAAGTTACAGCATTTGGCTGCTGAGGAACTGGTGGTTTGGCCTTCAACTGGGATAAAGCTGTTCCATTCCTTCTCACCTCAGCACCACCTTCCTGCACAGCCCCGTCAGCCAGGCCAGCACACAGGATGCTGGGGATTAATGAGACAGGTGATTAAATGCAGTTCTGATTACAGCCAGTCCTGGGAGGATGGATGTGGAACTGCCCTGCTGTGAGTTAAGTAATAAAGTGGGAAAAAGTAGAAAACATAGCAGGACAGTGGTTCTATGTCATTCAATTTCATTAACCCCTCATGCCTGACAGTGCTGGCTCCTCTGCCCAGTGCAGGTGTGATTGCAATGTGATTTTGGGACCCTGGGCACACCTGACCTTCAGCCAGAGCCAGGGACTGGTGCTTGTGCAAGGACCAGCAACACAGGAGGGAGAAACAGGGAAAAACACAGTTGTGTACTGAACTACTGCCACTTCCTTGTGCTAATATTCTGAATAAATATCCCATCTGTGCCACACTTTTGCCCCCAGCACCTCCTCTGACCACTGTAGCTAACCCCTGGAGGATGGTGCAACAGGTACCTTGTGCAGAGAAGCAGCAGCACGTATGTTTAGGACGGGCAGGTTCCCACAGTACCTCCATACCTTTGCAGAAGCTATCCAAAATCCTGTGGGAGTCTGAAAGCAAGGAAGCTGGGAAGAAGAGCAATAGTAAAGACCTTCCAGTGAGAGCACTTCAAATCCACAGCTCTCAAATGGCAGTGGCAGCCAGCACCATTATCCCCTCCTTACAGATGGGAGAACCAAGGAAATTATTTGCCTTGTGTAACCCAGGAGTGCTGGGAATGCAGCAAGATCCCAGACCAGGAAAATCTCAGCCCCTGGACTGTAAGTGCATCCTCAGATGTCTGGAGAAGAGGCTATAAAACCTGAGCCCTGCTGGCCAGCTGGCAGGTTTGCCAAGCAGTTCAGACTGCCCAGCCCCACACCCTCTGCTTCACTGTGATCCCTTCCAAGGACAGAAGTTTCCCTGAGCACCACTGAGATGGCTGAGAGCAGATAAGCCAAGCCATCCATCTGTCTGCAGGCAGGCACAGAGCACAGGCAGAGCCCTCTCCCCCCACCTGCCTTTGTGCTCTCCAAAACTTCCTGCTGAGTGAAGCTGCCCCGTGTGCTGACCACAAAAGGGCTGAGTCTTGATTGCCCAGCCCCTGGAGCTCAAATTCCCTTTTTTTGCCGGGCACTTTATCCACAGCCTCCTCCAGCTCTAATGCAGGTGTAGGGGAGCACGCAGCCCACTCAGGAGCAGGGCAGCCCACTTGTAAGCTTCATATTCCTTGAGGTGTGCTCAGAGTTCGTGCCCCAGGTTGCAGTTAGATGGAGTGAAGCAGTCCCAAGTGCTTCTGATGGATATAAAAAGGATATGCAATCAGACGTGCACTTAAGCAAGTATATTACCAAGTTAAATGGCTACAGTTTTACTAAGCTAATTAAAAATGGAACAAAGCGATGATCAGATTAAGGTCATAATTAATAACTCCATAGGTCCAAATTATCCAGTCACCCAATAAATTCTCCATGTAATCAGAGGGAGCCGCAGCTGATAACTTGAGGGAATTCGTGTCTTACTCAGAGGTCTTCAGGAGGCAAGAGCTGCCTTTGGAGCAGTGACCCCAGCTCACTGAGGTTATATGCTCACCCTGCTGCCCAGGAGACCTTTCCCTGAGGCTTCAGTGTCTATTCCAGCTTGCCTCCTTCAAGGGAGGCGAGTGCACTCAGGAGGGCTGAGAGCCCCTCAGTCCCCACCTCTGGAGTAATCAGGGCAACAGCCACCAGCAGAGTGGGGTCTGGCCATGGCTTTTCTCCAGTTTTTAGCAGGGATGAAGCTCTTTAAGGAGCTCATCATTTGGTTGGTGCTCTATTGACATTTGATAGTTCAAGACCCTCTTTTTGGGTGCTCTCCTGGTGGTGGAGCTCTGACATCCCCCAGCAGCTGATGCCAGGCCCTTGGGTAGGCAGCTGATGGGGATGGAGAGGCTGCCCAGCACCTCCCTGAGCTGCCTCAGCCCCTCATTAGCTCCTGGAAATGCCCAGCCTGCTGCTCTCCATGCTGGGGTTTGGACTCTTTCCATCCCCAACGCCCAGCATTTGGCCAAGTTAATGTTTTAAGTGGGTTGTTTGTCTTCTTGTTGTTCAGAGCCTGGAACAGCTGTAAGAGCAGGAGAGTTTGACAATTACATGATCCTATTGTTAATTACCTTAATTATGAGTACGCTGCTAGGTGACATCTCCACTGGAGGCTTGTGCTGCAGCGTTCAGGCCCTGAATCCCTGGGGTCTGCACATGGAGACTCACCCAGACCCTTTCTGGGGCTCACAAGCCCTGAGAGGTGCAGGGAGAGCTCCATCACCCAAAAGAGTTCCCAAAGCAGGAGGGAAAGAGGTGGGAGATGGGGATGCTGAGGGTGCTGGGGACACCACTGTGCCAGGACTCCCTGGAGCTGAGCCCGGGGATGCACCCAGCACCCCAGGGGATTCCTGATGGATTCAGGGGAAATTGGAAAGGTCCCCTCTGGTTCTCCTCCACCCACAGCCCTGGGGCAGCTCTGGCTGGTTCCCTCCCCTCCCAGACTGTTTCATAGCCTGAAGCTGCTGTTTACAAAAAGCAAATGTTTTACCGTTGGCTAATCTGCCTTGTTTGCAAAAGCCCCGAAGGCTCATTTTAATTGCAAGTAAATGATTCTTAACGATATAAATCAGAGCCAGGGAGTGTTTGTGATATCTTGCACTGTAACCAGGAGTCAAGAAATGAATTAGTCTCAAATTGAAAAGGGGAAGGTTTCCATCTGAAATTGGGCAAATATGAGGCTTCATCAAGGAAAGATAATCACTTGGCGGGATAATAATGAGGCTTCAGCTTATCAGTTTTGCATGGAGAATCCTTAATACGCCTGTAGCGTGTTTTGCTGCCGTGAGCAGTGTGAGAGACAACTCAATAAGAAAGGTAATGGAGAGAGAAGAGCAGCAGCAGCCCCCAGCTATTCCCCAGCCCAGAGGCTCAGACCCACCTGGCTTCAAAGAAGAAAGTCAGGAAAATCCTACAGGTGGCCAAGTGTCTGGCTGGGGAGCAAGGCTCTGCTTTGGTGGCTCTGCCAGCCAAACAGGGCTCCCTGCTCGCTCTCCACCAGGACCTGCCCGAGCTCCCAGCCTGCCTGCCTGGCACCAGCAGGAGTTCTTTGTTGGTCTCAGTTCCAGCTGGATTAGGCCCAGACTGTGGATGTGCCACATGGGGACAGGAGGCAGCCGAGGTCTGGCATGTTTGGGGTGCTGCTCCCCGTCCCATTCCTCTCCAGGAGGCTCCCCAAGGGCGAGGGATGGGCTCAGACTTGCAGACACTCAGCATCCCCTCCCCTCCTTTGCCAGTGAGGACCCTCAACCAGGACAGCACAGGGCTCTTTGGGAAGCAGCTGGCCCAGCTGGGATGTCCCCAAGGGCAGTGGGGGGTCCCCCAAAGGGGACAGTGATCCCCGGGGCCATGCTGGCCCAGAGGCTGGCTGGGGAGCAGGGAGCAGCAGCATCTGCAATTGGAGAGCTGTCACAGCAGAGCTGCCGGACCTGCTGGCTGTGCCCAAACGGCAGCGGTAATGTGTGTACAATTAGCAGCGGGCTGTAATTGCTGTCTGTAACCTCTCGGGCTGTCGGGAGGATAAACCCAGCTCACAGAGCCCGGCACTGGGCCAGGCTCCGGGTTTGCAGGCACCGGGGCTGTGCCAGCGCTGAGCTGTGCCCTGACCCCGCTGCTGAGAGCCCAGAACAAGCACAGCTCCCCTGGAGCATCCCCCCAGGCCGGGATGGGGGCCCTGACCCCGCAGAAGGGGCAGGGGCCAGGGCAGAGGCTGGGGAGTGGGTGCAGCTGCTGCTGAGCAAAGCTGTGGGTTCATTACCAACCTTTTCAAAACCGGAGCTTAAAAATATCCCCCCGCTGGCAGGGGCTGGCTCAGCTGCACGGCTGGTCCTCATCTCCCTCTCGGGATATAAATAGGCAGCAGTGAATAGCAACGCTGGCCCAGCGCTTTTCCCGCTGCTGCACAGTGGGGGACGGTGGCAGCAGCAGCAGCCTGTGGGTGGCTGCTGGGGACAGGGGCTGAGCAGCCTGGCCGTGTCCCACCGAGCTGGGCTGTGGCTTCAGATGTCACAGCAGGAGCTGCTTCCAGCTCAAAGCAAAGTGCAGCCAGGGGAGCAGGCAGGAGAAGAGTGGGGCAGTTTTGGGATGAGGATGAGGATGAGGATGAGGGAGGAGATCCTTCCCTGCTGGCTGGGGTTTGCAACCCCCTCCTGGCCCCCTGGGACATACCCTGGGGACAATGCTGGCAGTGGGAGCTGCTTCTGAACAAGCCTGGCTTTTCTTTCACAAGGTTTCACAGCCTTTTAGGGGAAATGGGTGATTTTGTGATTAATTTTGTGGCAAAAGAGGAGGCTCCTGCATTATGGTCCTTTGGTGACACTGGATGAAGATGGTCCCATATCATGTGTGCTCCAGCAAACCCTGATATCAGAGCAGGAGGAGTACCCAGGAGAGAAGGAAATAAATGCTAAAATAAAATAAAATTTAAAAAAAAACCAACTTCACAACACTTTTCCTTTTTTGGCTTCTAAGAAGAGCCTGGTATTTAATAATGGAGAGTCAGATGCCCAGATATGCCCTTATTAAATGAAAGGTGCAAATGTCTTTGCTTAATCCACAGTGCAGCTCTCTGACTAAACACAGGGCAAAAGATCTTAACACCTCTTCTGAACAAGTGGATGCTCTTGTTATTCTCCAGTGCAGCTGCAGCTTCTCTGTTCAGGAAGCTCCTCAACTGCTTCATCACGGTCTCCCCCAGACTAATCCCTCTGTCCTGCCAGGAATTCATCCTTACTCTCCACATTTCTAGAAGATGATCCATTGGGCAAAGGGAAGTGGAAGAAAAGTTCATCCCTTCGTGCCCTTGGAAACAAATTATTCACAGTGCCACCAGGAGAGGCCATGAAATAACCCTGGGTGCTCAGTGGGCTGAAGGAAGCAGGAGGAGAAAATTCACGCCCAAAGGCAAGGTGAAAAGTTTCTTTGTTGTAAATGATATTTTTCAATTGGCAATGAAGTCTCTTCTGGGACAGGCTTGGGAAAGTCTGCTGCAAAGTGAGAAACCCCTGATAGCTCCATCACTGCTTATCCAGGCTGGGCCTTGGCTGCAGAGAGCCACCAGTGGTGGCTGTGGTGGCACAGGGGCTGTGCTGCAGCTGGCTGTCCCTCCCAGCTGGTGTCCCCCCAGGCCAGTGTCTCTGGCTGTGTCACAGCACAGAGGTTGGGGACAGCCTCCGTGGGGACAGAGCTGATCTCTGCAGCCCTCAGGATTCCCACAGCTGCGTGGGGGCCTGGATGTTTGATCTTGCTTTGTTTCCTATTCCTTCCCACCAGCAGCAGACATCTCCTCTTTGGTTTGGAGGACAGGGATGTTTAATTGCCTGTGTTTCCTCCACTGAAATGGGCTCTCCTTCCAGCATCTGTGCTGGAGAAAAGGGGATGCTCTGAGCCAGCTGCCTGCCTCAATGGCCTAGGAGTTGTTGTGAACACTTGCAACCACCTCTGTCATGTTGGCCATGTTACTTACACCCTTGAAAAAGCCATTTTCTGTGGAAAATGCTCATCTCATAACCATGACAATAAGGGAAAGCTCAGTCTTGGGCATCCCTGCTAGAGAGGGCAGAATCAGTGCCCAGACTGGGAAAGGCTGTCCCAGGGTCCTACACTGGGAAGGGCCACGAACCCCTCCAAGGGCAGAGATGGCCTTTGCCTCTGTCCCCAAGGCAGAAAAATCTGTGGCTCAGTGTGATTTCGTGAGTCATCCCCAGCATGAGTCACTGCTGCTCCCTGGGCTATCATTTTGTTGGGAATGGGCTCTTGCTGGTTCCTCTGCAGCAGCCAGGGCAGGGTGGGAGCCAGAGCAGAGTGAGGGGACACTGCAGCCATCCCTCTAGAGCAGAGACCTCTCTCCTCAGCTGAGGCACCGAGCCAAAATCAGCCCAGCCAGAGCCACTCTCCTTGGGCTCTCCAGCTGCTCTCAGGGAACTGGAAACGGTGGTGACACTCCCCTTGGAAGCAGGTTATTTCTGTTGGGCTCTTTGCCTCCACACAATCAGTCACTAATCACATCTTTTTCTCCAGTTAACTTGGGGTTTATCTGTCTGAGCTCTCACCTTTATCAGATCTCAGCACTGCTGGGCTGATGAGCATCTCTCACGCTTCCCAGGCTCCCTGGAAGATCTCTGCCACTTATTTGAAATGTGCTGAAATGATGCCAGGCTTCGTGAAACTGCCTCTCCTGGCAATCCCCAGAGCTCTGCAAGGTGCTCCCAGCTCAGTGCACAAACTGGAGGGAGCAGCACTGAGGAGCCTCGTGCCCACCGTGCCACAGCCCCGGGGCATCCATCCCAGCAAAACCTGCTCCTGGGGCTGCAGGGTCCTGACAGAGCTTCAGGGACTGAAACAGCTGCTGAAGGGGCAGTGGGACAGGAGAAAGCTGCTCCTGCAGCCCAGGCTGCTCTGTGCACAGCTCCTGTGTGCACACACAGTGTGTCAGACCCAGAGCTACCCTTCCTCTGGCTGTGCCTCAAGGGATGCTCTCAGTGCTCTCAGTGACAAGGTGATGCCCTGGGTGATGCTCCCTGGCCCCAGCTCCTCAGCAGGGTGAGGAGAGGCCCTGCTTCATGGATGGCCAGAGCAGGAGTCATCAAGGAGGAGCTGCACCTCAGCCCTGGCTGCAAACATCCTGCAGCCCAGGGTCACAGTGAAGCCACCAGCCCCACCTCACCCTGGGAGAGCCTTGTCCCTGGCAGCCCTGGCAGTGCCTGCTGGCAGCTGCCATTGGTTTTGCTGTCTCAGAAAGACACCAAGTGGCTCCCAGCACTGCATCTTCCCTCAGTGGGGTGAAAATCACCCTGGAGCCCAGCAAGCAGGTCCAGCAAGAGCTGGAGCTCTTCTCTGCACTCCATCCTCAGGCAGCTCCAATGGGAAGGAGTGGCTGGGCTCACCCTGCCTCATTGTCTCAGTGTGAAACAGAGATGAAAAGACCTTGGAATGTGGCCAGGGAGCAGGGGAAATAGATGGGCTGCTTGAGAGGCACCTCAGAGAGCACTGCTGAGTGCCACGGGGCAGCCTGGGTGGAAATCAATACCCCAGGCTCTGCTGAGCAGGCAAACCTGGGCACAGAGTGATGCTCAGCGCCCTGCACCTTCACTTTGGGCCAGCCCCTGTGGCACTCAGGCAGAGCAGCCTGCAGGAAAGGCTGGATCTCACCTCACCTGGGTGTTCTTTAGCTTGGCCGTGTTTCTCTCTGTGACTGAAGAAATCCTTTTAGGTAGGAGAGCACGTGGGCTCGATGGGGGCATCCTCACAGCCAAGCCAGCTCTGCATACACTCAGGATGTTCCCTCTTTTGCTGGTGTCAGCCACACTGTGGGATGCAAGGGTTAACCCTGCTCAGTTTATTGTCTAAACTCAAAATAAGCTTCTTCACAGAAAGCAGCTGGGTGCGTGAAGTGAAACTCATCACTCCAGGGATGCTCAGTGCTGCTGAAGCCAATTTCAGGAGTAAATACGGATTTTTAATGTATTTTTTTCTTTTTTCTTTTTTTTTTTTATGAAGCAGAAAAGTGACATGGCTGGATGGTGGAGAACTTACCTGAGCTAATGGCCCAGCTGGAGCTCTTCCAAGCAGTCTGTTTAAGGAAATGGATAGTTTGGGGCTTAGCTCAGGCTTTAAATGCTTTTAAATAGATGTGTGCTGTTTGCCTGCTGTCCCTGTCCCTGCCAGGGTGAAGGAGCTGCGTTCCACTGGGCTGGCTCCTGCTTGGGTGGGAGAAGATGCTGAAGTGGACGTGGCAGAGGGCTCGCTCCTCTGAGCAGTGTCTGATGTACAGTGCTGGAAAAGCCACCAGCTCCTGGCTGTGTTTGTCCCCAGGGAATGGCTGTCCCTGCCAGGCAGTGACCGACCAGCCTGTCACCCTCTGTGGGTGCTTGGAGCAGGACCTTGGGCCCTACAAGAGCTTTTGAGACTCCACTGCAGCTCCCCAGCAGCCCTGTGCCTCTGCCCGAGGGAGGGAGCAGAGTGGTAATCAGACTTTGCACTTGGGTACTGCCACAGGCAGGCCACTCCATGAATTGTGTGACATTCTGCCAGGCCTGACACGCTTTGGGAGGTTGGTTATTCAAACCCCAGCAGCTCCTGCTGGAGCTGGAGAAGTTCCTTCTCTCTCAGCTGGAGGAAAGGCTCTCAGCAGCCCAGATGCTTGATCCTGGGCTGCAGGCTGCCATTCCCTCTCCTCTGATCTTGCCCAGACCTCTTGGCTCCTGCAATGACTCCTTGTTCTCTGAGCAGCTCAGGGCAGCTCCTTTCTTGATCATTTGAGTGGAGCCCACAGCTCTGAGCTCTGCCCCTCGCTGGCCTTGTGGGGACTGAGGCACAGAGCACTGGCCAGCAACATGCCCGAGCTTTTCAGGAGAGTACCAGGCATTTGCTTGGAGAACTCACCTCTCCAAACACCATGGAAAAGGTGGATTTTGGAGCTGTACTTACACATGCTAACATGGGGCCAAAATCTGTGCGGGCTCTGAACTGTATGATTCAGTATCGTTCATACTCAGACTGTATGAACGAGAGCAAGGTTGGGTTTGATGGGGAGAACCTCCCCCTGCAGTGCCCAGGGGATCCTGGATGGAGCTGGCTGCCCTTGGTGGGAACAGCCACGTTCTCCCCCCCATGGAGGAGAGCCCTGTGCAGGCACCAGAGTCAGCAGTGCTCCGTGTGTCCTGTGAGGTGGCTTTTGGTGACAAGGCCGTGAACTTGGAGCCTCAGCGCTGATCTGATCACAGAGATGGGAGATGAAGGTGCTGCCTTAGAGGAAGCAGCTCTTCAGATAAACTCCCCTGCAGGGCAGTGTCCAAACAGCTTCACAACCTTTTCAGCCACATGACAGGCTTGAAAATAAAATTCCAGTAATGGATGTGGGGGAGCGTGCCTTTGTCCAGCAGGATGCTGTGCTGTGATCAGGCCCCTGACTCATGCTCTGATGTGGCTTCCAATTAGCTCTGGCTCAGGATCAGCTTCTCCTGCTGTGCTGGGAATGAAAGAGCCAGGATGAAAGGCCCTGACCATGTGCCAGGTGGGCTGGGGACACGAGGGACCTCCCTGGGACTTCATGGAGCCCTGGACAGTGGCTGGGTTCCCCCCTCCCCTTGGTGTGAGCTGTGCATGTTCACCATTAGTTCACAGACCTGCTCAGGAACTCAGTGAAAAATGGAGTATTTTATATGTATTTCTAGGTGATAGAAGCATTATATCATAGAATCATAGACTGGTGTGGGTTGGAAGGGATCCTAAAGCTCAGCTCATTCCATCCTTGCTGTGGCAGGGACAACTCCCACCACCCCAGGGTGCTCCAAGCCCCATCCAACCTGGTCTTGGGCATTTCCAGGGATTCAGGGGCAGCCACAGCTTCTGTGGGCAACCTGCACCAGAGCCTGCCTATCCTCACAGGGAAGAACTAGAGATGGATATATATTTCTATCTAATCTTTATATTTCTATCTAATCTTTATATTTCTATCTAAATACATAAATGATAGGCATGTCTATCTATATATTTCTATATAGCAAAGAATGATTATATTTCTATATAATCTATATATAAAGGGAAACCCTGTTGCTTACCATGATGTGCCTTCAAGCCTTGCCACCCTTCCAGCAGCAGCTGCAGCTGCAGGAACACACACTCTGTGCCTGCTCCTGCTGCCCACCCTGGGCTTCCCACAAGTCCAGAGCCATTGCCAGGGTTCTTGGTGTGCCTTTGGGGTCAGGGCTTCTGGGGGGCTGACATGCAGCCCATCCTCACCATCCCCATCCTTCATCTCTCCCTATCCCAGTGGGCATCTTCTGGGAATAGGGACATGGTGGGAACAAGGACATGGTGGGAGCAGGGACATGGTGGGAACAGGGATGTGGTGGGAGCAGGGATGTGGTGGGAACAAGGACATTGGGGGAGCAAGGACACTGTGGGAGCAGGGACACGGTGGGAACAGGGACACAGTGGGAACAGGGATGTGGTGGGAGCAGGGATGTGGTGGGAACAAGGACATTGGGGGAGCAAGGACACTGTGGGAGCAGGGACACGGTGGGAACAGGGACACAGTGGGAACAGGGACACTGTGGGAGCAGGGACACTGTGGGAGTAGAGACACAGTGGGGACAGGGACACTGTGGCCTGTCTCACTTTCCCTTGGTGGCCACAAGGCAGATGCTGGCCATGGCCAGTGCACAGCCCAGCACGTGCAGGGGGTTTGTCCCGTGGGCTCCCAGCCTGGGCTTTGTCCTCTCTGTGTGTGAATGAAACATCAGCTGGATTGGCTGGTTTGGGGCCGGGGTGCTGAGTTCCTGCCTGGCACAGGGCAATTGCTGCTTCCCCCTGCAGCCCAGGAAGGCTCTTGGCTGGAGCTGCACCTCCCCACTTCTCCCAGTTCTGCAGGAAGCTGTGGCACGGTGGTGGGGACACCATTGCCAACCCTTCCCAAACACCCAGGGGTGCCCTGGTGCCACCAGACCCCTTCAATGGCCAGCAGCAATGGCTCAGCACAGGCAGGAACACTTGCAATAACCCTGCCGAGATACAGTGGTTGATTGTTGATTATTATTATTATTATTATTATTATTATTATTATTATTATTACAGGCACCTCAGAACCCTTCAGGGTGGTTACCTGAACAAGCTGTGAGCGGGACAAGCCTGGTTGGGTGTACAGGAAAGGTCACTGAGGAAAGGTCCTGCTGGCTCCCCTCCAGCCAGGGCCACCCCCTCCAGATGGTGACAACCCCAACCCAAGCCCTCAGTGCAGGCACAGGAGCTGGCCCTGGGATAATCACTGCCTTTCCAGGCTGAGGGGCAGCTGCTCCACTCCAGAAGGCAGGGCCAGAGCCAAGGCCATTTCCCAGTGTCCAAACAGAGCTGCTGCCCCTCGGGTCCTGCCTTGGCTCCTCCCCACGTGCAGCAGCAGGCCATGGAAGCTCCTTGGTCCTGGCTGGCCAAAGCCTCAGCCACGCTCTGATGGGCAATGGACCAAACCCCCAGATTTCACCCAGCCAAAATACACAAGTGCTGCTGCTCAAATGCTTTGGGGATGCTCCAGGTGCCTGCTGGGCATCAGCTTTGGGGGGGGGTTATTTAAGAGAAAAATCCGTGTTTTGCCAGTGAAGGCAGAAAGACCAATTTTTGTCTCTTCTCCATTAATCTAAGTTCCACTTGCTCCCAAGTTGACCCAGTAATTGTAATTCTAAATTAAATGTAAATGTATTGGCTGCTGCTAAAGGTCATTCCACAGAAAATGGCTGTGTTTGCCTCTCCTTCAGATGCTTGAATACTAAACATGTATAATTCACTGGATCATTAGCAGATAAAGACGTTTCCCACCTCTGCTCCCTAATCCTCACACAAACCCATTTTAGACGTCAGCGGGCAAAAGGAAAAGGGTTCACTCTTATTTAATGCTTATGGGTCGGGCTGCCTGCTGTGAAAAAGTGCAGGTGCTCAGCATCCATCAGGATTTCCCTCTGGAAATGAAATCCGTGTTTTAGAAGAGGCAGAATGACCAGAGGATGTCCTTTAGGGCTCTGTGCAATCGAGGCTCTGCTCCTCCAGGTCATCACCCTGGCTTGAAAAGGGTGGACTTGGGTCAAGGTCTGTGGAACCTCCTCCAAACCTCCTCTCAGGGGAATTAGGGAATGCAGGTCTAATGAGGACCCAGGTAAAAGGCACTGATTATCTCTGGAGCTCCCTGGGCTGAGCTGGGTCACGTTCTGCCTGCTCAGGGAGCTCCTAAATCTGGGCAGTAACAAGCAGGTGGAGCAGAGCTTCAAAGCTGATGAGGGCTTTCCCACCACCGAGTGCTGAAGAAGGAAAACCCACAGGGCCCAGCAGGCCTCACCCCCTGGAGGTGGCAGGATGGCAGGCAGTTTCTCTGCACAGACTAAGGCAGTAATTCACAGCATCCTCAAGTCTCTGGCTGTCTGAGAATGGCACAATTTCCTCGGCTGTGATCAGGAGCTGGAATTGCTCGAGACTTTGGATTTCTCCCCTCTTTGTTGACTGATTGCAAACAATCTGCCACAATCTGCTGGAGCTGCCACACTCTGGAGGCAGAATGAGCAGTGGATGCTCATGCCAATGGCACAGCTTTACTCTCAAGGCCCTGCTGGTGCTTCCTGAGCCAGGTGAGGGTCTTGCAGCCACAGGGAATTTCCCCAGGGCAGCCCTCGGTGGGAGGGAGTACCAGATCCACTGCCTGACCCTGGCATAGGGATGAGGAGGGTCTGTCTCACCTGCAATCAGCTCTGTGCCCTCAGGGCATCTGAGATTCACCCCTTGCAGTTTTGGGGTCCCCCTCCTCCATCCCCACTGGATGGTCACACCCAGGATGTGCTGCCCTGGAAAAGCACAGCTTTTGTGACAGCAGAGTTTGTCAGCTCAGCATCCCTGAACACAGCCCCAGACCACCCCAAATTTGGCTGCAGATGGACTCAGGAGAGGTAAGCTCCAGCTGTTCCCTCTGATCCGTGCCACTCCCCAGGAGCAGTAGGGGTTGGGATGCTCTGTGGGGATGTGTCCCCCCCATCACAGGAATTGTTGTGTGGGGCTGCCCACAGGTTTCTTTATCAGCAGCCTGAAGCAGTGGGAGCAGTGGGAGGCCAGGCTGCAGCAGCAGTGTGGAACCACACGGGAGGTGAGGCTGGACACAGCCAGGCACAGCACGGGGCTGCAGTGCCCAGGAGCTCAGGCAGCCCCCCAGGACACAGCCTGGGGTAATCCCACAGCTCTGAGGGCGTGGGCTTCAGGGGGCTCCCACCTGTGGGCAGGGAGCAGCAGGATTTAGTGCCCTGGAGGCTCTCCCTGAGGCACTGCTGCTCACCCAGGCAGCCCCTGCCTGTCCCAAGGGTGATGCTGGTGCTTGCTCTGAGGAAATCCAAGCCTTGGTGGGTCCCAAGGTGCCCTGGGTGCTGCTCAGAGGGGGTGAGGTGCCTGCAGTGATGAGCGAGGGATCCCTGGTGCAGTCACAGCACAGGTGGTGTGGGAGCACCTCCCCAAATGTTCAGGGAGGCTGGCAGGACCTGGGCAGGGCTCCCAGGGGCTGCTGATGCCTCCTGTCCTTCAGCTGGCTGGGAGGTTTGCAGCAAGGAGAGCTCTGGCAGGCCCTTGCTGGAAGGTGCTCATTCATGCACTGACATGTTTATTTGCATACAGACATTTTAGGCTTTTTGTTGTTGGCTGACTTATTGTATGAGTTCTCAAAGCTGTGATATTGAATTATAAATTGAGACAGTGTATCCATGAAAGATTGCTCTTTGACTATAGGCAGCACTATCAAATATGACAGTCACAATAAATGCATGCTTTAAAGCCAAGCTAAATATGCTCTGCAATCCAAGATGTGCAAATCAAGCAAGTAGAAAAATAACCATAATATTTTTTTCTTCCTCCCCACAAACAAATCCCAAACCTTGGGTGATGATTTTGTTTAGCTTTATGTCTTGGCTCCTTGGCAAAATACTCAGGCAGCAGATAATGAAATGACCTACTTTTGCTGTCTTTGTTCATGACAACACATAAATTAAGAATTATGCCCTTTCAAATTAAACTTATCATTTCTGCAGAAATCGGAGTGTAATTTCTGCTGCAGGTTGGAGGTGAGGGAGGGAGAGGTGGTTCAGCTTCTGTGGGGTCTGTGCCCACTCCCAGCAGCAGGAGCTGAGCATCCCAGAGGTCCCAGGCTGGTCCTCACCACCAGCAGGGTCCTCTTCTCTTCTCTTCTCTTCTCTTCTCTTCTCTTCTCTTCTCTTCTCTTCTCTTCTCTTCTCTTCTCTTCTC
>VWYO01006938.1:492-14195 GCA_013400275.1 Rhadina sibilatrix | reverse complement strand
CTGACTCCCTTGTGTTCACCTCGGGGGCCTGGAGGCTGAGCGGTGCCGTTCAGGCGATGGTTCCACCAACAACTGGGGTTTAACCTGAGCCTCGAGAGAGGCCACCGCCGGGTGTCACCGGCCACCGTCAGTGTCACCGGCCACCGTGGGTGTCACCGGCAGCCAGCGCTCCCCTCCCTCCTCTGCAGGGGAATTGTTTCGCCTCCCCCCGCCCGCGATGCGCAGGGTGCTGTAATGCTTCCTGCCTGGGTGACAGCAAAATAATGTTCGCCTTAATTGAATTTCAGATGGGGAGCGTGGGCTGCGGCCCGCGGGGGCTGCGGGGCTCCTCTGGGGTGGGGGCTCCGGGCTCCCCGCGAGGCTGGAGGCGATGCTGAGGGACAGAGGAATGATGTCTTGGAGGGAGCGGGGTGTGCCTGGCTATCCTCGCCTCCGGGTGGGACGGCTGGGTCACGGCAAGGTTGTTCAGCCAGGCTGTGTCATCTCCTGAGCTGCCGGCGGCAGGAAGGAGGATGGAGCGTGCCCGGGGTGATGCTGGCCAGCCCCGGTGGGCTGCGGGGCTGGGAGAGCTTCTGTCCTCCCCGAGCACCTCGGGTGGATCTAACAGCCTGCAGAATCCAGGATGAAACCCACCGATGCATTTCCGCGAGCAAGAAGAGGCTGAAGGCAGCGCTCGGAGCTGTGCACGGCCGGGCCCTGCAGGCGCGGTACAGACCCGTGTGGCCGCTGCAGGAACAGCCCGGTCCTGCCAGGGTCCCCGGTCCCCTCCAGGAGCCCACCCAGGCCCCCTTCCCGAAGGTGGTCACTGGGGTCCAGAGGGGACAGCACTGCCGGGTCTCCATCCCTGGCAGAGCCCAGCAGGATCTGGGTGCACGGTGCAGGGGATGCCCAGCAACGCCCCCCTGAGATAAGCAGGGCACCCTGAACACATCCCTGACCCCCTGCAGCCCCCCAGCCCCACCGGCAGTGATTTCTCTCCCACAGAAGCTCTCTCCCAGCTTGCAAGTGCTGGGCGAGCTGCGTTGCCCCTGGCAGGGTTCTGTGGGCTCCCTGCCCTGGCAGAGCTCTCCTGCACGCTGTGAGGATGCTGTGGCCTGCACCGAGATCTGGGTCTGGCCCAGAAGGGGCTTGTGCCTCAGATCCTGGGGCACTGGTGCAGCAGGAGCCTGAGAGGAGCTTACACAGCCTCTCATGGTGCTCTCCTCCCCAGCGAGCTGCAGGTGAACTCTCAGAGCTCCCAAATCTGCCAGAAGGATTTGAGGGTCAGAGGGTGAAGGGCTGTGCAGGGGGTGAGTGGTGCTGGGGAGCAGAAAAGGACCCACCACAGAGCCCAAGCCACAGAGCCTTCTGTGCTGATTCCCAAAGGTGTTCAGCACTGAGGGGCTGAATTTACTGCAGGGGGTTTTGGGTGCTGTGCCTGGCTCGGCCTGGCCCAGGCTCCTGTGCCAGCAGGTGGAGGCTTCGTTCTGCTGGAGCAGGAGAGCAGAGCAGCCCCTGGGCTGCTGCACCTGCAGCAGAGAGCCCAGCCATGGGGTGGGTGAGCAGGGCTGGCAGGGGTGACCCCACTCGGCTGGGACGTTCTCTGTCACCTCCCCAGCACTTTGCATCGACTCTCCTGGTGCTGCCAGAGCTTCCCAGGCTGTCCTGCAGTGCTGGTCTGGGTCCAGTGGCCCTGAAGGTGGTGGCTCTGCTCCCTCTCCAGGCTGGCTCCTGTCTCCTGCTGGTTTTGAGCAGTGGCTGGCAGGAGCACTTGTACTCCTTCCTTCCAGCCTGTTGTTTCCAGGTTCAGTGAGTAATTCCCGATGAGCTGCGATTTCTAAAATTAAATCCTTAGGATTACAAACAAGAGGGCTGAATTAATATTCCTGCAGTGTGTGCTGCATTAACTCCCTCTGGGATGTCTCACCTGATGGCTGTGCCTCCCTTGCAGGCCTGGCCCTCCTGCCACTGGTCCCAGTGCTGCTGTGGCCACTCAGAGCAGGATGGGGCTGCTTGGTGCAGACCTAGACCCAGCTGAGAGGGGATGTGTGGGCCACAGCTGCTCTCCACGCTGATCTCATCTTTGAAAATATCTTATTTAGGTCAGATTTTTTTTTTTTTTCCAGGCAGATCTTCTGCCAGTCTTTGTTTAATCTGAGCTGTCTAATTGGGGCCCCCAAATTCGGCTGAACCTGCTGTTAGTCTCATTGAAGAGCTCTGGCCTCATGGGTTGGGGTTTTTTTTCTTCTTTTCCCTTTTTGCAGAGGATTGATTTTCCTGCCAGTGTGATTCCTCCCCACTGAAGTTCCCACCACTGCAAAGTTCAGGCTCCTCTTTGTTCCAACTCTGGCTGTCTCCACACAAAGTGAAAGAGGCAAAGGCTCTGCTCTATTTTGGGTGTAACTGAGATGATGGTCCTGCACAGCAGGGAAGGCTGCAGGAAGCTCCTGCTCAATGGCCATCTTTCCTTGACCAGAATCAAAGGAGCACCTCAGGAAAGGCCACGTCTGCCTGGCCAGGCTGTCCTCAGCAGGGAGCAGCATTGTTGTCCCCTGGCCAAGGCAGGAGCTTTCCCTCCTCTGTGGAAGAACTGGGATTTTTATCATCCCTGAAGGGCTCCTTGTCCTCCCATGGTAGAGGAGGAGATGCCCCATCCCTGGTGACCATAAGGCCAGGTTGGATGGAGCTCTGCTCAGCCTGGTCAGGTGAAATTGTCCCTGCCCATGGCAGGGCAGCTGGGCTGGATGATCTTTAGAGGTCCCTTCTAATCCAAACCATTCTGTGATAGGAAAAGGAGCCCTCCCATGGGCTGCTCCAGGATTGCTCTTCCCCAAGGGTGGAAAGTGGTGCCTCAGTAAGGAGACCTTCTACTGCCTTTAGTTATTCCCAATTCCTCAGGGAAGTCCCCAGGGGTTGTTTCTCTCAATTGTGGTGGCTGCCACAATTGTTGTTTGCCACCAGGACATCAGGTAGCAGGAGCAATGCCAGCCCAGCTGCCCTGGCCCCAGGTGAGGCCCTGCTGTGCTCTCCTGGGGCTGGCTGTGCCCAGGCAGCTGCTGTGCAGCTCTGCCCCCACATCCCACCAGCCCTGTAAGTGACATTCCTGGGGGGCAAATGGCCCTGGCAGCCATGAGTGGGTCTGGTGAGTGGCACTGGCACCGTGGGCATATCCTCCCCTCCAGAGGGACAGGATGTTGCTCTGGGGAAGGAAAAATAACAGGGCTGACACTCCAGCTAGCAGAGCAGGCTGTGGGCAGCACCTGCAGGGGCTCAGCCAGACCCTAAAGCTGCTCATGTGCTGCCATCCCCATTGCATTGGCTCTTGTAGCCCGTGCTGGGCAGGCTGCACATGGGGCATGGGATAAACCCCATCCCTGTCTGATTGCTTGGGATTTTCCCTCTTGAGCTGGCCTCAGCAGAGGGCTGTGTAATTCCAAGTGAAGCTGGGTTTGAGTCAGGCAGCTGTGAGCAGATTACTCAGCTCCTGAGCCCCCTCAGCTCAGTGGCACTCCTCAGGTGAAGTGCTCTTTTACTGCTGAGATTAACTGTTGATGAAAAGGATATTTTTGAAGATGGCTCCTCCTGAGAAAATATTTGAAAGCGTTTGAAAATGGTTTGTGGGGAAACACGGAAAAGCTCAGGCCCGAAGGAGCTGTGGGGCTCATCTGTTCTGCCCCCCTGCCAAAAGGAAACTCAACCTGAGCTGCATCCAGCTTTGATTCTGGACCTTATTTTTACATTTTTTAGTGCACATCTGATGAAAAATTTCATCTTGATGCAACCTTCAAAATCTCTGTCAAAACGGTTTCAACTGAAACTTCTGCTGAAAGCAGCTGAAAAGGTTGGCATGGAAAGAAACGTTTCCAAATGAAATGTTTACTGACCTCCTCTGGATCCTTCCAGTGAGTTTTATTTTCCTATCTGGGTTTGAGCAGGAAAATTTTGTAAGATCTTCAGATCTGGAGGTGGGAATGGGCTGTGGCTGAGCCAGCTTCCTTCTCCCTCCCACGCGGGACGCTCGGGCTGTGCTGAGCTCTTTTGGGAGCTGTGGCAGTGGCTGGCTGGGGACAGTGGCACAAGTGGCCACAAATCCTGCAGATTTGTATCAGACACGGGCTTGATTAAAAATAAATGAATGAGTTTAAACCTCCTTGCTGTGTGTGGTGAGGACGAGACTTCCAAAGGCAGAGAGACCAGTGTGTGCCTGGAAAGGATCTGTATTTTATTACTCTCATCTTGGTTTCTTTTCCCCCTTGTTACTAATCTCATTATGTTTAAGACTATAAATTTCGGTTGGCACAAATCTGTATTGCTAAAATATTTTACCTTGAGTTCTCAGAAGCTCTCTCCATCTGTGAGGATAATACTAAGTATTAATTAACCAGCTAATCCTATGCAGTGCTTGGGAAACATAAAACATGACAAAGAAGCGACTCCAAAGTGCAATTCCATTCTACTCAAAGCAAACCTGTCCTTTTGCCAGGGGAGGAGGCTTTGGAGTTTGTTTTTTTTTTTTTTTTTGCTTTGAGAACAGCACTCAGCTTGCTTCGAGTATCTGCTCAAAGCTTCCAATCCCTTTTTGAATCAGAAAGGGAGAACAAAGGGTGCCCAGGACAGTGTGAGCACCTGGGGTAACCCAAGGGACACCAGCAGCAGTTTCTCTGTCCCTGCCACAGCAGCACATCCAGCAGGCAAAGAGATGGAGCAGTGCTGGTTCCATTTTTACCCCCTGACACTTATGACAGTTTCTGGCTCCTTCTCTTGGTGTGTTGCAGCCCAAAAGCTCACACTGAGCAACAAACCTGCTCCCCTGTGATCTGAGGCAGTGTCTTTGGAGCCCAGAGAAGGCCTTTGAGGAGGGTGAAGCCCCTCTGAGGAGTGTTGAGTCCCAGATTAGGATTAGGATTCAGGTGTGGAGGAGGCTGCAGAGGGAGCACAGGTAAATATGGGCTGGGCTGTGTGTGGATGCCTGGCAGCCTCCCCTCACTGTCAGCAGCACTGTGTCCTCTGCCAGTCCTGAGTTCACAGGGATGTGTCTCAGGAATGTGGGGCAGGTGAATGTTAGGGAGAAAATGAGGAGTTTGGGGGTCTGGTTGAACCTGGGGAAAGGGCTTGTGCAGCAGGAGCTGGGATTCTGGGCTTGATGTGCCAGAGGATTGCTTGTGCATCTGGCTGGGGATCAGGGGTACCCTGAAAAGTTGTGACAGGTTTATCCCTATGTCTCCTGGGTGTTTTGGAAAATCCTGCCTCTGGTGCTCCCGCTGTCACAGCCTCTGCAGAGCCCTGGCTCTGTTTGCCTCCAGACAATGCCAAGTGAAATTATTATCTCCTAATACGATCTCGAGGTGCCAGGCTTGACATGAGCAGGCTCACTGGGTTCCCAGTGTGTATTCACAGCTGCTAATCTGCTCCCTCCTGTCTCAGAGGAGCTGCTGTGGGCACGAGCAGGGCCAGCACTGGTGCCCTGTGTCCCTTCAGCCTCAGCTCTGCCTGGTTTGCTGCAAAGGAGCCCGTGCAAAGCCCTGTGCTGTTTGCAGTGGGGTAGCTGAGCTCGTGGCTCCCTCTCCACACACAGCACGTGCAGGGGAGGTGGTGTGGGATGTGCAGCCCTGTCACCACACTGCAGAGAGCTGGCTACAGCACTGGCACAGCCCTGCAGCACCAATCTGCCTCCTGCTCCCACTCTGCCTCGTGTTTGTGAAAGCTCTTCTGCCAAGCCACGCACCAGGAGTTCATGGGATTGCTGGGCTGGACCCTGCAGGGAGGTGAAGTCAGGAGCAAGGGTTGGACAGGGCACAGGGAGCTCATCCCTGAGGTGCTGGAGCTGGTGTCCCACAGAGGAAACGCTGCTGGAGAGAGCACAAAACCAATGGGGTTGTTCTGCATCCATCCCAATACCCCATCCTGGTAGTCAAGTTATTTTTAACACTTTTTTTTTCATAGCAACACAACAATGCTGTGCATCAGGGGAGGGCAAGCAGGCTCCCTTGGACTGGCTCTGTCAGGACTGGGGCAGGAGCCTGTGGGCACCAGTGTTCCCTTCCCCTGCAACCCAGGGCCAAGGCTGGCTGTCCTGCCCACACACACCCAGCGTCCCAGAGGAGCTGTGCAGTGTCCCCTGGGTGCACCTTGCAGCTGACTCAGTGCCCAATTTCACTGTGTTTAGTCAGGATTAAGGACAGTCACTTTATTTCCATCTGGCATTTTCCATCGGGGAAACAAACTCTGGAGCTGAGGCTGACCAGTTGCATTGGAGAGCCTGTCCTGTGGTGGTGTGGACACTTGCACTGTGTCCACTCCTGCAGGGAAAGTCCTGGGGAAGCCATCTGAGCCTCCAGAGCACAGCCATGGCCAAGCCAGTGCCCTGAATCCCAGAAACCCAGCCTGGGTCAGGCTGAGGGCCCACAGGGGCTCCCCTGGTGCCACCTCCCTGCTCCAGCAGGGCCACCCCAGAGCTCAGGGCACAGCAAGATCTGCAATGTCCCCAGGCAGGGACACTCCACAGCCTCTCTGCACAACCTGCTCAGGGCTGGGCACTGCCAGGGCAGAAGTTCTGCCTCCTGTGCAGGGGCAGCTCCTGGGCTCAGCCCTGCCCGGGGCTCTGGGGCCATTGCTGGGCCTGGAGCAGAGCCTGGGGCTGCTCTGCCCTCCCTGGCACAGGGACAGACAGGGACAGACAGGGGGACACAGGGACAGACAGGGGGACACAGGGACAGACAGGAACAGACAGGGGGACACAGGGACAGACAGGGGGACACAGGGCTGAGGGACATCTGCCCTTCAGAGGGGACCTTGTTGTGCTTCAGTCACAGCAGAGCTGCAAGTGCTGACACCATCCCTGACTTCAAATCCAACTCCCACACTCACTCAGCTTTCAGACCTGTTTTTCTTCCCTGTTTTCAACTCTGGAAAATGCTGAGTGTAATTTAGGGTGTAGAGGGTGATAAAGTGAGGGTGGGGGCACAGATGTGATGCAGACTCTGGGGTTTAGTGCTCAGCACAATGCACAGCAATGGGCACCTGTCCCCAGCCCAGGCTCTGCCCCACCTTCACAGCAGCCTCTGCCCAGGCAGTGCAAACCCTGTGAGACCAGCACAGACACTGCACAGCTGGAGTGCCAGCAACTGGCTGTGCAGTCACCCAGTGCCAGCAAAGCCCTGCTCTCCATTGCAGGAGCCCACCGTGGTGTCCCTGCCCATGGCAGGGGCTGGAATAAGGTGATCTGTAAGGTCCCTTCCAACCCAAACCCTTCTGTGATTCCTGTCTGCTTCAAACAGTGCTCTGTTGGTCTTGAATCGGTGTTCAGATCTGAAAAACCTGCACTGCTCTTTGAGAAACCCACATCACAAGAAATATGTTAAGCAGCTCCAGCCAGGTGCAGCAGGGAGCAGGGAAGGTGCTGCTCGGCAGCACAAACCAGAGGGTTGTGATGCAGAAGGTCAATTTTGGCCCTGGACACAGAAAGCAGAAAATCAAAGAGTGTGAGGGATTTAAAAGGGGATCTGAGGCCAAGTGTTACCTCTGTGCCAGGAGTTCTAAAGCAAGGGACTGTTTCCCACAGTGCTGTGTGAGGAGGAACTGGCTGCCTGAACAGCATCCCTGACCCTGCAGGGATCCAGCACCTCACCTGCCTTGTGTCCTTCGAGCAAGGCTGGGTGGGACCAGCTTCTCCTCCTCCTCTCTCTGCCCTTCATGTCCAGACTGGGCAAAGTGGCATCTGCTTGGAATTCCTGATGGCCCAGGATAGTCCTGCTCTTCCTGCCTGGGCACGGCAGAGTCACTCCTGCCCACTGACAGGCAAGGTAAATCCCAGCAACAAATGTGCTGGAAAAGCTGCTGCTCTCAACCCTCACACTGGCTTTAAACAGCAAATAAAGGAAGGAAGCAGACCTGGAGCCCCTGGGAAGAGCAGTGTCCCCTCGGTGGCTCTTGGAGGAGAAGCACTTGGGGGTTCTGGTTGCTGTCCCTGCCCAGCCGTGTGTCCTGGGGCCAAGGAGGGACCTCGGAGGGGGCAGCAGTGGGGTGGCTCCCACTGCTGGGAGCCTGGTGCTCGGTTTTGTTCCAGTCAGGGCTGGTGTGAGTGCTCTGAGCTCCGTGCTGACCCGGTGGGATGTGCCACATCTGTCCTGCTCACAGGGCAGGCATGGCCCCTGCTGGGCAAGGTAGGGCAGGACCTGCAAGTCCTCCTGGCACGGCCACCTCCCACCAGCTGGAGGTGCTTTTGTTGCAGGGCTTCTGCCAGTTCTCTCCAAGATATCAACTGGAAACGTTCTTTTTCTGCTCTAAATGCATAAGGATTTCTGCCAGTATTGCAATGTCACATGGAAATCTGCCTCTGCATACATCCCTCTTATTACTGGAGTAGCAAATGATCCTTATGGGGACTTAGCCAAGCCTCTCCAGCCTGAAGGGTCGATGCAAAATTTGAATGTGTGCTTCCTCAAAGCCTGTAAGGAAACCTCTTTCACCTGCAGTTGCTGGGGCAGGAGCACATCCCAGCCTTGAAAATCCCTTCTCAAATGTGGCTGGGAGGCCCACACAAGGCATCTCCTCCCCACAGCAACGCCTCCTCACAACCCTGGGCTGTTTGCTCCCCAGCTCTGCTCTGACCTTGGTCCATCTGTATCTTCTGGCTGAGCAGCTTCAGCTCTGCCAGCCCCAGTGCTGAGCAAATCAGGGAGGGTTCCTGTCGTAGGCAATGCTGGCAGAGATGGACACTGCACTTGAGGTGCTTCATTAGAACCATCAGAAGGCTTCAAGCATCAGCACCTTGTTAGTCAAGAGTCACCCAGACCTTTTCTCTGGATCTCCCAGGAGCAGCTCCACACAGCTCTGGCTCTGTCTCTCTTCTCCAGTTCCCTAACAACACCACCTAACCCTTTGTGTCCTACATACAGCATCTCACCTTTTCTGGCTCTTGCACGACCTCCTGTCCCCAGCTCCTCACAGCACAGCCAGCAGACTCCAACTGACTCCCCACCAGCTCACTCACTCCTTATCACACCCATGGTAACATAGCAAGGGCAAGAGTGCCCTCAGCAGCCTCTCCTTTGTCTCCCCACAGGTTCCCTATCCCGGGGCAGCTGTTGCCTGGGGGGTGTTGCTGGGCTGAGAGGTTAATTGGTTATGGGATCCCACCAAGCTGGGGTGGGGCCCTGTGCAGCCTGACCTGGGGGTGCCATCCCTGTCCCTGGCAGGGGGCTTGGGACTGGGTGTGTTGCAAGGTGAGCTCCAGTCCAAACCATTCTGTGATCCCTGCTGGCAAATGGAAACAGAAAACTGGCACCTTAAACACGGCAAAACTGGCACCTAAAACATGGCAAAACTGGCACCTTAAACGTGGTAAAACCAGCAACTTGAACACAGCAAAACTGGCACCTTAAACACAGCAAAACTGCACCTTGAACATGGTAAAACTGGCAACTTGAACATGGCAAAACTGCACCTTAAACATGGTAAAACTGGCACCTTAAATGTGGTAAAACTGGCACCTTAAACGTGGTAAAACTGGCACCTTGAACACAGCAAAACTGGCACCTTAAACGTGGTAAAACTGGCACCTTAAACACAGCAAAACTGCTCCTTAAACTCGGCACAACTTGGCCATGGCACAGCACCAGAAAGAGCCCAGAGGGGCGGTGGGCAGTGACTGCCCTGCTCTGCAGCAGGATGGGGGTGCAGGAGCTGCTTCTGCTGGCTCCTGCCTGCCCCTCAAACACTGCCCCAGCTCCCCGGGGTGACATCAAGATGGAGCCTGTGCTGTCCACACTCCCCGAGGAGCTGCCTCAGATCTGTTTATAGGCACCTGTGAAGTCCTCACCCTGCTGCAGTCAAAGACTCAACTCCTGTTGCCTTCAAAGGCGGGACGGTTTCCCACTGAGCCCGCATCTCCCACCCCCTCCTCCTCAGATCCTGCTCCTGGACCTTTAGATGTCCTTCTCTTTTAACTCGACTAGATTGGTGCAGTCTGGAGCTATATTTGGGTTGGAATAAGCCGTGCCTGCCCCCTAACATCATTTGCTGAGCAATGTGGAGCTGGGTTTTGCAGCGCTCGTCAAGCGGCCGTGTCCCACGGCGGTGCCGTGTCAGGCGCTGCCTCGGGAGCTGCTCTGGAGCAGGAGCCTCTGAAGGCATCCCTGCCCTCTGGGCTTTTTGTTTCTAAAATTTAGGTTTGTTCCAACTTGGAAAAAAACACATTGCACTCCCTGGAGGGGCATAAAGTTCTGCCCTGGCTCTGTGGGAGCCTGGGGGAGCTGTTCCAAGGGCAGTCCTTACCCTGCCTGGTCTCCAGCTTAACTGATCAAAATCCCTGTGGAACTTCCCAGTTTTGACAAATCACTAATTTCTACCAGCAAACTGTTCAGCTCTGAATTTTCCTGACTCCTGGTAATGTATCTAGACTGTAGGAAACAACTAAGAAATGCATTCTTCCTTCTCTCTTGGGTCCCAAAGACAACTGTGCATGAGCCAGGGATGCTGGGCTGCCTCTGAGGAAATACAGCTTGTTCCTCTGGAATCATCCTGAATTTACATAGTGTCCCTGAAATCAGAATCTCAAGCATTTTCCTTAATTATCATTAAGTTTTTCTCTGCTGCTTCACGCTTTCACTCAGCTTCACAAAATTCTGATCATTCCAGCCTTTCCCCATCCCTCTGGCTTTAATTTGCAGCCCATCACAGCGCTGCTTAAGAGAATCAATCTCCAAGTTCATTACCTCAAGCTCTTGCCCGATATGTTCTCCTGTAGTTTGGATAGATTGTGGTGTTCTTCCTCAAGATCTTTATTTTTCTCTGCTGTGGCTGATTGAGACAAATTACCCCGGGTGAGGAACACGAGGCTGATGCTGCATCCTCAGCCCAGAACATCCCAGTGCTGGCTCCAGCAGGTGCAGAGTGGCCCCATCAGAGAAACCTTGGTCACTGAAGTGTCTGGTGGTGACATTCATTGGATCTCAGAATGCTTTGGGTTAGAAGAGACCTGAAACTCAACTTGTAACAAGTGGGACACCTCCCACTGTCCCAGGCTGCTCCCAGCCCCAGTGTCCAGCCTGGCCTTGGGCACTGCCAGGGATCCAGGGGCAGCCACAGCTGCTCTGGGCACCCTGTGCCAGCCCTGCCCACCCTGCCAGGGAACAATTCCTGCCCAATCTCCCAGCCAGCCCTGCCCTCTGGCACTGGGAGCCATTCCCTGGGTCCTGTCCCTCCAGCCCTTGTCCCCAGTCCCTCTCCAGCTCTCCTGGAGCCCCTTTGGGCACTGGAAGAGCTCTGAGCTCTCCCTGGAGCCTTCTCTCCCCAATATCATGAAGTTTCTCATGGCAGTTCTGTGAGGGAGTTGGTGTCTGTGCAGCTGTGGGCCGGGCTGTGCTCAGGCTGGGTGCAGAACTCTCCTCTCCTCCCGGTTCCAGGCGTTCGCGGGGCTGCCGTGGCCTCGGGCGGTGACAGAGATGGACAATGCCAGGGACACAGCTCCTCATTCCCCTTCAGTGCCCAGCAAGGGCAGCCCGGTGCAGCACAGAACCGTGGCTGCCCGGCAAGAGGGGCTGTCTGTGGCCAGTGCTGCCCATAAATCACCTCCCGACGCTCCCTGTAAGAGCCGAGGCTTTTCTTAGAGCCTCAGCATCCCCAGCGGGCACCAGCGCTGCGTGAGGCTCTGCCTGCACTCACACAGGCTCTTCAGGAGCTCCAGGGGCCAGCTATGCATTGATAGACCAGGCTCCAGGCACGACATTTGACTGCATCCGTCCCGGCCCCGGGGATGTCGCTGCTCACCCCGGAGCCGCTCGCCCTGCCCGGGAGGTGGCAGCGGGTCCTGGTGCTGCTGCCCTGTGGCTGTTGGTTGGATTTTCCTGCTGACAGAGCCGGGCTGGCTGCTGGAATCACGGCTTTTCATCAGTCCTTTGGTTTGTCCTGGGGACCAGGAGCGTCTCGTGTCCCACGGTTGTGGCAGCAGGTGAGCGATGAAACCCTGGGTCAAATTAAACTCCAATGAAAAGCTGTCCCCATAACCACAAACAACTATTTCTTTAAGGTGTGTTGGCCTTCCACTAGAAAAAGAAGGAAAAACATTTTAAGGGCTTAAAACATGAAGTCCCAAGTGAAGTATTTGTTTTAATACCACCCCCTTATCCCTGTTCCCTTCAGGCAACGTGAGCTTTCATAACCTCGTTTGGCCACAGTCTGGGGGGCCTTGGGGGCAGCAATAGCTGTCGTTTTAGGGGTGGAAAGAGAAAAAAATTAGCCAATATGTGCTGGAGAAATTGGTGCTGTTCTTCTTCTCAATGTCTGATCCCGTTTCCTTGAGGACAAAGACCAGAACAAACCAGAACAGGGGAAGGAGCAGCGTCCTTGTAGCTTGGAGAGCTCCTTCCCCACTCCTCACGGCAGGCAGCAGCACCAGCCTCTTCCTCTGGGGCTCCATACACCCAGGAAGGCTTTAGGAAACATTTGGGCACTGGGGCACTGCCCCCCAGGCCAGGCCTCTGCCCTCGGTGCCCTCTCTCCATCCACGGGGGACAGCAGCACTCCCCAGCCTGCCTCTGCTGAAATGTCAGAATTCGGACAAACCAGTCATTTTCCTGCGCAGTGCAAAGTCCCGGCGGACCAACCACGAAACCTGCAGTAAAGGACACATCCTCCTGGCCCTCTTATTTGTGTCTGCACTGTCCCCGGCTCTCATTAGTGGGGATTTATTCCTGCAGATCGGGCGGGATGCCTGCCTGGGCTGCCAGCAGCCCGTGCTGCCCCTGCCCTCCGCAGCGGCTCCATCGGCTCTGCCCGGCCCAGCATCCCTGCCCTCCGGGGAGCCGCCTCAGAGCTGCTTCCCAGCTGGGCAAGAAAACAGATTTGCGGCCCAGGCCCTGTTCCCTGATCCATCTGGAGGCAGGAAAAGCGGGACAACGAGCCACGCTGGGTGTGGTGACCCCGCAGGGCCTCTCCTGCCCCTGGGTCTGTCACTCCCTGCTCTCCTCCGGCATCGTTTCCCTGCAGAGGAGCGTCCCCAAAGCTCAGGCACCTGCAGGGCCCATCCAGCGGGCTGACTTCCCCCCCAGGTGCCACCTGGCCAAGGTTATTGGCGGCTGAGAGCCGAGCTGGCCGCGCCTCGGGCTCCCAGGTATTTGTTTGCTTTCCTTCCTTCCTCCTGTTGACTTTGCAGGAGCAGCCTGTGCGCGCAGGGACCTGCATACAGATGTCCCCGTGTGGCTGGCAGCTGAATCACGCCTCTCCTATTTTTTTTTCTTCAAACTCGGCCCCCGCTGACATTGAATTAAGGGCTTTTATTATCACTTGTGCAGGGATTTTTCTTTTTTCCCTCTTTGCCCGTGCCTGTGCAGCCATGGCCATCCTGGCTGCCCCACTATTAATAGCTGCTTTTACCTTTCATGTGTGAGGCCCAGCACTTTTATTGCAGCTCTTTGGATGTGACTTCAGGTGTTTCCAATTCTCCCAGCAATGTCTTCTCCCCCCTTCAAATTCTTCCTGCCTATTTTTGCTTCTTTTTATCTCAGATCCTTTTGTTCCCCGCCCAGAAACGATCCTGCCAGAGGATGATTTTGTTGGTAGTACTGCTCTTGCATTTTAGACTTCTCAAGGACTAATGAACTTTATTAGATTATAATGAACTTATTACTCAGCGCTGCTGACCTGCTTTTGAAAGAACTTGAATTATTATTTGGAACAGGCCTGTTGAGGGACTGTATTTTTTTTTTTTTTTTTTTTTTTTTTTT
>VWYO01006936.1:153546-168040 GCA_013400275.1 Rhadina sibilatrix | reverse complement strand
CCTGGCCCAGTGTTGCGTGGCAGGAGAGCACAGCCCAGCCCCTCCAGGTGGGGCAGAGGGAGGGTCTCTCAGTCCGTGCTGCTGAGGTCTCTGCTCAGCCCTTATTCCAGGCTGCACCTGCCTGAGGGAGACATGAGGTCAAACCATCCCCTGTCCCTTGCCCAGGTGAGGGGCTGGCTCTCCTCTGGCTCTGCAGAGGAGCAGGCTGGGTGGTGTTGGGGTGGGTTTCCTTGGGGGCTGGAGCAGAATGAGTGCAGGCAACGTGTTTTCCCTTTGGGGCTGTGCCCAGTGGGCCTCTGGGTGCTCCCCAGCAGCTCTGTGGGGTGTCCACAGGCTCCCCAGCAGCTCTGTGGGGTGTCCACAGGCTCCCCAGCAGCTCTGTGGGGTATCCACAGGCTCCCCAGCAGCTCTGTGGGGTGTCCACAGGCTCCCCAGCAGCTCTGATTTGCCCCGGTGCTGGTCCAGTGGTGCTGGTCCAGTGGTGCTGGCTGTGGCCAACCTTGGCAGGGTTTGATGGGGGTGCAGTGGCCCGGGCTGGGGGCTCTGTGCTGGGCTTGCTGCTGCTGCTGGGAGGTGCCTGGCTCCATCTCTTAATTGGACTGTTAGCTGAGCAGGCCTGGCAGTCTCCGGGGAGCCTGATTCAATTGTCTCTGATTGCCCAGCCACTTCCCCGCCGCGGTAATTAAATGCTGAACTTTGTCTTGGTTTGTGTCCAATATAACCTGTGTGCAGGGAGGCAGCCCTTGGCAGCCAGCCCTCTCCCAGGTCCCTGTGCTCAGGATGGGGCTGGGAGATCCTTTCCCAGGCAAGGGGGCAGATTCTCCTGTGGCCTGAGCCCTGGGGAGGGCCGTGCTTGAGGTGTTGGCCTGGAGATGTGAGAAAACCTGGAGCCCTTTGTTCTGATCCTACCCTGGGGAGCTGCTTGGCCAAGCTGAGCGCCCCACACGCCACCTCACCTGCTGGGTCTGTGCTGCCTGGGCTGGCCTGGACCCAGGGGATGTCCTGGGAGAGCACTGGAGGTGTGAGAGCTGCTCCTCCTGGCCGGCCTGGGCTGCTTGGTGGGGTTAGAGGGCAGCAGCAAAGCATGGACAGCAGGCTTGGGGCAGAGGAGAGTGAAGGGAGGGAGCAGAGAGGGCAGGGGGGCTCTGTGCAGGCCTGGCCCCTGGGCAGGGGAGGCTGGAGGGGGCTGCTGGCTCTTTGTAATCATGAGGAAAGCAGCTAATTAAATACACAGATGAAGGGATATTTTATTATTCAGCTCTTAGATATCTATACTGGCTTTACTCTTCCTGTAAAATCCATGCTCCAGCTGAGCATGTGAACTAGTGCCCTTACATTTTGTGACATCTATCCTGCACTGGTGAACCTGCAAGATGATAAAGGAGGTAAATTACTGAAACAGTAAACTAGCAGAAGGCAGTGCAGAATGCTAAGAGATGAACTTGTGATTAAAGGGAGCAGAGCTGGGGCCATGGGAGGAATGGGGATGGGAGCAGGGCAGGCACAGGGGGTGTGGGGATGGCAGTGGGGTGAGTGCAGGGCCATGTGGGGAGGGGAGATGGGGTGGATGCAGATGATGTGGGGAGCAGGGTGAGCACGGGTGGTGTGGGAACAGAGGCAGGAGCAGAGCGAGTGCAGGCAGGGTGGGGAGAAGAGCCAGGTGCTGCCTGGGCTTGCCCAGCCCACCTGCCCCGACAGGCTCAGGGAGCTGGGCTGTGCCCCTGCTGGGGTCTGCCAGCTCCAGCTCTGCCAGCCCACAGCAGCTGCTGCCCGTGCTTGGGTGGGGGCAGAGCCTCAGCAGCACTGCAGTGGGCAGCCTGGCCCCTCTGCACACAAGGTGCACAGGAGCTGGTGGCTGTGAGCATCTGGGGCCTGGCAGGGAGAGGGAAAACCCCACGGAGCTCTCCCACCCATCACTCTCCAGCTCTCTGGCTCTGCTCCCGGGACAACCAGCCCTTCCTGGCTGGGCAGCCTGCTCGGGAGGGAAGAGGAGCAGCTCTCTGTAGGGTCTGCAGGCAGCTTGGAGGGATGGGAGCTCTTTGTGACCCTGCCCAATCTGCGAGCAGCTGCCCCTGCAGCCTCCTGGCAGGGCTGGGAAATGTTGGGATGTTGGAGGGTGTGTGTGCCCAGGCTGCCTGGGAGGTGGAACAGCCCCTGTGTGGCGTGGGTGATCCTGGGTGATGATCTGGGTCCCTCTGTGTGCCAGCAGGGTGCTGTGGCCCGGTGTGTGCCCACAGGCAGTTTGGTGGGGCTGTCAGGGCTCTGGCTCTGTGCCCTTCAGCTGTGGGAGTGTCCTGCCATGGCTTTGGCAGAGTGCTGGGGGCCAAAGGAAGCTCTGAGCCCCTTGGGGCTGCCGTGGTGCTGGGCTGGGAGACAGGAAGCTGAGATAATTGGGTGAGGAGCTCATGAACCCAGCCATGCACATCAGCCAGGCTGTGCCTTCCTGAGCAAGGGGACAGCCTCCCTGGGGAGTACAGCAGGCTGCTGGTGTCAGCAGTGTGTGCAGAGATAATTGGCTGTGCCCAGCCCAGCCCACCCCCTTGCCTCTTGTAGGGCTTGAGATGCTGGGATGGGGAGAGCTGTGCCTGCCAGGATCAGAGAGACCCCCAGGCTGACCCTGCCTGCGGAGCCGCCTCGCAGTGCCCACCTGGCACTTGGCTCCCAGCCCCTCCTCCACTGCCCCCAGCCTGGCACGGGGCAGCAGTGCAGAACAGCTCACCCTTTGTGCCTGCCCGGGCTCCTGGGCCTCAGCTCCTGCCCCTCGGCTTGCAGGACCCGCTCCCCGCCCTCTTCCCAGATGCTCGGTGTGGCCGGCAGCCCAGCCATGGAGACAGAGCTTTCAGAGCCTGCCAGCCCGGCAGGGATGGGAAGGGCAGCAGTGGAGAGGCTCCAGCCGAGGTCCCCTCTGTGCCTGTCCCTGTTGTGGCACGCCTGGCTCGTGCTGCTGCCCTGGGATGCTGCTGCTGCTGGATCTGGGACACCCAGCGGGAGCTGCCGGCTGGGGAGGTGTTGGAGTCCAGGGTATTCCTCTGGAAACCCTGGACAGTCAGAGACCTGTACAGGGGGGTTTGAAACCTGTACAGGGGGGTCTGAGAAATGTACAGGGGGGTTGCAGACCCTGGCATAGACCCCAGACAGGCAAGGGCCTCGACTACAGCCCATGGGAAAAGTTACCAACACTACGGGAAGAATTGCAAGCTCTCAAGGGTAATAGAAAGTAGTAATATTTTAACATTAAGAATTTTAGAATAGGGATGACCAGAGACAAGATGGAGGATTCTGGGCATTGCCCTGGGGTCTTCTCCTTCTTCTTCATCTCCATTTTGCACAGTGCTGATGACATTAAGTAGATTTAGAGGGATTGGGTTAGAGTGAAAAACACCTGTTTAGTGTATAGATATTGGTTCACAATTGTAAATAATGAGCAGGTAACTTTCTGTATATAAGATGACGAGCTGGGGGCAGGCGGGCAGTTGTCACCTGCTGCCCGTGCTGTCCAGACCCTGGCAGAGCTCAGAGAAAAAGTTTGTGATAAGATAAAACAAACAAGAAGAGCAGCCTTGAAAAAGAACATCTAAAGGCTCCTCGTCTTTTCTGCGGGCGGCTCGGGGCTTCCTGAGGGCCAAGGGCGAAGAGCACCCTGATCTCGGGGGAGCAGAGAGCCCCCCGAGAGGGAGGGACATCCTGCAGCCCTGCCTGCCCCTCTGTGTGCTCGGCCATCCACCTCCTGCCTGCTGCCCTGGCTGCCTGGGAAGGTTTTCTTGGCAGGAGCGTTTGGCCGGGAGCGTGCAGCTCTGCCCTGGCTCTGGGTTCTGTGTCATCCTTCCCCTTGCAGGGAGCTGGCCTTGGTGTGGTCCTTTCTCCTTGCTGGGGTGCAGGTCCCCTGGCTGGGACAGCCAGGGTGAGGGATGGGTCTCCTGGGTGCTTGGAGCTGGCTGGGCAGTGAGGTTTGGGGAGTGGGGCAGATGTTGGTGTATGGGCACTGAAACATCCCAGCATGGCCAGGCTCAGAGTGGGTTCCTAAATCCCCTGTGGAAAATCCATGTGCACACACCCCTCTAGTGCTGCTCGTGCTGTTGCAAACCCCCCCTCCCAGGTATTTAACCCCGTGGGGGGAGTGGAGAGACAAAGAAATATTTTGCTGAAAACCTGCTCTCGTTTTTCCTGAGAGGAAAAAAGAAAAAAAAGGTTTCCCAAATGTATTGTGGCTCCAGTTCATTCCTCTGCCCATTCCCTGGGGCTGCAGTTGCTGTTCATGTCTAGGGTGGGGACGGGGGAAAGCACATCATCTTGCTCCAAAAGTAATTAAAGTCAGGGATAATTTTTTTTCTGGAGGAGGGTGGAACCCTGGGAAGGCGACAGGAGCCAGTCTGGGACTGAGCACATCAGAAGCTGCTTTTTCTTGTGGCTGCTGAGCTAAATATATCCACAGAGGCACAGAGCCCTTCCCACGCCTCTGCTGCACGGGGTGAGGGGCTGCAGGGGGGCTCCTGCCCTGCCAGGGGCACCCTGTGCCCCCCAACACAGCCCAGGTGCTCCTTGGCAGGGTGGTCAGGCAGAGCTGCCCAGGACAGTGGTGGAGTCACCATCCCTGGGAGGGTTCAGAGTTTGTGTGGCTGTGGCACTTGGGGACGTGGGTTAGTGTGAGCATGGCAGAGCTGGGCAATGCTTGGTGTGAAATTCCCAGTTCCCAGTTGGGAATTCCTGGTTCCCAGTTCCCAGTTGGGAATTCCTGGTTCCCAGTTCAGAATTCCCAGTTTGGAATTCCTGGTTCCCAGTAGGGAATTCACTGTTCCCAATTCAGAATTCCTGGTTCCCAGTTGGGAATTCACTGTTCCCAATTCAGAATTCCTGGTTCCCAGTTCCCAGTTGGGAATTCCCAGTTCCCAGTTCAGAATTCATGGTTCCCAGTTCCCAGCTGGGAATTCCCGGTTCCTGGTGTGAAATTCCCGGTTCCCAGTTCAGAATTCCCAGTTCAGAATTCCCAGTTCCCAGTTCCCAGTTNTTCAGGGGTTGAAATTCCCGGTTCCCAGTTCAGAATTCCCAGTTCAGAATTCCCAGTTCCCAGTTCCCAGTTCAGAATTCCCAGTTCCCAGTTCAGAATTCCCAGTTCCCAATTCCTGGTTGGGGATCTTCGAGGGCGTTCTCAACCTGAACAACTCCAGGGTTCTGTGTTTGGAGGAGGTGTCACGGTGCCTGGGCATGACTTGGAGCTACATGTGAACACCTCCCTAACCCCTCTGGGGTCTCACATTGCCCAGTTCCCGGGCTGGTGGGATTCCTGGGAGGGCAGGGGTGCAGCATCTGTGGCAGCAGAGCTGGGGCACTGGGACACTGGGGAGCAGGAGCTCCTAGGCTTTGCTCCTGGGTGGGTGGGAGAGGAGCAGAGACTCAGAAGCTGGGCCAGGGGAGGTCAGGCTGGAGAGCAGGGAAAGGTTCTTCCCCCAGAGGGTGCTGGGCACTGCCCAGGCTCCCCAGGGAATGGGCACAGCCCTGAGGCTGCCAGAGCTGCAGGAGGGTTTGTGCACCACTCCCAGGGATGCCCAGGGTGGGGTTGTTGGGGGTCTGTGCAGGGCCAGGGGTTGCACTGGATGATCCTGGTGGGTCCCTTCCAGCTCAGGAGATTCCATGATTCTGAGTCCCTGTCCACACAGCAGCTGCTCAGGTCTCGGTGTGGCTTGCCAGGGATGTGGTTTGAAGGAATTAATAGCTGTGTTTATGGAGCACCCGGGGACGGGAGCTGTGCAGTCATTAGCACTTAATGAGAGCCATTTGCATGGCGCTTGGCTCCAAACTCCTTTCTCCATGAGTCCCCTGGGAGCCCCCAGCTTCCTGCAGCCAGTGCATCCATCACAGCCAGGGCTGTGCAGGCCCAGCTGCTCTGCTCCCACGTTTCCCAGGCAGGGGTGGAGTGCAGGGGGTGGGATGTGATGGGTGGGTCACGCTCTGCCCAAGCCAGGAGCCAGAGCAGCCTCGCCTGTCCTGGTGCCATGGTCGGGTCCAAGGCTGGGGGCAGCTTTTGGGCTGGGTGGTGCTTTGGTTCAAACGGTGAGGACTGCCTTGTGGATTTGCATTTCAAGCCTTTGTAGTGTGGGTTTGATGTGTCTGTGTCGGGGCTGTGCTGTGGCCTGGCTGCCTGGCACTGCCCCAGTCCCTGCTGGGGCTGCCTGGGTGCCATGGCCCCTGTCTGTGCCCTGGGTCCCTTCCATGAGGGCTGCCTGTCCCAGGCTGCTGCTCCAGGGGCAGTGCCAGGGGCAGGCTGTGTGCTGCCACCTGCTCTGTGCCCAGCCCTGCCTGTCACCTCGTTGGTGGAGGTGTCTGCTGGTATTTCTGGGATATGTCAGCCTCTTTTCTCAGCTACAGACAGGTGGGGGTTGTGGCTGGCTGCAGGAGCTGGGGCATCCCCTGCCCTGTGTGCTCTGTGCTACAGGCAGGGGTGCTGCCAGTCCCTGCCCACGTGAGCCATGATTCCAGCAGGGTTGGAGAATGTCCTGAGCTGGAAGGGACCCTCAAGGTTCACTGACTCCAACTCCTGGTGCTGTGCAGGACACCCTGGCAATCCCACTGTGTGCCTGGGAGGGATTGTCCAAACCCTCCTGGAGCTCTGGCAGCCTCGGGGCTGTGCCCATTCCCTGGGGAGCCTGGGCAGTGCCCAGCACCTTCTGGGGGAAGAGCCTTTTTCTAATATCCAGCCTAACCCTCCCCTGGCACAGCTCCAGCTGTTACACAGGGTCCTGTCACAGAGAGCAGAGAGCAGAGCTGCTCCCTGTGGGGAAGCTGCAGACCTTGATAAGGTCTGACCTCAGGCTGCTTTTGCCCAGTCTGAGCAGGCCAAGTGACCTCAAGGTCACTTCTCATAGGGTTCCCCAAGGCCCTTCACCATTCTTATGTCCCTGCTCTGGACACTCCCTGATACCTTCCTGTCCTTGCACTGTGGTGCTCAGAACTGCACGCAGCACTCAAGGGGAGGCTGCACCAGTGCAGAGCAGTGGGGAGCAGCCTTTTCCCTCTGGCTGTGCTGGCCTAGCCACGCTCCAGGACACGGATCACAGGATGGGCTGTGCTTGCATCCTCAGGAGCAGGCTGGTGTCCCCAGGATCGAGCTGCCCTCAGCCTGCTTCTCTTCTCTTCTCTTCTCTTCTCTTCTCTTCTCTTCTCTTCTCTTCTCTTCTCTTCTCTTCTCTTCTCTTCTCTTCTCTTCTCTTCTCTTCTCTTCCCACAGGATCCGTCCGCAGCTGCCCAAGGAGAAGATAGAGGGATGTCACATCTGCACCTCGGTGACACCTGGCGAGCCCCAGGTGCTGCTGGGGAAGGACAAGGCCTTCACCTATGACTTTGTCTTTGACCTGGACACGTGGCAGGAGAGGATCTACACGACCTGCATGGGGAAGCTGATCGAGGGCTGCTTCGAGGGCTACAATGCCACCGTGCTGGCCTACGGGCAGGTACAGGCTCTGCCTTCAGTGGCACTGGGGGGACACTGAGAGGGCAGGTTCAGGAAGGTGGAGGCTCTGTGAGATCCTTGGTATGGAGAGAGCAGAGTTGTCCCTGGTTGGGTGAGAGCTGGGGGCAGGGGTGGCCTTGGCTGGGAAGAGGGGTTGGCAGGGCTGGGGGGTGTGGGAGCTGATTGTGTTGCTGGGGGTCACCATCCCTGGAAGTGGTCAGGGTATGTGTGGCTATGGCATTTGGGGACATTAGATGGTCAGAGGATGTGTGGGTGTGGCATTTGGGGACATCATTTAGTGATGAGCATGGCACTGCCTGAGTAAATGGTTGGGCTTGGTTATCTTAGAGGGCTTTTCCAACCTGAAGGATTCCCTGATTCTGTGCCTCATCTCTCAGCCTTGCACACGCATGTGAGCACGCACGGCTCAGCAAGGACATTTGGGGATTCTAAAGCAGCAGGGGGGAAAATGTGGGGGCAGAGCTGAGCCTGGGAGGGCCCAGCCAGCTCCCCATCCCTGCCTCTGCACAGACTGGAGCAGGGAAGACCTACACCATGGGCACCGGCTTCGACATGAGCATCTCTGAGGAGGAGCAGGGCATCATCCCCAGGGCCATCAGCCACCTCTTCAGCGGCATCGAGGAGCGCAGGCGGGCAGCCCAGAGCCAGGGGCTGGCAGCCCCCGAGTTCAAAGTCAGCGCCCAGTTCCTGGAGGTGGGTGCTGGGAGCTCCGGGGGACACCGTGGGCCTCGCTCCCCTCCCGTGCCTTGGGCTCCTCCAGATCTCCGTGCCCTGGCTGGTTCCTGACAGAGCTGGGCCCTGCGAGGAGCGTGGCACTGGGGGTGGATGTGTGCTGGTGCAGAGGGGACTCGGAGCCCCCACGTGCTGTTGACCTCATGGTGGCTGCAAACGGGGTGGAGGGAGCTCCCACCATGGGGAAGGGTCTTATGGCTGATCCCCTGGGGATCCAGGGGCTCTGGGCTGTCTTGTTTGTTGACAAGACCTGCTCCTTGACCTGTTTGAGGTTCCTTGTCCTGCTGCCTTGGACCGGAGCTCCCGGTGAAACAGGAAGAGAAGAAAGTGCCACTCTTGGAGGACTGTGCTGTTCTCCATGTCCTTTGTTGCATCTCTAACCTTGAGAGTGCATCCTCTCCTGCCTCTTGTCCTGGCTTCTCCTATTCAAAAGCCTCTTCTGTTAACTGCTTCATTCCCTGGAGAAGTTTGTCCTGGGAAGCCCCCGGACCTCGTGTGTTGGCAGTGTTTTTCCTGAAGGTTGCTCCTGGGCTGAAAGAGCAAAGAGGTGCAAGTGTGAACTGCTTCAATGCCCAGTGAGAAAGCACAGGGTGATGTTGAGCAAAGCTGAGCTCCCAAACAAGCTTCATCTGATTGAGGTAGTGACCTGGGATGCACCCAGAGGAGATGGGCAGGGAGGGGCCCTGTGCTGTGATCTTGCCTCAGGGTGGCTTTGTTGGCCACCATCACATCTGGGTCTCTTCAGATGCTGACGGCTTGGAGAGGGCCCAAAGTCACCTCCTTGCTGGAGCAATCCTTCCCACTTCTGTCTCCATCTGCAGGGCCCCTGTTGGCTCCTGTGGTGCTGTTGTGTCCTCCATTCCCATCACTTGGCCTATCCAAGCTCCTGGTTGCCTGCCCAGTTGTGCTCAGTTTGTGGGGCTTCTCTTCAGGGATCCTTTGTGCTGGGATGGAAATGGGGACAATTTCCTGCCTGTCCTAGAGTCCTGCAAGGCTAAAGCAGCACATGGCCACATCAGGCACTGGTCACCAACCCTGCTGTCCTGGCAGGGGCACAGGACTTGTTCTGGCTGATCCCTGTCTTGTGACTTTGCTCCTGGGAGCAGGCTCTGGGAGCAGCTTTAAACCTTTGAGGAGCCTGGTGGCACCAGGGGCGGCCAGGGGTGGATTAGTCTGATCCCCTCTGCTGGCCAGGACCCTGCAATCCTTGGGTGACCCAGCACTCTGCACTGGGATGTGGGGGCAAGAGGTGACATTGAATGGTGGTAGCAGGGGGACAGATGGGCAGGGGTGTCCCTCCACCCCAGGCTGAGAGGGGACACTGTAGAGCTAAGATATGGATGGAGTCAGCTTTGGGGCAGCAGGGTTTTCCTGCACTCTCTGGTCCCCCTTATCCCCTTTGCACCTGACAGAGATGACCTTGAGCTGTGTTGAGAGTGGGGTTTCACTGCCTTGTGTGGCCAGGTGAGCCAGGAAGGTCAGGGGGATGTGTAGCTCCTGGGCATCTGCTCAGTGGAGCACCAGGAACTGGACAGGTTTGGGCAGCAGAAACCAACCCAGACTGCAGCTCAGAGCTTTGCATGGCAAGTTCTTGAGCACCAGTCTGTTGAGGAGTGGCTGAGGGAATTGGGTGGCCCAGCCTGGAGAAGAGGAGGCTCAGGGGGACCTTCTTTCCCTCTACAACTGCCTGACAGGAGGGTGGGGCCAGATGGGGGTCAAGCTCTGCTCCCAGGGAACAAGGAACAGGACAGGAAAAAACAGCCTCAAGTTGTGCTAGCTGAGCTTTAGATTGGATATTAGGAAAAATTTCTTCCCTGAAGTTGTGGTCTGGCATTGGTGCAGGCTGCCCGGGGCAGCAGTGGAGTCAGCATCCCTGGAACTGGTCAGGGGACGTGTGACTGTGGCATTTGGGGGGCATCAGGTGGTCAGGGGGTGTGTGGCTGTGGCATTTGGGGACATCAGGTGGTCAAGGGATGTGTGGCTGTGGCATTTGGGGGCATCATTTAGTGGTGAGCATGGCACTGCCAGGGTGAATGGTTGGACTTGATTATCTTAGAGGGCTTTTCCAACCTGAAGGATTCCCTGATTCTGTGCCTCATCTCTCTGCATGCACATGCTTGTGCCTCCTCTCCTGCACACGCACGCAGCCCAGCTCCCCTGCTCAGCCTTGCACACACCTGTGAGCACAGCCAGCCCTGGGGGAGTGGCAGCAGCGTGCCAGAGGGCAGTGCCAGGCTTGAGCCAGGCTTGGGCAGCCTGGTGCTTCCTCTGCTCACCCCGCTGTGGCCACTGCTGCCCCACAGCTCTACAACGAGGAGATCCTGGACCTGTTCGACAGCACCCGCGACCCCGACGCGCGGCACCGCAAATCCAACATCAAAATCCACGAGGATGCCAGCGGGAGCATCTACACCACGGGGGTCACCTCACGCCTCATCAGCTCCCAGGATGAGGTGGGTGCAGGGTGGGGCAGGCACAGAGCAGGGGGTGGCAGCTGGGTGCTGCTGGCCAGGGATGTGCCACCTGGGGACAGCGTGGTGGGGGGAGATCTCCCCCAGGATGGGAGTGCAGTCCTGGGGGTGTTCTGGAAAAGGTCATAGAGTGTCCACTGAGCTGCACGGGGTCTGTCCTGACTGCCTAGAAGGGTGGTTGAAGGTTTTCTTCCCTGCCTGGTGTCGTTGTAGCTGATCCAGTGCCTGAAACAAGGAGCTCTTTCCCGCACCACCGCCAGCACCCAGATGAACGTGCAGAGCTCCCGGTCCCATGCCATCTTCACCATCCACCTGTGCCAGACAAGAGTGTGTGCCCGCCCAGAGCTGGTGAGATGTGGTCCTGCCTCGTGGCCAGGCTGTTCCTGGGTTCCATACCCAGGTGATGCATGAAGTGCCCTTGGGAAGGGGAGAGGGTTTGAAGTCTGGCAAAGAGAAGCAGGGATTTTTCTGTCTTCTTTCCAATCATAGCCAGCATTGGGATTTAATGGGAGCTGAGGGTGAGCTGATGCAGGGCAGGATAGCTCAGAGCAAGCTGCCCCTGGGATTCTATCCCCATCTCTGAGGGGCTGGACATGGAGGCTGAACGCTCAGAGTGAACATCTGAGTGAAGGCAAGGGAGCCTCTGCCTGCTGCAGTCTGGGCTGGTGACCCCTCTTGTGTTGCAGGTGAATGAGGAGGTGAGCAGCCTTCTGGATGGATCCCAGCCCGCTGCCGAGTACGAGACCCTGACAGCCAAGTTTCACTTTGTGGACCTGGCTGGCTCGGAGCGGCTGAAGCGGACGGGTGCCACGGGCGAGAGAGCCAAGGAAGGGATCTCCATCAACTGTGGGCTGGTAGGGCACCAGGCTGTGCTGGGGGCAGGGGAGTGGCAAGGCAAGGACTGCCAGGGGAAGCCTGTCACACCTGTGGGTTTTGCTTGGAGCTACCCTGGGCTGTTGGGGTACTGCTGTGAAATACCCTTCTTCTTCTTCTTCTTCTTCTTCTTCTTCTTCTTCTTCTTCTTCTTCTTCTTCTTCTCCTTCTTCTTCTTCTTCTTCTAATTCTTCTTCTTCTTCTTCTTCTTCTTCTTCTTCTTCTTCTTCTTCTTCTTCTCCTTCTTCTTCTCCTTCTTCTTCTTCTTCTTCTTCTGCCCGCTCTCCTGGGCTTCTTGTGGCCAGCTCAGTTTCTTTGAGGGGCTTTGGAGGAATATCTCAGGGGACAGGGTAAAAGATTCCAAAAGAGGCTCTCACTTCAGGATCAGTCCAAGGCTTTATTCTTAAAGGGTTCCAGGGAAGAGAGTGAACATGGAGCAAGCATGGGTTTATCTGGTCTCTGGCTCAGGGAAGATAACTGGCCCTGAGCTAGAAGATAGGGAAGAAGGGTCAAACTATATGGTCACAAGCTTTAGGGGGTTTCTGGGGATAAAACAGCACTGCTGTCTGCTGGGGTTTGTGCTGCCCGTGCCTGGTGGCAGGAACACGCACAGCACCAGTGGTGAGAGCACAGTTCTGCTGCCAAAGGAGATTTGTGCTGTGGGGAGGGATAGAGCTGGGCACAGTGGTGCGGGTCCCAAAAGGGTGAGATCTGCTAATCAGAGCTAAAAAACCCACCCTGGAGCATGGTACAGCATGGGAGAGAGGCACAGCCCAGGCTAAGGGAAGCCCCATGCCTGCCCCTCGTGCAACCCAAGCCTGTGCTGCAGTGCATGCCCCAGGCCTGACGTGCTGGCTGCATGGCAGCTGTGTCCTCAGCCAGGGCTGAATCTGGGGGGGCTTCCCTTTGTGTTGGTAGCTGGCCTTGGGGAATGTCATCAGTGCCCTTGGGGACCAGAGCAAGAAGGTCGTGCACGTGCCCTACCGTGACTCCAAGCTCACCCGCCTGCTGCAGGATTCACTCGGGGGAAACAGGTAAGGGGGTCCCAGGTGGGGGCTGAGCTTGGGGTGTCCCCCTGCAGATGGGGCTGAGAGGGCTCTGGAGCTTTGTGGGAGCTATCTCAGGACTCCAGTTGCTGTCTGGTGAGGAGGAGATGCCTTCTTCCAGGCACGGCATGACTTTGTGGTTTGTAAAGACCGTGGCTCCTCATCAGCCTCAGGTGCAATTAGCAGCTTTGACAGAATCAGCTGGTGCAAGACCT
This sequence comes from Rhadina sibilatrix, assembly GCA_013400275.1. Classification (NCBI taxonomy): domain Eukaryota; kingdom Metazoa; phylum Chordata; class Aves; order Passeriformes; family Phylloscopidae; genus Rhadina; species Rhadina sibilatrix. The sequence continues at coordinate 155,238 of VWYO01006936.1, read as the reverse complement.
TCCTGAGTCCTCACAGGTCTGGGACTTGGCAAGTGATGGTGCCCAGCATGGGATTGAATTCCCTGCCTCTTCTCCAAAGAGGGAGGCACTGAGGAAGGGCTGCCTTTGCTCAGTGCTGTGTGATGTGCTTTAGGGGTCTTGTGGCTGCTCTGGCTGCTCTGGCTCTGGGAGGGATGAACCCAGTTCCTACCTTGTTTTAAAAGCCAGAAGGGCCCAGGATGGGCTTCCATCCAGGATGGCTGGGGGCACGTGGTCTGTGCTGAGTCCTGGGTTGCTGAACTGCCTTTCACCCTGCCCCTTGCATCCCCAAGCCAAACCATCATGATTGCCTGCGTGAGCCCCTCTGACCGGGATTTCATGGAGACCCTGAACACGCTCAAGTACGCCAACCGGGCTCGCAACATCAAGAACAAGGTGGTGGTGAACCAGGACAAGACCAGCCAGCAGATCAGCGCCCTGCGGGCCGAGATCGCCCGCCTGCAGATGGAGCTGATGGAGTACAAGGCCGTGAGTGCCCCTCCTCCTGCTCTGCCCCTGGCCAGCAAGGGAAGCGCACGCAGCCAGTTGTTCACTGCCCCCCAGTGAACAACTGGAAGAGTGACAGCGAGAAAACTCCTCGGTTTAGATGCAGTTTAAGAAGTGAAGCGAGCCAAGGAGCTCACGCCCCTTGTCCCATCACAGGGAGGTGTTCAGCCATCCTCAGCCCAGCAGGGCTCCATCAGGTGTGACAGTCACTTGGGACAGCACTCCAGGCATCCCCTGGAGTTTGTTCTTCCTTCCCCCAGCTTTATATGTTGAGCATGGCATCACCTGGTTTGGGATATCCCTGGGGGACAGCTGTGCTGGATGTGTCCCCCCAGCTCCTTGAGCACCTCTTGCCCAGTGCTGGTGGGTCAGAGTTTGGTGCAGAACAGCTCCTGACTCAGCAGGAGTTAAATCATCCCTGTGGGATCAGTGCTGTTCTCAGCACAGGTCCCAAACACAGTGCCACACAAAGCTGCTGTGAGGAAAATGAACTTCACCAAAGGCAAACCCAGCTGATGGGGTGACCCTGTTGAGGAGGTGGAGACAGATGCAGAAAGGCCCCTCCTTGTGTTTGGATTGGGGCAGGGTTAGTGGGACAGACCCTCCTGCCTCCCATCCCCTGCCCTATGGATAGGGGTAACTGCTAGGAGGAGTCAGGAGGCTGAAGGAGCAGGGTCTCAGCTCCTGCCTGTCAAGGCAGGACCTTGGCCAGGCTTTGGGGGTGCTAAGGCAGGGAGAAGCCCTGGAGCATCTCTCTGCATGTTCGGCTCAGGCTTTCCTGGTCCCTAGGCCTGTCCCCTGCTCTCATGTCTGGGGCTGCAGCAGAGGGGCTCCATGCCCCAGCTTGCCCTGCACTCAGGGGCTTCCCTCCTGTGCCCCCAGGGCAAGCGGGTGATCGGGGAGGACGGCGCCGAGGGCTACAGCGACCTGTTCCGTGAGAACGCCATGCTGCAGAAGGAGAACAGCGCCCTCCGCATGAGGGTGAAGGCCATGCAGGAGGCCATCGACGCCATCAACAGCAGGGTCACCTACCTGATGAGCCAGGAGGCCAACCTGATGCTGGCCAAAGCAGGTGAGGCTGGGCTGGTGGTGAAGGTGGTGGGCCAGCCCGAGCAGCAGGTGGGCCGGGGGCTGTGGTGCAGCCGGTGTCTGCCCCTACCCACCCTG
>VWYO01006936.1:137883-153419 GCA_013400275.1 Rhadina sibilatrix | reverse complement strand
CCCTGCTCACCCTGCCCACCCTGCCTGTGTCGCTGCAGGTGACGGTAACGAAGCCATTGGCACCCTGATCCAGAACTACATCCGTGAGATTGAGGAGCTGAGGTGAGTGGGCACACAGCTGGGCAGTCCTGGGCCAGGGGCTGAGCTGTGGGGGAGCTCACACAGCTCGGTGCCTGCAGCGTTGCTGGGCTGGGCTGTAAGCCTTGTGGAACAGCAGCTGGTGGCACTGCTGCTGTGCAGGGTTGAAGGAGGCCCAGCCTTGCTGCCAGGCAGTGCTTTGGCTACTGTTGTCCTTGATGTGGGCATTGAGGGAGGGGGAGGTCCTGTTTGAAGTGCCTGTGGTCATCCAGGGACTGCAGCCTCCCAGAGGTGGGTCCATCCCAGTCTCTTGCTTGATCCTGGTACCCTGTCTGGCAGCATTGTGGCTTTCTGACCCATCATTACTGGGAATGGCTTAGTAGTGACTCTGTCCCTGGCTCACACCATCTCAGCTCATCAAGTTCATTCTGTAGAAGACTCTGGGGGGACCTTAGAGCTCCTTCCACTGCCTAAAGGAGGCTTATAAGAGAGAGGGAGNCCCTGCCCATGGCCAGGAACGTGGAACGAGATGAGCTTTAAGATCCCTTCCAGCCCAAACCATTCTGTGATTATAAACCCAGTCCAGATCCCCTGCTGTGGGATGGCCCCTCTTGGACTGTGTCCTGTTCCCACCCCCTAGGACCAAGCTCCTGGAGAGCGAGTCCATGAACGAGTCCCTGCGCCGCAGCCTCTCCCGCGCCTCTGCCCGGCCCCCCCTGGCTCTGGGCTCCTCGCCGGGCGCTGCCCTGGCCGGGCTCTGCAGCCCCGCGCCCGCCCTGGACACCGAGGCCTCCGACGTGCTCCGGAGGGCCAAGCAGGACCTGGAGCGCCTGAAAAAGAAGGAGCGGCGGCAGCAGAGGAAGAGGTGAAGGGAGCTGCTGTTGGGGAGGGGGAGGCCGTGTGTGCCGCTCTGTCCCTGCAGGGTTCTGTCCTGCTTCCCCCAGTCTCTGCCGCAGCCCACACGCCTGGGTTCCTCTCCCAGCCGTGCCCTGCCCTTGGTCTCCTTTTCACCCACCACGTAATTCCAGTGGCAGTTTTCCCCAAAGGGTCCAAAAGCAGGAGGGAGGGTGGGTGCAGCACCTTTCTCATGCTGGGACTCAGCAGCCCCGCTCTGTTCCCCCCAGCCCGGAGAAGGAGGCGTTCAAGAAGCGGCAGAAACTGCAGCAGGACAATGGGGAGGAGACGGATGAGAACGAGGTGGAAGAGGTGAGTGCTCGCGCTGCAGGGGTGTCTGGGTGTGGAGCACTGTAATTGCCACACGTGGGACAGGGACCAAGCTCAGCCTGGCCCTGAGGCAGGCTGGAAGGGTCCTTTTGCTGAGGACTGCATGCTGGAGCAGGGGGGAAGCTGGATGCTCCCCAGTCAGCCTGGCTGTAGAACGAGGAGTCCATATTTTTGAGGGCTTGGTTTTCATCAGTGTAGATGAAGAGGGGCCAAGTTGCTCAACTGGGAAGGGATGGATGGGTCAAATTGTTGTTCCTCTCAGCAGCATGTGCTGGGGGTCCAGAGATGGTGCTGCAGCCCCTGGGCATCCTGTGTGGGAGGCTGGGTCCCACTTAGGGGGCTGTGGCCCATTGCTGTAGGGTGAGCTCAGGTTTAGAGGAGGGAGAAGCTGTGAGCAGAAGGACAGACTGTCCTGCTGGCTGAGATCAGGCACTCATCTCTTAGGAGGAGGAAGAACAGGATGAGAGTGGCTGTGAGGAGGAGGATGGGCGCGAGGATGAAGATGAGGACTCGGGCAGCGAAGAGAGCCTGGTGGACTCGGACTCAGATGCAGAGGAAAAGGGTAAAGTGTTGATCTGTGTGCAGCCATGGCCTTGGAGGGGCAGCTGGCAGTGAGCTCTGCTCTTGGGGAGCAGAGTTCTCCAGAACTCTGAGCCCCAACCACGTCTGCTCTGTGGGACTTGGAAGAGCCCCAGGGTTGCTGCAGTGCTCTTTGGGGTGCTGCTGCTCCCCAGCAGTGTGGGTTCCCATCATCTCCTCTGCCCTCTCCATGTGCTGTGACTCAGTGAGGCCATGGAAGTGATGCTCCCCATGCCTCCCAGCCTGACCTTCTCCTCTGCCTCCAGCTGTGAATTTCCAGGCCGACCTGGCGGATCTGACCTGTGAGATTGAGATCAAGCAGAAGCTGATTGATGAGCTGGAGAACAGCCAGCGGCGTTTGCAGACCCTCAAGCACCAGTATGAGGAGAAGCTGATCCTGCTGCAGAACAAGATTCGGGACACGCAGCTGGAGCGGGACCGGGTCCTGCAAAACCTCAGTGAGAACTGCCTCGCCCATTCTGACAGCCTCAGACCCCAGTTCCAGCTCAGTCTAAGTCAAACTATCCACCCCTTGCTCTGGTAGAGCTTTCTCACCCCCTGCCTCTACCTGAGTCCCTGGCACCCCCAAGACTCTGCTTGTCTTGCCCTGGGAGCAGCATCAGTCAGCTGCACAGCTCTGGACCCTGCTGCTGCTGGAGAGGGATGGTGAGGCAAAGCCTCCTCCAGCCCTGAGCACCGCTTCATGAGCTGTGGGGACTCCTGGGGAAACTGAGGGGCTGAGGGGCAAAAGACCCAGCGGTGTGGCTGATCTCCAGGCTTAAACAGGGCAGGGCCACCCATCTGTGTGGCCGTGGGTCTCAGCCTGCAGCTCTGCTCAGGCCAGCCACTCTACCTCTGTGCTGAGCTCTTCCAGCAGGTATTCCCAGCCAGACCCCAGTTGACGATGGGGTGAGGGGGGCTCTGCTGAGGCAGGGAGGGGCACGGTGCTTGGTGCCTCCAGGCAGGGTGCGTGGGCGCGGGAGGACCCCGGGGTGCGTGGCCGTTGCAAGCCCTCTCCCCACCCACCAGGCACCATGGAGTGCTACACGGAGGAGAAGGCCAACAAGATCAAGGCAGACTATGAGAAGCGGCTGAAGGAGATGAACCGGGACCTGCAGAAGCTGCAGGCAGCCCAGAAGGAGCACGCCCGCCTGCTCAAGAACCAGTCCCGCTACGAGCGGGAGCTGCGGAAGCTGCAGGCAGAAGTGGCCGAGATGAAGAAGGCGAAGGTACCTGGGCGTGCTGGGGAGGAATCTGCTTGTCTTGCCATGGGAGCAGCATCAGTCAGCTGCACAGCTCTGGACCCTGCTGCTGCTGGAGAGGGATGGTGAGGCAAAGCCTCCTCCAGCCCTGAGCACCACTTCATGAGCTGTGGGGACTCCTGGGGAAACTGAGGGGCTGTGAGGCACCTGTGAGGCACTTGCCCCCCTGCCTGCCCCCCCTGGCTGCTGGGCTAGCTCAGTTTCTGGGGAGCTTTGGGGGGGATATGCTTCGGGGATAGGGTAAAAGATTCAAAAGAGGCTCCTCCAACCTAAGGGGGATGTTGCAAGGCTTTATTCTTGAAGGGAGTCCCGGGGGCAAAGAGGGCAAACAAGGAAGAGCAGGGGTTTATCCGGACTCTCTGTCCCAGCACAGATAGCTGGCCATCAGCCAATTGAGACAGAGGGAAGGTAGGGTTAAACTAAAAAGTTACAGCTTCAGGGGGTCTCTGGGGAAAAAAACCATTTCCCCAGAGGAATACAACACCCCTGGACGAGCCTGGCTCCCTGCTCGGAGCAGCGTTTCCCGCTCCGGGGGCCCGTGTGTGCCCACGCTCGCTCGGCCCCTCCGCTGCAGGTGGCGCTGATGAAGCAGATGCGGGAGGAGCAGCAGCGGCGGCGGCTGGCGGAGACCAAGAGGAACCGCGAGATCGCGCAGCTCAAGAAGGAGCAGCGCCGGCAGGAGGTGAGAGCCTGGCTTGCCTGTCCCCGTCTGGCTGGGGAGGAGGTGTTTGTCCTGCTCTGGCGCTCCAGGTGCTCACAGGCACCTCGAGTGAAAGCATCCCAGGAGCCTGTGCAGTCTGAGCAGAGCGCAGCTGGATGGATGAAGGGCTCAGCTCCTGCTGTAGTTGTGGGGGATGCTGTGGGAGGGGGGAACATGCAACCAGAGCCAGCTCAAGGCTGGGAGCCTGCTCGTTGTTAGAATCGGGAGTGAGACTGTGCCAAAGGGCTGTGACCTCCCCTGGGCTGTCTGGGCTGGACCTCAGGGGTGTCTTTTTCTTTCTCACTGATGCAGTTCCAGATCAGGGCTCTGGAATCTCAGAAACGACAGCAGGAAATAGTGCTGCGGAGGAAAACCCAGGAGGTGAGGAAAGGGGGTTTCCTCCACACAGCCCCCAGCTCCTGTGGAGGTCTGGGCCCCAGTGCTTGGCTCAGAGAAATCCCATCCTTCAGACAGGGTTGGCTTTGGGAATGGGGTTCCCGAAAAGGAAGGGAGGGCAGGAACTGGGTGGGAAATGGTTGTAGGCAGCAGCAGAGTTCCCCATCCTGAGCAGCAAAACCAGAGTCGCCAGAAACCGATGCCTTGGGAAGGCTGACCTGAAACAGAGACTGGACAGAGCCAGAGAATAAAGTAAATATTTATTGAAAGGCCTTCAGGATACACCTTGGGCAGGGCAAGAGCCTGACCAGGGCTACACCCAAGGTAGACTTAGAATGGTCACAAAATGGATGACCAGTCTCAAGGACTTACACTTTTATAAATTTTGGTCCATTTACATATTGGGGTTTAATTGTCCAACCACAGCTCCAGGTTGTGAGGTTCCATCTTTCTTGTTTCTCCCTTCACTGTCGTTTGTGCTTTTGGGCCTGAAATTTGTCCTTGGTCTTCAGCAGGAAAAGGATTTTTGTCTACCTGCTCCGTGAAGAGAGCTTACTAACTCTTAATGTGAGGCTCAGAGCTGCACCCCTGGGCAGCACAGAACCTGAAAAACACGAAAGATAAAACTTGAGGCGCCAGCAGGGGTGGGCTGTGAGGAAGGAGAGGGAACCCCTGTGAGCCACAGACGTCCCTGAGCTTTGGGTCTGCGGAGCTGGTGCTCTCAGAGCCCTGGGGGTGTTGGGGCTGCCCAGCTGAGCCCCGTGTGTGTCCTTGCTGCGGGCAGGTGTCAGCGCTGCGCCGCCTGGCCAAGCCCATGTCGGAGCGGGCGGCGGGCAGGGTCAGCCAGAAGCCGGCCATGCTGGACTCGGGGGCAGAGGTCTCGGCCAGCACCACCTCCTCCGAGCCCGAGTCCGGCGCTCGCTCCGTCTCCAGCATCGTGCGCCAGTGGAACCGGAAAATCAACAACTTCCTGGGAGACCCCTCCTCCTCCATCAGTGGGGCTCGGCCCGCCAGGTCAGCTCAGGGGCTGGGTGGCAGCGGGGGGGACATGCAAGGGACCCCCGTGCCTGGATTTTGGCTGGTGGCAGAGGTTGGAGGGTGGCTTCTTAGTCCACTTAATATGAGTCAAGTCCACTTGACTCATATTAAATCAGTGATTTAATAAAAAATTAATATTATTATTGTTATTATTATTTATTATATTTATTTATTTATTATTTGTTATTATTCATTATTTGTTTTTATTATTTATTATTTTTATTATTTATGCTTTTTGTTTATTATTTATTATTTATTATTTATTCTTTATTATCATTATTCATTATTTTATTATTTTATTATTTTATTTTATTATTTTATTATTTTGTTATTTTATTATTTTGTTATTTTGTTATTTTGTTATTTTGTTATTTTATCATTTATTATTTGTTATTTTATTTTTTTATTCCTATTTATTTTATTATTTAATAATAAATGTGATAAGCTGTGCTGGCGGAGTGTGAGTGTCACCTACTCTTGAGCCCAAAGCTGGCCTTCCACAAGGATTAAATGCCACGGCACAAACCCTGCTGGACTCACCTCTTGTCCCACTTTGCTAGGAGGCAATGCAGAACCAACACNCGGAGCGGGCGGCGGGCAGGGTCAGCCAGAAGCCGGCCATGCTGGACTCGGGGGCAGAGGTCTCGGCCAGCACCACCTCCTCCGAGCCCGAGTCCGGCGCTCGCTCCGTCTCCAGCATCGTGCGCCAGTGGAACCGGAAAATCAACAACTTCCTGGGAGACCCCTCCTCCTCCATCAGTGGGGCTCGGCCCGCCAGGTCAGCTCAGGGGCTGGGTGGCAGCGGGGGGGACATGCAAGGGACCCCCGTGCCTGGATTTTGGCTGGTGGCAGAGGTTGGAGGGTGGCTTCTTAGTCCACTTAATATGAGTCAAGTCCACTTGACTCATATTAAATCAGTGATTTAATAAAAAATTAATATTATTATTGTTATTATTATTTATTATATTTATTTATTTATTATTTGTTATTATTCATTATTTGTTTTTATTATTTATTATTTTTATTATTTATGCTTTTTGTTTATTATTTATTATTTATTATTTATTCTTTATTATCATTATTCATTATTTTATTATTTTATTATTTTATTTTATTATTTTATTATTTTGTTATTTTATTATTTTGTTATTTTGTTATTTTGTTATTTTGTTATTTTATCATTTATTATTTGTTATTTTATTTTTTTATTCCTATTTATTTTATTATTTAATAATAAATGTGATAAGCTGTGCTGGCGGAGTGTGAGTGTCACCTACTCTTGAGCCCAAAGCTGGCCTTCCACAAGGATTAAATGCCACGGCACAAACCCTGCTGGACTCACCTCTTGTCCCACTTTGCTAGGAGGCAATGCAGAAACAACACAGATGCGTCCTCTGTTTCTGGCCAGCCAGATCCCAGGCATCTTCCTGGGGCAAGCCTAGCTCTCCAGCACGGTGTGGCCATCTGCCCACATGCCTCTTCTTCCCTTTGGCTGTAGGAAGAAGTTCCCCAAGAAGGGGACGAGCCAGACCTTCAGCAAAGCTGCCCGCCTCAAGTGGCAGTCGCTGGAGCGGCGCATCTTCGACATTGTCATGCAGAGAATGACCATTGTCAACCTGGAGGCAGACATGGAGAGGCTCATCAAGGTGGCTGTGGCACTGGGGACAGAGAGGGCTGGGTGGTGGGTGCAGGGCAGGGAGATGGCCGTGTGGACACTGCTAAATCCCCCTTTCCCTTTCCCCCCAGAAACGTGAGGAGCTGTCGCTGCTGCAGGAGGCGTTGCTGGGCAAGCGGGCAAAGCTGCAGGCAGAGAGCCCCAAGGAGCAGAAGGGTCTGCAAGAGCTGAACGAGGAGATTGAGGTGCTGGGGGCCAACATTGACTACATCAACGACAGCATTTCAGACTGCCAGGCCACCATCATGCAGATTGAGGAGACCAAGGTGGGCAGTAGGACCGGGTCTGGCTGGAAGGGAGAAAGTGAGAGCATTCCTCTGTGGAAAGAGCATCCTTGGGCACAGCCAGCTGGGGCTGGGCTCTGGTCAGAGCACCCAGAGTCCTCTGAGCTTTCACCCTTGGTGGGGCTTCACCCACACAGTCACCTCTCATTAGGTGATTAATTACAGAGAGGAGTTCTGGCAGGTCCTTGCATGTCCAAGGACAGGCTGCTGGTGTCCTGCTGCTCTGGAATTGTAGGGAAGCTGCGGCCCCCATTTGCCCATGGGGCTGGTGGTCACCTGTCCTCATGGTTGCTTCTTGCTCTGGTAACATCCCAGGAGGACTGGCTTTTTCCCAGCAGAAACTGTCTGGGTTTTGTGTCCAGTTGTGATGCTGGGCATGCCACTGGGCAGCTCCCAACTCCCCTCAATGCCTGCAGCCTGAAATGGAGGCTGTGTGCTGTCCCTGGCTTGTCCCCAGCTGTCACCTTGATTAGCAGGGAAGAAGGGCTGCTGTTAATTCATGCTAGGCTTTGGGTTGTGGATTTGGGTGAGCCTGGTGTCTGTTCAGTGTCTAGTTTTGTGCTGGAACCAGAATTTCTGTAGCAGTGCATGAGCCCTTCAGCACTGGTCAGTCCCATGGCCAGATGTCCCCAGCAGCCACTGGGCAGACTGGGGAGGGCGAGGGTTGGACTGGGCAGTGCTTGCAGGGTGCTGGGAGTGCTGTGCTTGCCATGGAGGCCCTTCCACCTGTCCCACATCCAGCAACAAAGCTCCCCTGCTGCATCCAGCACTTGTCTCTCCACGTTTCAGGAGGAGCTGGACTCCACGGACACCTCGGTGGTGATCAGCTCCTGCTCCCTGGCCGAAGCCCGGCTGCTGCTGGACAACTTCCTGAAAGCCTCCATCGACAAGGTGTGGGGTCAGGCCGGGCTGTGGATGTGTGACAGGGTTTCCTTCAAGGACCTGTGGCACCTGCCTGAGTGCACATTTCCGTCCCCAGGGGCTGCAGGTGGCCCAGAAGGAGGCCCAGATCCGCCTGCTGGAGGGGCGCCTGCGGCAGACGGACGTGGCCAGCTCCTCGCAGAACCACGCCCTGCTGGACGCCCTCAGGGAGAAGGCTGAGTCCCACCCCGAGCTGCAGGCACTGATCCACAACGTCCAGCAAGGTGGGGCCTGAGGCAGGTGCATCTTCAGGCCAGGTGTGCTGCCTGTGGGTGCCCACTCGTACTGGCCCTCCAGGAAGCAGCTGGAGGTGCTGTGGATGGGACCCTGCCCCATGTTGGGTGGGAGCATGTGCCCCAGCCATGGGTAACAGGGACAAGGGCTGGGTCACCCCCCACACCTTCCTGGGCTGCCCCTCTCCCTCTGCTGCAGGGTTTGGGTGGGGCTGGTGGCAGTGGTGGGGTCTCTGCTGCTGATGCATTGTCTCCCTCTCACAGAGAACGGCTACACCAGCACGGATGAGGAAGTTTCAGAGTTCAGCCTGGGCTCAGATGGGAGGTGAGCACCCAGCCTGGCGCTGCCTGAGGTGTGGTGGTGGCTGGACACAGTGCCTGATGCCATTCATGGGACCTTGTAGAGGGGCACGGATGAACAAAGCCCCACCTGAGCTTTGGTGCCCAGCCCTTGGTGGGGTGAGCAGGATGTCTCTTGGACATGAGCATGGAGTGAAGGCTTGATCATTCCTTGGAGAGGGGGTGCTGGGGTGCAGAGGGTGACCCAAGGAGTCTGGTGGACCAGTGGCACCAGCTTTCTGAAGAGAGTGTGGCACTGAAGATCCATTTTTACTCCTTTCTCCTTGCAGCATCTCCCAGTCTTTCACCATGAAGGGCTCAGCAAGCCAGGATGACTTCAAGTTCAAGGTTAGTTGGCCTTGTTGTGTGGCCTGGTCACAGAGACTGGGAGGAGGGATGGAGGGATGTTCAGTGATGCTTCAGGCCTCTGCTCTGCAGTCTGCACCTTGGGGAACCAGGCTTGGCACGAGGCAGTGTGGCTGCTCTCTGGATGGGCAGAACCAAGGTCTCCTGGTCCCGTCCTGAAGCACCAGAGATTTGGGAAACACCCACCACACCAGCCAGTCTGAGTGTGGACATCCCAAATCCCAAATCTGAGTGGCACCGAGGATGTCCCCGGGCAGGGCAGAGGTGGAGGGAAGCAGCCACTGTTCTGTCCAGGCTGTCACGTGTGCATGGAGAGCTGGCTGTGATGGGCATCCCAGTGGGACGTGGGGGAGCTGCTTTGTGACCAGAGAGCACAAACCCTTCCAACCCACAGCAGTGGCTGCTCCCACTGTCCCCCGTGCTGCCCGCCCCTGAGCCCTCTGCCCTGCTCTAGGGAGAGCCCAAGCTCTCGGGGCAGATGAAGGCAGTGTCAGCTGAGTGTCTGGGACCCACGCTGGACGTCTCCACCAAGAACATCACCAAGTCCTTGGCATCCCTCATGGAGATCAAAGAGGACAGGATTGGCTTCTCCATCCGAGACCCCTATTACAAGGAGAAGGTGTCACGCACCATCAGCCTGCCCACGCGGGGAAGCACCTTGTGAGCAGGGGGCCGTGGGGGTGTGTGGGCACTGGGGGGCTCATGGGGGCACGGGCCTGGGGGAAGCTGTGCCTGGCCTGTGGAGGTGCAGAGGGGTGAAGGGGAGCCCAATCCTGCACCTGTCCATGCTTGGCTACAGCATGCAGTGGTGAATTTCCTCAGCGGGGCTTGGAGAGTGTGTAGGAGTATCTCAGTACCCTTTGCAGATGGAGAGGAGGGTACTTCAGGAGCAGGGAAAGCAGTGGGGTGTGAGGGTCCCCAACTCCCTGCTCTGGGTTAGCAGCCTTTCTGGAGGTTTCTTGGGTTGCCAAAAGCACTCAGCACTCGTGGGCTGCCTCGAGATTGTGGCTCCAGCCCAATCTCTTGTTTGCTCTTCTGGGGGAGGACATTGTGGAGGGATCCTAGTGCAGGGGCAGGCACCCACTCTGCTTTGTTCACTGGCTTCAGTCCCAGGCAGTCCCGGGGCTCGGACACTTCGCCCCTGACCAGGCGGAAATCCTACGACCGCGGGCAACCTGCCAGGTGAGCTCGGGAGCAACGGGCAGGGGAGGCTGTGTGGCCCAGAGCAGCGTAGAAGGATTCTTTCTGGGCCCTGGTGTGCCAGCCATGTGCCAGGTGAGTCATGTGTCCCTCTGGTCCTTTTGGCTCAGGCCTGCAGACATCGGCTTCACGCCGCCCTCGTCCCCACCCACCCGGCCGCGCAACGACCGCAACGTCTTCTCCCGCCTGACGAGCACCCAGAGCCAGGGATCTGCCTTGGACAAGTAAGTGCTGCTGGGGTGAGAGTGTCTGAGTGAGGGGCACCCGGACCCTGGTAGCACGTCCCGAGTGCTGTGGGGGTACACAGGAACACCAGGGCTTGGATTGGCTCCAGCCAGCGTCCTGTCACCGCTTTACCTCGCCGCTTCTCCCTGTGATGGAGCAGCTGCCGTGCCAATGCTGTGCTCCTGCCCACTGTGCTCCCTCTGAGCCTGGCCTGTGCCTGGAGACAGGGTGGTGCCAGACTTGGACCCCTGGAAAGGCAAGGGAGCAGGATGGGGTGAGGAGATGAGGGCTCAAAGGAAGCTGATGGACTGGCATCCACCCACAAACGCTGCTCCAGCCTCTCCTGGCAGCAGGTCAGGTGCTGCTCTGGGCTCAGGTGTTGCTAGCAGCGCTGGTGTTCCCTGATGGAGATCTGCTGTCTGATCCTCACATGCCCTCCTGCTCTTCTGCTCTCCCCTGGTTCTCCATGTGTGCTTCTTCTTCTCCCTCCCTCCACTCCTTCTCTCTGTCCTACACTGGCTTGGATGCAATAACAATCTTCCCCCTCTGACTCCACTGCTGCCTTCTCTAGTCTGGGTTTTCTCTCCCATAATCCTGCTAATTTTCTGCCCCTAGGTCTGATGACAGCGATTCCTCTGTCTCGGAGGTGCTGAGGTATAGACAACTTTCTATTTATTATCCCTTCCTCCGCTCCTCCTTCTCTCTGTCAGGTGCCTGCTCTCCCTGTCCCCACATGGTCTGCCTGCAGCTTGCTGCTCTACCCCCTCCCAGCCTGTGTGTGTCTGTCCCCTCCTGGCATGCCACCTCTGGTGCCTGATGCTGTCCCTCAGCTGCAAGTTCAAACTGTTCCAGCTTGGATTAGCCCCTGGTACGTGGTGCTGGGCTCACTAGTGGGTGCTGGCTGGTGTGGGTTGGCAGCATGCTCTCCTCCATCTCTGATGGTTTCTGGCCAGCATGAGGCCACCACGTCCCACCCCTTCCCCAGCTCTCCAGCAGGATGGTGAGATGATGGGGAGGGGTGCTTGCATCCTTTGTGCAAGCTTCTTCCAGGCAGTTATCTCAGGTTCACCTCGGGCCTGCTTGTGCTTCCCTGGTGCTGAGTTGGAAAAGGTCGGTCTCTTCCCTAAAGAAATCGAGTCAGATTGTGGCACAGAGCTCAGCCTTGCAGTGAAGGTTCTCCTGGGCTTCTCCCCCTGCATCCTCTGACTACAGAGGTTTCCCAAAACAAGGGCCACATTCCCCCCATCCTTTAGGAGCATTGCAGCTTTCCAGTGCCTAAAAGGGCTTTTAACAAAGAGGGAGAGCAACTTTTTACACGGGCAAATAATGACAGGACAAGGGAGAGCAGTTTAAAACTGAAAGAGGAGAGATCTGGACTAGATGTTAGGAAGAAATTCTTCTCTGTGGGGCTACTGAGGCCCTGGCACAGGGTGTCCAGAGCAGCTGTGGTTGCCCCATCCCTGGAAGTGTTCAAGGCCAGGTTGGACGGGGCTTGGAGCAGCCTGGGATAGTGGAAGGTGTCCCTGCCCATGGCAGGGGATGAGATGGTGTCTAAAGTCCCTTCCAAACCAAACCATTCCATGATCACCTGTCCAGCACCCAGGTGTCCCCTGACTCTGCCTGTGCCCTGAGCTCCTGCAGGCTCCCTGTCCCTGGGGAAGTGACTCCAGGGCAGTCAGAGCTGGGTCACCCTGGGCAGTTTGTAGTCAGGCAGCCACTCAGAGTCCATGGAAGATGCCCCACCCTGCATGCAGGGATTTCCCCTGGATTCAGCGTTGCTTTGAGACTGGTGGAAGCACTGGGGGTGAGGGGAAGGCTGTTGGCTTGGCATTGCTGAGTGCAGAGCTGAGGAGCATCACGTTGCATGTGGCTTCCAAAGCCAAATTAATGAGCCCGTGCTTGTCCTCACAACTAATGCAAACCTTGCCCCATGCAGCAGTTTCCCTGCCTGTAAGAAGCAGCTAGCCCAGCTCGGGGTCTTGTGGCTGTGCTTGCTGACCAGGCTCCCCCACCAGGGGTCACACAGCAGGGTCAGGCTGGTGGTGCTCGGCACCCTGAGCATGTCTGAAGTGGACACTGGGTCTGAAGTGCAGGGGATTGGCAGATGATGTGTCCCCCAGGACACCCAGTAGTGTCCCTTGGAAGCAGGTTTGGCAGGGGTAGGTGCTCTCCTGCCCAGAGCCAGCAGTGGGTGCAGGAACAGCCATGGCAACAGGGACATGGGGCTGCAGGTGCTGGTGCTGCCCTTTGTCACCCTTGTGATCTGTGTAAAGGAGCAAAGCCCTGTCTCCAAATGCCACCAGCCAAAGAGTGACAGCCTCCAAGGGACAGGGGTGCTGATACTGGTGCTCTGAAATCCCAGCAGAGCTTCAGCTTCAGGCTGGAGAGGGCACAGTTTGCCCCAGAATGGACCTCAAGGCCAGTGAGCTGGGTCTCCTGAACTGTCCTGGGTCCGTGCTGGTGAGGCACGAGAGGTCTGTGGGGAGAGCAGAGGCCACTGGGCAGCCTCCCCCTTTCCCTGTCTCACTCTGGGGCAGAGGTGGGCAGGGGCTGCCCGTGGGGAGGTTCCTGGGGGTTCCACAGAGACCTCGGCTCAGACAGGCCACGTTCAGGTGGAGGAGCCTGTCTCACTGCTGGGCAGTGGAAGATGCTTGGTGTGAGACAGCTGATGTTCTTCCATGCCCTGGGGCCGTGGGCACAGTGCCCCTGCAGCCCTGTAGCTGTTCTCTCTCTCTCCTGTGAAGGGGCATCATTAACCCTGTGGGTGGCACCAAGAACGCCCGGACAGCCCCGCTGCAGTGTGTCTCGGTGGCAGAGGGACACACCAAGCCTGTGCTCTGCCTGGATGCCACCGATGAGCTGCTCTTCACTGGCTCCAAAGGTGGGCCATGGGCAGGGGGGATGCAGATGCTGTGGGAGCAGGTTGGCACTGGGAACAGGGGAAGCGTCGGGCATCACAGGGATGGCCCCTCTCTTCAGTGCTGAGCCCTGCCCTGCCCCTGTGCTGGGGTTGGCTGCCTCCTTTCCTCTGGCCCTGTGGGTGGGGGGAGATGCTCAGGGAGGCCGCCTGGAGACACCCCCAACACTCCTGGGCATCTTCTTCCTCCCACAGACCGGAGCTGCAAAATGTGGAACCTGGTGACGGGTCAGGAAATCGCCTCTCTCAAGGGCCACCCCAACAACGTGGTTTCCATCAAGTACTGCAGCCACACAGGGCTGGTGTTCACCGTGGCCACGTCGTACATCAAGGTGTGGGACATCCGCGACTCGGCCCGCTGCGTCCGCACCCTCACGTACGTGCAGCTTTGGGCCCCCCCTGGGGCACCTCTGCCTCTGCAGAAGCCATTTCCAGGAGCTGCAGGGGCTGGGGGCACGGCCAGGCACCTTCAGTGCCAGTTTGCAGTGCTGCTTCCTTAAGGGAACAGGGAGGCTGGGAGAGCTTGGGCTGAGGGAGCTCATGGGGACCTCCTGCAAGCAAAGACTCAGGGACATAAAATCGTAGAATGTGATGGAAGGGACTCATCAGGATCGTCAAGTCCACCTCCTGGCCTTGTGCAGGACACACCAACAAGCCTGCCCTGTGCCTGGGAGTGTTGTTCAAACACTTCTTTAACCCAGACAGATTCAGAGCTGTGCCCATTCCCTGGGGAGCCCGTTCAGTGCCCCAGCACCCTCTGGGGGAAGAACCTGTTCCTGATATCCAACCTAAACATCTCCCAGCTCAGCTCCAGCCATTCCCATGAGTCCTGTCACTTGTCATGAGAGGGAACAGATCAGTACCTGTCCCTCTGCTGCCCCTCATGAGGATGTTGAAGACCCCAGTGAGGTCTCCCCTCAGTCTCTTCTAGGCTGAACAAACCAAGTGACCTCATCTGCTCTTCATGAGGCTTCCCCTCCAGACCCTTCACCATCTCCTTAGGATGCTCTCCAATGGCTTAATGTCTTTTTTATATTGTGGTGCTCAAAACTGCACCAAGGACTTGAGGTGAGGCTCCCCCAGTGCAGAGCAGGGTGGGACCATCCCCTCCTTTGACCAGCTGGCAATGCTGTGCCTGGTGCATCCCAGGACAGGGATGTCCCTCCTGGCTGCCAGGGCACTGCTGACTCACATTCAGCTTTCCACTGACCAGGATCTCCAGGTCCCTTCCCACAGCTGCTCTCAGCCTCTGTTCCCTGCTGTATACACACAGCCAGGGGTGCTGTGTCCAGGTGCAGAATCCAGCACTTGCCCTTGTTAAGGGTCAGGAGCTTTGCAGAGATTTTGCAGCTGTCCTGGGGGTGGCCAGGAGAGCTGGCAGCTCCAGCAGGGGGGCACAGCCCCGAAGAGCACAGTGGCTGGGTAAATCACTGGCTCTTCACTGGGAAACTTGGGTCTCTGTGAGGAGTTTGAGGACCAGAAAGGAGCATGGAACAGACTGTAGCTGTGGCTGCCAGTGTGGAGTAGGGTTTAAAGGTTAGGACAGGATGGTAGGTCAGAGTTACCCACTTGGTCTGGCACAGATCTCCTTTCTCCATCCAGCCTCAGGTCATCTGCCTCAGCCTGAACGTGCTTCTCTCTTGGTACAGAGGCCAAGACCTCTGCTTCCCTGTGCTGGATGCCAGCACTCACCAGCTGTTCCTGTGGGAGCAGAGAGGCAAAGGAGGAGAGCAGAGGGGCCCTCAGCTGGAAACCAGGGCTGGATGCTCTGAGTCATGCACAGACCCTGCATCCCTGGCTGCCTTTGCAGGCTGGGCACTGTCTCGTGGGACAAAGCTCCTGTTGGTCCCATTGTGGCCAGAAGGACAGGGACACTTCCAGAGCCTTCCCTCAGTGTGGGACCCTGCTGTGCCACCACGGAGCCCAACAGCCTCCTGTGCCTCCTCGGTGGCTCTGCTCTCATCCTCCCCCTTTGAATTTGTCTTGGTTTGGACAGACAGGAATCTGCCAGGGAAAGCTGGAGTTTCCCTTGGAATGGGGAATGTAAACCCCTCACCCCCTCCAAATTATAATTTTGCAATTAAGGGCTTTCAGGCAAA
>VWYO01006936.1:63412-123687 GCA_013400275.1 Rhadina sibilatrix | reverse complement strand
GGGGGGAGTGCGGGGTCCTGCCGGGGGTGAGGGGTGCAGGGTCCTGCCGGAGGGAGATGCTGGGGTGCAGTGCAGGGTCCTGCGGGATGGGGGATGTTGGGGGAGTGCAGGGTCCTGCGGGATGGGGGATGCTGGGGGAGCGCAGGGTCCTGCCAGTGGGAGATTTTGGGGGAGATGCTGGCAGGTGGGGCCAGCAGGGCTTGCCGGTGCGGGTTATTGCGGTGGGGGATGTGTGACACGGTGTCACACCCGCTGAGCCCCCCAGGTGACCGATGCTGGAACCCAAAGACGCTGGGCAGCCAGCCTCCTCCAGGGTGGGGAGGGAGACAGCGACCTGGACCTGCAACCCCTCAGGGCCGGGCTCAGCCCCTGCAGCTCCCATTTTCTCTTTTCCAGCCAGCCAGCGCTGGTAGAACTGGTCAGACAGAGCAGCGGAGCAGGAGCTGCCAGTGCCACACGGACCCCCAGCTGCAGTCCCTGAGACACTGGGCTCCAAACACGCCTGCAGTGCTGGTCCTGGGCAATGCCAGGCCAGCTCTGAGGTGTCTCTGGGGGCTGGCAGTGCCCAGAGGTGCCCCCTGTGACATGGCTGTCACCTGGGCGTGAGCCTCCGTACCAACAGCCACCAGGGTGCTGCCAGGGCAAGATGATCCTTGGGTTACAAACCTGGGGGTCTCACGGGCCCAGCAACCCCTGGCAGGGCAGGTGACATCACAGCATCCTGCTCCCACCTGGTGCCTCAGCCATTCGTGGCACCACAGACACTTTTTCTTGCCAGTCATCATGTCACCATGCCACGCCACACTCATGGCCACCTCTCTCTTGCTGCAGCGAGATGCCAAGCCTGGGCTGGCAGCACCCTGTGCCATGCACCCCCCCATGCCCAAAGGTGCAAGGGGACAGCAGGGACACAGCCCTGGGAGCTACCAGCTCTGGTGATGAGACACTGGCAGCCCTGTGCCACCCATCCTCAGGCTCGAGGAGGAGTTGCTCTGAGCCCATCAAGGCTGTGGCTGCTTCTGGGCAGGGGAGGGTCCCATGGGCACCACTCTGCACCTCGCTGTGCCCCATGGCTTTAGGGGACATCTGAGGAGAGGCTTTTGCCCTCCCAAGCTCCCAGCAAAGCATTTCAGCACCTCCAGGGAGTGTTGCCCATGCTGATCTCCCCAGGCTGTGGCACATCAGTGGACAAAGGGGCAGGAAGGGCATTCCTGCAGGCAGGAAAGCTGGAGGGGACCTGCAGGGGCTTGGGGAGGATGGCTCAGATCCATTGGCCTCCTGATACCCCAACCCAGGGGGAGGGAAGGGGCAGGCTGAGTCAGAGGAGGACCTAGAGGGCTCCTGGTATGCCAAGCACACATCGGTGTCACCCACTGGTGTCCCCTCTCCCACGGAGGCTTTGCCTGAGGGCAGGGAGTGGCTGTGGTGCCTCCCTGGGGTCAGTCTGCAGGGAAGGGAGACCTGGAAAGGGGGGGGCTCAGGCTGGTCTGTGCCAGGCAGCTCTGCCAGGCAGGAGACTCCCAAATGCCACATGGCCACCTCGTCACCCCTTGGCTGGTGGCCCAGGGGATGGCGCAATGCTGGCACGTCCCACCCTGCTCCAGAGACACCTGCAGGGTAGCAGGGGGTGGGAAAACCTTCCCCAGGGGCAGCTGTCCAACCACACGCCCTGGCAGCCCAAGGGGGCACGGGGGAGCCCTGGTTCCATCCCTGGCTGGATGCATGCTCAGGCTCTGTGGCTGCTCTCCCTGGTGGCCCCAGCTTGCCCTGTGGCAGCGATGGACGGGGCTGCTCCCTGGCACGGGGATGTCCCTGTGGGATGCTGTGTCCAGGAAACAGAAGGGCCTGGCAGCACCCAGCACTCGTGACTGTGCTGGGGAGGAATGAAGCTGGGGTAGGTGATCAGCTGGTGGGACCCTGGCTGCCACACTGGCCCTGCCTGCCCCTGGGCCTGGGGGATGTGACACAGGGGACATGACACGAGCCACCCTGTCCTTGCTGGTCCATGTGCCAAGCTGGAGTATCCATGTTTGCGACAGCCTGTAACCACAGTGTCACAGGAGATGGTTTGCTGCCAGGTTTGAAGTGATAAGGACCCTGAAGTGACAAGGAGGCAGCTGTGTGATGGCAGGGTCTGCTCTGCTCCCAGGTGCCCAGGGTTGCCTCGGTCTGTGCGTGGCAATGACTGTGGCTGGCTCAGCAATGAACCAGAGCCAGGCAAAGGGGTGCCCAGCTTTGGCTGGGACTGGCCTGGGCCTCCCTTGCCAGCACAGGGCTAAACCCAGCAGGAATACACCTCAAAAGGGCCCCAGGTACCCCTGTCCAAGGCCAGAGGGGCAAGATCCACCAAAGGTAGTTCCCCAAATGCATCCCACAACCCTGCCTGGTCCCTTGGCACATGTCCCTGGTGGGTGGGTGTGCATGCCTGCCGGTGCCAGGTGAGTGTGACATGGCAGGGCATGGGCTGTCACAGCTCTGCAGCCTGTCCCAGACCTCCCCCAGGCAAAAAATCGACCCCTTCTGACAGACAGAGCAGCAATTCTCAGGCACTTGCCTGGTCTCTGCTCTACCCCCACAAAAGACCACCTGTCCCCACCTGAGCCCTGTCCCCAGCACTTGTCCTGCTTGGTCACCGAGGCCCTATTCCTGCTCTGGGAAATCCGTGCCTGTGCTGTCCAAGCCCCACAGGCACCAGGGCTGGGCTGCCCACCTGGCCAGGTGAGCACCTGGGGCAATGTCCTGCCTCTGCTGCAGCAGGCGACCCCCAGGTAAGGGATCTGTAAGCCCCAGGGCCCGCCCCGACCCCACGGGTGTTTTTGGCCGCAGGAGCTGAGTGAACCTGCTGCTGTGAGCAAACAAAACATGAGCCTGGCAAGAGAACAGCCCGCGAAGCCGGTGCGGGTGAAACTCTGGGCACCGGTGGGGCACGGGCTCTGACAATGATTAAACTGGCCAACCCAGATTTCCCGGCAAGGCAGCGCAGGGCTGGGACCCGGTGGTTCATATTATGCAAATCACCTGGATCTGGGAGCATGAAACGTTTGGGGCTGGAATTCCCCTCGGGCTGCCAGATTGTTACGCCGCCCAAGCTATAAAAGCAGAGACACGGGCAGGGCTTGCCCATCGGCACCAGCCTCCCGGGGCCCATGAGCAGTGGCTAGTGGCCAGGCCGGGCTCCGTCTCCCCTTGCTCCTCTCTGGATTACCCACCTCTCCTGGACTTGCCACCACCTTGCTGTCCACCAAAGCTTTTTTTTTTGTTGTTGTTGTTGTTTTTGAGCCGAGGCCTGTTGACGTCCCCCGAGCCCAGGACAGCCGCTTTGCTTTGCTCTGCTCCCCGCGCACCTTGGCCCTCAGCGGGGGATGCGCTCCGGCCTCTCCTCGCCGCACCGTTGCTCTGCGGGGCCCACAGCTCCTCTCCGGCCCCCGGGGTTTGTGAAAGAGGACGGCAGCGTTTGGCCTTTTGTGAGGGCCGGGCAGGGGCTGCGTCCCCTCCTGGCTGCAGTGATCGGGATGTGCTTTTGGCGACCGGCTGAGAGGACTGAGGCGGCAGCGGGGCTGTGCCGTGGGGGCCGGGAGTGCCCGGAGCCCACACCCACGGAGGGGCTGTGTGTCACTGTTCTCCGCCAGCCACCTCCTTGCTGTCACCTCCTGCTGGCTGGCGGCAGGGCGAGGCCAGGCCGCTGGGGACGGGGCTCCTCACAAGCAGAGCGATGCCACGTCCCCGCTTCGCTCCGGCCCAAGCCTCCCTGTCTGGCGGCCCCTGAGGAGGCGCTGAGTCAGGCCCCAGCCCCAGCCAGCAGGTGCTGGGTGCATATTTCTGCACAAGTGACCTGAGAGGTGACGATGGGTGGAGGGAGGGACAGCCCGACCTCGCCCAGCCTGGCTGAGGGTGCTGAGGTTGCTGAGGTTGCTGAGGTTGCTGAGGTTGCTGAGGTTGCTGAGGGTGCTGGGGGTGCTGAGGGCGCTGTGGGTGCTGTGGGTGCTGAGGGCGCTGTGGGCGCTGTGGGTGCTGTGGGCGCTGTGGGCGCTGTGGGCGCTGAGGGTGCTGAGGGTGCTGAGGGCGCTGAGGGTGCTGTGGGCGCTGAGAGCGCTGTGGGCGCTGTGGGCGCTGTGGGTGCTGTGGGTGCTTTGGGTGCTGTGGGCGCTGTGGGTGCTGAGGGCGCTGAGGGCGCTGAGGGCCTGGGCCCCTCTGCCTGCACGGGGCCGGGGCTCACTGTCACCTCTCGGCACAGAGCTCGATGGCAGGATCTTGTGAGATCAGCAACATCTTCTCCAACTACATCAGCGCCATGTACCAGCCGGAGGAGGGGCAGCCAGCCTTGGACATGCTGGGACACCTGGGGGATGACAGCAGCCTGGGGCTCGGCCTCCCCGCCAGCCAGCCCCCAGCACAGGGCACAGGACGTCCCAGGGGGGTGGCACTGGTGGCACTGGGGAGCTGGCACACGGGGCAGTTTTGAGGCAGTGCCGCTGTCTGGGAAGAGCACTGTCCCACTGGGAGAGGTCAGCGGCTTCCACCATGCCTCAGTTTCCCCAGGGGAAGGCCAAAAGGCTGTGGGAGGACAGCCTGGGTGGCACAAGGTATGGCAGCTGGGAGCACATCTGATTTCTACAGGAGATGGGGGAATCATTGTCCTCCCACAGCACAGCGTAGGGGACAGGCTGCCAGGGCTCACCAGGAGCAGTTTGGAAGTGCAGTCCTGGTGATGAGGGCCCATCATGTGATGGTGCTCAGGGAGGCACGAGAAACCCACAGCAGAGCGGGGTGGACAGCAGCACAAACAGGACAAATGGCACCACAGCCAGCGCCGGGGGGACTGTGGGGTCATTGCTGTCTGCAGGGCAGGGCACTAAGGACACTTTAGTCCCACAGCTCTTCAAGTGCAGGGTCCTGTGGGTGGCCCTGTCCAGTGGGCACCAGCAGCCCACACGAGGTACATGGGCTGGCACGGCCACCCTGCCCTGAGCCCCGCTCTCCTCCCTTGCAGACAAGCCAGAGTGGTTCAGTGAGCTCCCCTACTCCTGGACCAAAGTGCAGGTGCTGGAGTGGATCAGCTACCACGTGGAGAAGAACAAGTACGATGCCAGCTCCATCGACTTCTCCTACTGCAACATGGACGGGCGCACGCTGTGCCACTGCAGCAGGGACCAGATGCGCCGCATCTTCGGGCCCCTGGGGGATGAGCTCTACGACCGCCTGCAAGAGATCAGTGAGTGGGGCAAGGTCTCCTGCATCTGCAGGCCTGGCAGCTTGGAGAATGAGTTTTTGAGAGCCCTCCACTAGCCCAGGATCCCCTGCTTCCTGGGCGCTGCAGAGGCTGCGTGGGAGGGTGTGGGGGCACAGACCGGAGTCCAGGCATGGCTGGGCTCAGCTCCCAGTATGCATTATTCCCCTTCATATGGAACAGGCATTGCTAATCCCAGTCCTTCGCCTCTGCAGCCTCTGAAGAGCTGAACTGGATCATTGATTTGCTGGATAAAGAGGATGCGACTTCCCAGACCTTCCTGAACACCAGCCACCTGGGTAAGAGAGGGGCCCTGGCCATGCCTTTTCCCCCCAGAGATCACGTACTGATGGCAGCAAGGCTAACCCCTTCTTCCCTTCCCTGCCTCTTCCAGACCTGGGAAATCCCTGTGCCAAGGACTCCCTGGAGGACTTAAAGCCCACAAACCCTTTCACAGACTTCACCTGCTTGCCGGGTGCCATGTCCCCAGGCAGCTCTGATGTCTCAGGTCAGTGTTTTGACAAGGGTGGGTTTGGGTCTTGCAGCAGTCTGGTGGTAGGGGAAGCAGTGGGAAGGAGGGGGAAAAGCCTCAGATGCTCAGCAGTCTGAGCCCTGATCCTTTGCCTTTCAGGGCCTGTGATGTCCCACAGCCCCAACTCTCAGGACTCCGGTGGAAGTGACCTCGACCTCGACCCTGCAGAATCGAAACTCTTCCCTGATGGTGAGTGGTTTGCTTCCAGACAGGAGCTGGGAGGGGAGGGCTGTTCTGCACTTCCTACCTGGCAGTGATTTAGGGACAGCACCTGAACACCCATCCTCACACTGAGAAGGAGGGAAAGGTCTGTTTCCCTGAGTGCTCTGCTTCTGTTTCTTTCCATTGAGCAGGGTGATGGGCCAGGCTGGGATAGCTGGGCAGTGGTGATCCTGGTGGGAAGGGGTGGGTGGTGGCAGATGGGTGAAGACTCCAGCCAGGGATCCTGGGCACAGAAATCAGTGTTTGGTGTTGATCCCAGCTGGTGATGATACTGGGAACACCAGGAATGCAAGGAAGCAGTTGGGTCTGGGGAAGGAGCAGCATGCTGCCCTAAGTATAGTGTCAGGGTGGATTGAGGCTGGAGGGAATGGGGTGGCCGTGCTCTCAGGGGATGTTTCCCTGGAACCTGGGCCTGAAGAGGCTCCTGGTCCCCAGGAGAACAGGGAAGGGGCTGCAGCCCAGTGTGTGCTGCCCAGCCTGACGTGTGCCCCTTTCTGTGTGCACAGACCACTTTTCAGGCAGCAAAAAAGGGGACAGCAAACATGGCAAGAGGAAACGGGGACGGCCCCGAAAACTCAGCAAGGAGAGCAGAGACAGCCTGGAGAACCGGAAGAGCAAGCACTGTAGGTGAACCCCTCAGCCCAGCAGCCGGCACTGCCTGCCCCTCTTGGCTTCTTGGCTCCACGGGGAGTGAGGGGAGGAAGGGCCTCGGCAGGGGGGATTAAGGGTGATCCAAAGGTCCAAGGACCTGCAGGAGCTTCCCTCCTTTACAGCTCCATCTCCTCTTTCAGCCCCAAGAGGTACCCACCTGTGGGAATTCATCCGGGACATCCTGATCCACCCCGAGCTGAACGAGGGGCTGATGAAGTGGGAGGACCGGCGGGAGGGCGTCTTCAAGTTCCTGCGCTCGGAGGCCGTGGCTCAGCTCTGGGGCCAGAAGAAGAAAAACAGCAGCATGACCTACGAGAAGCTGAGCAGAGCCATGCGGTGAGTGCCCTGCCCTGTCCTGGGGGGAAAACCTGCCCCACACAGCTGCAGGGTTCAGCCTGAGCCCTCCAGCATCTCCTCAATGCGTGGGGCTGCATCCAGAGCCCTGATGGCACCTGTGCCTCCCACAGATATTACTACAAACGAGAGATCTTGGAGAGGGTCGATGGGCGACGGCTGGTGTACAAGTTTGGGAAGAACTCCAGCGGCTGGAAGGAAGAGGAGGTGCTCAACAGGAACAAGGAGCTGTAGGGAGTCCTGGATGAGCCACGGTCTGATAAGCCCCTCAGGGCCAGCCCTGGGCTGGGCTCCATCACAGGAAACTTTGCCTGCAGCTGTATCTGGAAGCTGCTGCCCCGTGCAGCGCATGGAATTCTGCACCTCGCGTGGGCACGCTCGTGTGCGCGGGTGACTTCCAGCACTGAGGTGTTCAGAGCCAGTCTTTTGGCTCCAGTAGGTTTTTGCAAACTGTGACTTCCCTTGCTGGATTGGTACCTCCAGTTGGAGCCGCGGGGGCTGTGGCTGTTCCGAAGCCTGGACAGATGCAAAGGGGAAGAGAAGCTCAAGCCCCACTGAGAGCCCAGCAGGTCTCCTGCTGTCACCCACCTCCTGCCTGGGCAGAGGAGCAGCACATCTGTGTCACCTGTGACTGAACAGAGCTTGTCCCAGCTGGGGGCTCTTCCCTCTCACTGCTTGCACCGTGCCAAAGGTGCCCCCTTGTCCTGTTTGTTGCACGTGGGTTGGGTGAGACCCCCTTTGTGTAGCAGCTTCTCAGTGTGGCACCTGCTGAGAGAAGATGGGAACACTGTGGAGCTTCACCCAGCCTCAGTGAGAAGAGGACGTGGGACAGCAGGGCCATGCTGCATTTCCAGCCTGGGCTCTGTCTAGAGACAGGCCTTTTCCCCAGAATTAGCTTCTAATTTATGTAAGACACCCCCCCCCAAAAAAAAGCACAGAGTGAGTGTACAGATATATTTTTTCATGAGTAAGATGTTCCTGTGTGAGAGTGTGTGCTGTGGGGCACACGGGTGTGTGGTGGCAGGTGGTGATGCTCAGCTGGACTGAAGTGATGTCACAGGGCACAGACTGGTGCTGTGCCAGCCACAGAAGGGGACGCCAACCCAGCCAGGCACCCACCAGGTGCATGTGGTTTCCTCCTTTCCAAGTGGGTATATAAGATGATTAAATTGTTGGGTTTTTGTACCTACCTGTAATTTTTCTTGTTTTTCTTAAACACGCTGGGAGGACCAGGCTCGTGTCACTTGGGATGTCCCATGGCATGGACCACCAGGTTCCTGCCTGCTCATCCTGGCACAGAGTCACAGGGTCTTCCTCAGGGTGAGGTGGGCTCAAAGCCACCCAGGGAGGGGCATCTTGCACCCACTCCCAAACCTTGGCCCTTCTGAGAACCCTCTGGAATTCCAGCCCCGGCCTTTCCTGGAGCACTGGCTCCAAGCCAGAGTTCACCAGCTGCAGGCTGAGGGGGAGCAAAGTCCTGGGTGATCTGGGGAGGGGTATCCCTCAGCACCCTCCACACTGACACCCAGTCACAGCCTGTGGGAGGACCCTCAGCCTCTCTCTGGCCAGGGAGACATGAAGGGACACCAAGCAGCAGCACAGGCACTGCAGTGTGATTAATGCCTGCTCAGCCTCCAGCCTGGCTGTTTTCTGGCCTCTTCCAAGAGCTGGCTGGCACAAGGGCCACATCTCAGGAGGGGGGACTGCAATGACCTGGCAGTGTGAGCAGCCCACACACATCATGTTCCCCTTCTTGCCCAATGCCATCCTGCCTCCAGCCCAGCTGTGAGGAGGCTGGGAGGTTTTCTCAGGAGTGCTGAGATGATTTCTCCAACCCACAGGAGGTGTCTTGGGGTGGCAAGAGGGAATTCAGGGTGGTGGAGGCCAAGCAGGCTCTCTGATGTGTCTCTACAATGAATATGGCAAGCAGCAGTGGCTCCAGGCTGGCACACACTGCATTTCACAGTCAGTCTCTCTGAACACTGCTGGCCACCAGAGGATCTTGGTGCCACCTCGACCTTCTGCTGGTGCCCAGGACCTGCTGAATGGGAGCACACAGGGCACTGCTCAGTTCCTGCTCATCCCCAAAGAGAAAAGCCCTGGGGCCTGTCGTCTGAGCTTGGAGCTGGACCAGGTCTGGGATGCCCAGGCAAAATCTATGCCACATCCTTCTGGATGGTTTCAGCCACGGCCTGGAGGGGCTGAAGGAAAGAAGCCAGACCACCAGCAGGAGGCTGAGGGGAGGTTTTGCTGCCTAGACAGTAAAGGTGCTTTGCAAAGCCTGAGATGCATTTTTGGCAGGGGGGATCCAGCCATTTATCACAGAATCCCAGAACAGTTTGGGTTGGTAGGGGACATAAAGCTCAGCTCATTCCACTCTCCCAGGCTGCTGCAAGCCCTGTCCAGCCTGTTCTTGAACACTTCCAGGGATGGGACAGCTACAGATTCTGTGGGCACCTGTGCCAGGGCCTCACCACACCCATAGGGGAGAATTTTTTTCCTAATATCTAATCTAAATCTCTCCTCTATTAATTTAAAACCATTCTCTCTGTCCTATCTGCCCATGTTCCCCTACTGCCCTTCATTTCTGCCAGAGACATGGCAGTTCAACATCCCCCATCCATCACTTGCAGGAGTGGGACACACTGCACATTGTAAACCCTTCAAAGCAAGGTCTCAAAGAGACCATCCGGGCTGTCCCTGTGAGCTGTGCTGGCTGAAGCAGCTGGAATTGCTCCCAGTCTGCCTGGCCTCAGCTTGAGTGTGGGGTTGGTGGCTTGAGCAGCCTCCTAGAGATGCTACAGGAACATCAAGACCATGACCCACCCGTTTTGCAGGGGCAGAAGGTGCCCATGGGCCAGACCCAACTTCTTTTTTGTGGGTTTTGCTGCTGTTTATACACAGGGTTGCCCTGCTGGTCCACCTGGTCTCATATGGAAAACCTCTTTTCCTTGCCTTCCAGTATGCTGGGCTGAAGTTGTATTGCTCCCAGATACGCTGGGATGAGGAGATCAGGGCTGCCCTGTAGTGCAAGAAGAGGTCCCAGTCCCTGGGTGTGAACCTGGAGCCCGTCCCTGGTCTGGGCTGCAGCCAGGCCTCCGTCAGGTTCCTTGCGTAACCCTCCCCAGGGAACAGGTTTTCCTGGCTGGTGTCTGCTGGCTTCAGGGAGTGGAGGGTGCTCCAGGTCCATCCCTGACCTCCTGGAGCTCCTACAGGGAGCAGGCTGGGGGGGTGGCAGGAGGGGCAGTGGCACAGGTGGGAGGGGGCCAGGCCAGGGCAGGGTGGGCAGAGCAGACACAGGGAGTGGGGCAAGGCCAGCTCCAGGCTGGGTCTCACAGGAGCTGGCTGTGTGCTCCTGGCTGCTGTCCCTCAGGTTTGGGGCTGTGGGTGAGGTGTTTATTCTCCATAAACAGATAACCCCAGCAGGCTGGCAGTGAGAGGGGAGCACTTTGTCACGCAGGCTGGTGCCCTGCCAAGCGCGCCTTGTTTGCTCAAGCAGTTTCGTTTCTTTCCCCGCTGCAGTTTGTGTTACCTAACTGGCCTGGGACAATGTTTAACCAGCTCCAACAGCAGCAGGGAAGCTGCCTGCCTCTCCTCCTGTGCCCCCAGTATCCCCAGTGGCCATTGGCACTGCTGGGAGGGTGGCACGCCAGGCTTGGGGCAGAGGCAGGGGTCTGTGGATCATAAAGTCTGAAAATGCTTTGGAAAGGAATTTACAGACCACCATGATCCACTCCCTCTGCCACGGGCAGGGACACCTTCCACTCCTCCAAGCCCCCTCCAGCCTGGCCCTGAGCATTTCCAGGGATGGGGCAGCCTGTGCTGCCCTGCTGCTCTGGGCAAGCTGTGCCAGGGCATCAGCTCCCTCACTGGGAAGGATGCCCTCNGCTGTGCCAGGGCATCACCTCCCTCACTGGGAAGGATGCCCCCCTGAAATATAACCCAACTCTACCCTCTGTCAGTGTGAAGCCATTCCCCCTGTCCCTTGAGGTCCCCCAGCTGTGTGGGTAACCTTGTGAGAGAAGAGGAGCAGGAGGTGTGTGGGCACAGATTGCGGGGGGGGTTGCAGATCCTGCAGCCTCTCAGGAAATCTGCCTGGGTCAGTGGGATGAAGAGCCAGGAAGGGCTGGAGAAAGAGCAGGGCTAGAGAAACCACACACACATTCACCAGCATCCGTGCACAGCCAGCACACACTTGGGGTAACCCCTACTGCAGCCTCCAGGCCCACTGAGCCACCCTAAGCAGAGCCTCCCAGCAAACTGGCAGGAAAAAAAAACAGATGATTTGTTTATTTTTTTATTCTCTTTGGAGGTGCCTGGATTTTATGGCTGTGGCAAGCCATGACAAGAACTGAAGAAAAAGAGGATTTTTCTCCAAGATTGCCTCTCTTCACACTTTTAGCCTGGGCTCTGCTGGGAGACTTTTCCATCAAGTGGTCCCAAGCTGAACGTGCTTCTGGCACACAGTTCTCATGGAAACATCTTGGGCACCCTTCAAGTCCCAGCACTGCAGTGTTTTGTCTTCCTCAAGACTTCCCAAAGGGACACAGGGCAATTGCTCAGCCCTGGTGCCACTTAGGGAAGAGAACATTTTGCCCTGGCCACTCCTTCCCTAGGAGCTGTGGCTGAAACGTGCTGAGTGGGAGCAGAGAAATTGGGTGAGGGGGAGAGGTTTCATCTGGAGCAGCGAGAAGGTGTCCAGCATCCCACGTGCCAGACCATGAAGTGCCCCTGAGCACAACAGCATGACCTGATTTTCCAGCCAAGCCAGACTGTGGCCATCCTTGAGCAGATGGGAGCAGATGGGGACGCAGTGGGGATGGGGACAGCCGGTGGGAGGCAGGGACCCTCCTCCTGCTTCCCACTGCTCCCGCTGCCTTCAAGCTCCCTGCAGGCCCTGCTGGCTTTCACCCTCCCTCACCCTCTGCCTCTGCAGCCCAGGGCAGAGCTCAGGGCTGGCAGAGCAGGGAAGCCACGATGGGAACCACGCACACTTTGGGGAGCGTGGAGGGGAATTGCTGCCCAGGGTGTGGAGCAGGTGGAACCACTGCTGAGGGGTCCCGTGGATGCAGTGTGAGGGGCTGTGCTGGGGGCAGGCAGGAGAGTGTTTGGGGGGCTGTGCTGTGAGGGGTGGGGGCTGTTGCACACCTGCACCTCCCCAAGTGGAATTGCAGAGGGGAGGGCTGGTGCTCAGATCAGATGTGGGGGGGCAGAGCTGTTGCCCAGGGGACCCACATCACACAGCAGCTGGGCAGGGCAGCACTGCCAGGGGTTTGCAGCAGGGCACTGCCAGGGCAGGCTCCAACCCAGCCTGCATCCAGGGCTGGGCTGGCATGGCCAGGGCTGGGCAGGGCCCCTGGGCTGCCCCCCTGCCTCCTGGGGTAGCAACAGTTACCTGGGCAGTTACCTGGGCAGTTTCCTGGGCAGTTACCTGGGACAGTTACCTGGGGCAGTTACCTGGGAGAGTTACCTGGGGGAGTTACCTGGGGCATTTATTTGGGACAGTTACGTGGGGCAGTTACTTAGGACAACTACCTGGGGCAGTTACCTGGGGCATTTACCTGAGCAATTACCTGGGGGAGTTACCTGGGGCAGTTACCTGGGCAGTTACCTGGGGCATTTACCTGGGGCAGTTACCTGAGCAGTTACCTGGGCAGTTACCTCGGCAGTTACCTGGACTCCCAGCACACCCTCCCCCTGCCCCACAGCCTGACAGTTTCTTTGCCAATCACTTCCAGCAGCAGCTGCCAGGGGTGCCTGCTGGGCCAGGGCAGCTGCTGCTGCCAGGAGCTGGTCTGGCAGCCCTGGGCTGCTCGGTGGTTTGACAGAACGGCTGTTCCCACTGCAGGAATGGGGAAGCTGCTGCAGTTGCCTGGAAGCAGAGGCAGCAGGCAGCCTGTGAGATGGGGAAGCACCCCCAGAGCAGAGGGAGTGCACCCTGGGACACACTGCATTGCCTGGCTGTGCCCATCTTCCCCTCTCCCTGTGCTCAGCACTGCATCCCAGCCATCCCTTGCTGCCAGCCAGAGCTCTGGGGGCTGTGCCAGGACATCCTCTGCTCGTGCATGCAGCATGGGACTGGAGGGGCCAAGCTCCCAAATGGTTGGCTCCTGGTTTCCCACTTGGTGATTCAGTGTCGCTGTTGGACACGAAGGAAGGACATGAACTCGTGGTTCAGAAGGCTGATGACTCCAAATCTGGCTTTATACCCAAAGCACCTGTCTTTACACCTTTTTACAATGAGCCCACCTACGAGGTGGAATCCTTGGACCCACTGGTCACATCAAGGGGCCATCAAGCAATTCCCTCCTCTGGGAAAGAATATAGAAAAATACAATTGTTTACAACAACAACATGGCCTTGTTTACCACAAGATTCCCTGGGAAAAGAATTTCCCTAAAATCAAAACATGCAGGCATGAACCATGACTACAATTCAGCACCAGGCACTTTCCCTGCAGCCTGAGAGGGAAGCAGAAGCTGCCCTATCACCCATGGGGAGGCACCATCCCAGCCTGGTGGCTCCATGCTGGGCTGGATGCTTCTCTGGCACCAGAGCTCTGCTTGCACTCCAGCTCCAGCTGACCACGGTGGCTGGTCCCTGCTCCCCAGGGACAGACTTCATGAACAGTTAGCCCAAAAATGTTGTGGCTGTCCCATCCCTGGAAGTGTCCAAGGCCAGGCTGGGTGAGGCTTGGAGCAACCTGGTGTAGATGAAGGTGTGTGTCCCTGGCCGTGGCAGAGGGGTTGGGAGTGGAAGGTCTGCAAGATCCTTTCCAACACAAACCATTCTAGGACTCGGATTACATGACCTGATTCCAGCTCAAACTTAACAAGCTGTGTTTATTCTCACACATGTTTGACAAAGCTGCATCTCTGCATCCTCCCCAGCTCCTGTTCCTGCTCAGAGGCTTCCCCTCCTACAGAAAACACCAGATGTCAGACTGCCCAGGCTGGGATACATGTTCAGCCCTTGGTTTCTGGCATCCTGGAAAGGGTCTTCTTGGGTGGCTGTCTCCCAGCTTCCTTCATTCCCCTCTCTCCCTCATTGCCACCAAGAATTGCAGGCCTGTTTCACTGTGGAAGAAAGAGAAATGTTCATTGCATTCTTGTTTCCTGGCCAGCCCTGCCCTTTGTTATCCACCAAACAAGATATGGAGCCTGGCACTCCACCAGCTTGAAATGGAGTCACTGGGCAGAGCAGGAGCTGGGGAGCCCAGGAATGGGAAGGCACAAACTGAAGGGCCCAGCCGAGCTCACAGCATCCCTGGTGGGCTGCCAAGGGCTGCTGCAGCTTCCATCACACAGACATCTCACCTCAACTGACCAGTGCCTCCTGAGAGCCCACAGCAATCAGGCACCACCAGCTCTTCTCTCCGTTTTCTCCTGAGCAGGCCACAGGCAAAGAAGCCCAGCAGCCTTCTGCCAAGCCATCATGATGTGTGGTCCTCACAGCCCTGTGTTCTGGAGAGCCTTGGGCCTGGAGCCTGGGGCTGGGTGGTGAGAGCCCGTGGGGCTGGGGGCTGTGGCTGTGTGATGGGGGGCAGAGCTGTGTGAGCTCACAGGCTGCAGCTCCCAGCTGGTGTTTTCTTTCCTCCAGCCTGTGCAGATTCATTTCACCCTGGGTGCCAATCTCCTCCACTCACTGCCCACCTTCCCACCTTCCCACCCAGCTGTGGCAACATGCTGGTCTGTAAGTTTCCACTGAGAATATACAGAGTAAATCAAGGTGTTTGAGCCCACCCAACCATTTTGGGCTCATTCTGGGCCCAGCCCAGCCAGGCACTAAGTAGCAAGAGTTACTCTTGAAAAGCCAGAAGGTTGAAAGCCAGTGTGGCCAGGGCACTGCACCCGGGTGTGTGAGCGAGGCTGCCCCAGCTCCACACTTTCCCCAGCTCAGGAGCAGTCAGGGAGGAAGGAGAGTGGAATGCTGTGGTGGGAGGAGGAAGAAGATGAGGAGCAGAGGTCCCTGAGAGGAGATGCAAGGGAGCAGTGTGGACTGGAATACAGGAGCTACCACCCTGCTGCTTTGCAGTGATGCTGAATGAAGCCAGAGGCAGGGGAAGCCCCTTGCTGAGCATTGAGCCTGAACAGAAAGGGAAATGTCCCTCTGGGTGCTCCACAGGGGATTCTGGAGGTTCCTGACTGCAGCACTGGGTATGTCATGCAGGCTGCTGATGGCCAGGGGTGTGACAAGGGCACGCAGGGAGGGAATGGGAACAGCCACAGTCAGTGTGTCACCCACCCTGTGGCAGGCCAGGGAGGTCAGCAGCACCATGGCCATGGACAGGAGCATCACAAGCCTCCTGTGTGTCTTCCTGGCAGGATTCCAAGGGTCAGTGAGCACAGCTTGGAGACAGGTTGCCTTGGGTTATGGAATGTCTTTCCAAACCAAGACACAGGTACAGTAAGATATCCGGCCTGCTGTGCCATGCACTGTGCTGTGCTCTGGTGTTTGCTGTATTTCCCTGCCTGCCTGAATTANGTCTTTCTTCCATCCCTTGGGTGGTTCTTTGTAAAACAGCATAAAGGGAAGAAATTCCTGGGGAATAAAGACTGGAGTCATTTCAGCCTGCTGACCTCAGGACTCTGTGTTGCTGTCACCTTGAACAGCATCACTCTAAGGTCCCCCTGGAGCCTCCTCTTCTCCAGGCTGGACAATTCCATGTCCCTCAGGCTTGGCTGTCAGCGTGCTCAGAGGGCAGAGGTTCCCCTGCTGCCCGGTGTGCCAGCTGGGCAGCAGGGCTGGCGGTGCCCCGGGCGCTGCGGGCACACCCCTGAGCACCAGGCAGGGCTGCGTGGCTCCTGCGTCAGCCCTGCTCTCTGCCAGAGCCCCGGGGCAAAGGTCTGCCCGGGGCTGGGCTGCCACAGCCCCCTCCACTCCTAAAGGAGAGCCAGGGGGACCGAGAGCTGAGCATCTAGTCCTGGTCATCCCAACACAAAAGCTTGGGAGAGATCACTTCACGCTGATCCCCCCTGCCTGGGCTTTTCCTCACCCAGGGACCTCACCTCTGGGGTGGTGGGGTCTCTGCTGCTAAAACACAGCCCAGGGCAAAGTGCCTGTGGCCACAGTGGCCGGGCCACGGGTGCCAGCCTCAGCTGGGGCACATCCAGCTGGCCCAGGGGCTGCCATTGTGTGGCTGCCAGGTGTGATCCATTGTGTGGCAGCTCCTGTGTGATCCCCAGGCTCCCTGGAGAGCTGGCGCTCCTCCAGCCTTTGCCTGCAGGACTGCAGGTGAGCAAGCCCAGGCCTGAGCCTGCTCTTGGGCAAAGGGTGGGTCTGACAAGATCTCATCGCTCCAGGCCCTTTCTGAAAGGAGTTTCAGAGCACTCTGTGGGAGCCACAAACACCAGGGCCATTACATAAGGCTTGTCTGGGGGGTGCACAGCAGGGTGAACTGAGAAGAAGCCCAGTTCCTGGGCCACAGTGGTGATGCAAAACCCAGGGACTTCGGGGCCAGGTCCTGAGGGATGGGGCAGTTGTGTTTTCCCCGTGGGATCTGCGTTCTTGCAGCAGCAGGGGGATGAGAGCCTTGGCTCGCCCTGGCACAGTGGGCACAGCGTGGCTCGTGCCACTGGGAGGTCTGCACAGGCTCCCAGGCGTGCAGGTGCCTGTCCCAGTTTTCCTCCTTGCACCTTCCCAGTGTACCCAGCTGAGCACAGCACGACCTGGCTCTGTCTGACACTGGGCTCCAGCTGGTGGCACCTGAAGTGCTGGCCTTGCCAGGAGTGAGGGCACAGCAGGCAGCAGGTCCACAGAAAGTGTCTGGCCCCAGGTCTGCTTCTGGCAGTAGCCAGGGTGTCCTGTGTAGGATCCAGAGGGGCAGATGGACACTGAGTGCCTCAGGGTGGAGAAGCCCTTCACCTCCTCCACCCCAACAGGCCGGTGGGATCCATGTGCAGGAAACCCTTCTCCAACGACAGGACTAAGAGGGGTGCCCTGGCATGTGCCTCAAGGGTTCTT
Organism: Rhadina sibilatrix; assembly: GCA_013400275.1. Taxonomy (NCBI): domain Eukaryota; kingdom Metazoa; phylum Chordata; class Aves; order Passeriformes; family Phylloscopidae; genus Rhadina; species Rhadina sibilatrix. The sequence goes on along the minus strand of VWYO01006936.1, from coordinate 106,738 downwards.
GGAGCACAGCAGGAGAGGAGACAGGCACAGGAAGGAGCTGACTGTCCGTCCCCTCTCCCTTGGGCACGTGCAGGGAAGCCCTGAGGCTGCCTCTGCTGCTGGGAGCCCTTCCCAAGCCATCCCAGGCTCCCAAGGGTCACTTTACCCCATGGGCAGCTCCTCAGCCTTTGTGCAGACCCATCCCTCCCGCATCCTCCCTTCCCAGCAGTGACGGTGGCAGGCGGTGGCAGGTGTCCAGCCCCACCTGTCTGACAGGTAGAGCAAGGGTGGGGGCAGTGCCTGGCACCCGCTGCCTGTCCCAGCCTGCCGGGGTCCTGCCAGGGATCACCTGCTGCAGGAGCAGCAGCAGAGGTGCCCCCAGCCCCAGAGCCACCCTGCAGGGACAGCTCTGCCCCACCACGGAGGGAAACCAGGAGGTGATGCACTGCTGGGGGAGGAGATCCTGAGAAAGGGAGTTGGGTTGTTTGTCCTGGAAAAGAGAAAGTTCCAGGGAGACCTTAGAGCCCCTTCCAGTGACTGAAAGAGGCTTCTAAAAAAGAGGGTGAGCAATTTTCACAGGAAGATAGTGACAGGACAAGGGGGAGGAGTTTTAAACTGAAAAAGGAGAGACTAAGATTAGGTATCAGGAAGAAATTCTTCCCTGTGAGGGTGGGGAAGTCCTGGCACAGGATGCCCAGAGAAGCTGTGGCTGCCCCTGGATCCCTGGAAGTGTCCAAGGCCAGGCTGGATGGGGCTTGGAGCAGCCTGGGATAGGGGAAGGTGTCCCTGCCATGGCAGGGGGTGGAACTGGGTGACTCTCAAGGCCTCCCCAGGATTCTGTGCCTGGATGACTCTGTGATCCTGCACCGTGTCCTGTTACCCACACACAGGCTCAGCTGTGAGCACAACACAGGGAGTCACAGAGGCTCAGACAGACAGACAGACACTGCAGACACACAGACACACAGACACTGCAGACACACAGACACTGCAGACACACAGACACTGCAGCACACAGACACACAGACACAGCAGACACACAGACACTGCAGACACACAGACAGTTTTCGTGGCAGCAGAACCTCCAAGTGTCAGGAGCTGACTCCCAGCCTTGCCTGCTGAAGGTGCAAGCAGACCATGGGTGGACTCTTGCCCATCCCTGTCATTTTATCAGGAGATGGCAAAGACAGGCTTGTACCTGCCAGCCAGCACCCTGCCTGCTCTGGCACTCCATCCTCCAAGTGTGTCCCCAGCTGGGGCTGTGAGGGTCCCTTGGGCAGTGCCCCAGGGCTGTGTGACCCCACACTGTACATTTTCAGTCCCCACAGACAGCCTCAGAGCTGCAGGGACAGGCTCACCTGGGGTCAGAGACCTCCAGCACTCACAGCACCTCAGCACTGACTGAGAGTCACAAACACCCTCCTGGATCTGGCTGGGCCACTCCAGCCCCGAGTGACAACCAGCAGCATCTTGCCCAGCCACTTCCAAACAAGCCAAACAGCTTGAGGCCTTGCAAAGGTGCTGCAGACATCTCACCCCCCTCACAAACCACGCTGGGTCTGGGCTGTGCCTCTCTCCTCCAGGTAGGGCTGAGAGTGCCATGCAGGTGCAGAGGGAGGTGGGCCCTGGCAGCCACAGTGGGTCACACACACCTGCCCAGCTGACTGCTGTCTGTCACTGTTTGCCCCGGAAAAAAGCCACCAAGCCTCCCTGGGGCCACGGGGTGTGGGTGACACGAGTCCCAGAGCACAGGGGCAGGGTGATGGAGCTCTCTGGGATGAAAGCAGCAGTCAGGTTTCCATGAGACAGACGTGCTGGCCAGGCTTCAAAGCAAACTTCTGCCAGCTGAGGGAGGTGAGGAGGGCTGAGGGTGCAGCACGGCAAGGGGTGACCTGGCACTGTGCAGAGCTCCTGGTGCCCAGGGTTCTGGGGAGACCAGTTCCTCCCCTTGGGCCCACAGCAGCACGTTGGGAACCTCAGTGCAGAGCCCGCAGCAGGCTTTAGCGTGGTGCCCCCCTCCTTGTCCCCGAACACCGAGCAATTCCCACTTATCCCACGGAAACAGGCACCTGGCATGGATGGGGGCGTGCCTCGGGGAAAGCTGGATGGGGAAAGGGCCGTGGGCTGCGGCTGCCGTGACCCCGTGAGTGTCCCCCGGTGCCCCCGGGGCGGCGATGAGCTCACCCCGCCGCGGTCACCTCGCACCGCACGCCAGGTGCTTTGTCATGAGGCAACAGGAGGAGGGGGAACAGGTTATTCAAGGTCTGCGGGGCGCAGGGCACCGGCAGGGTGAGGGCTGTTTGGGGTGGGAGAGCCGGGCCGGCAGGTGCAGGTGCAGCCCCCTCCCCTTCCCACAGGAGCTCCAGGGAAGGGGGGGCTCGGCAGGGAGGCAGCGCCAGGTACAGCCACGGGGCACGAACGGAGGGAGCAGCAGACTTTGCCCCCGCCTAGAGGGTGTGGCACAGAGAGCGAACAGTCTGCAGGGCATAATTATCATCAAAGCCGGAACAGGTGGGTTGGGATCAGGAGGGGTCATATTTGGGTCAGGTCAGGAGATCTGACCTGCATGGGATCAACAGGACGCCCCTGTGATGGGTTTTCCAGCGTGACAGCTTCCTTCCATGCCTGGGGCTGCTCAGCAGGCACTGTGTCCTCCACTGTCACATTCCCAGCCTGAGAACCAGCAGCTTCAGTGTGCCCAGATGGAGCAGGACAATTCCACAGCCCTGCAGCACCCCCCTGCCCTCCCCAGGCTCCTCTTTGCCACCTGTGCACCAAACTGGGCAAGCTCCTTTTGGCGAGGCCACGACCCTGCAAGGCACAGAGCAGCCCTCCTGCTCTGCCACCCCAGGGCACTGGAGCCTCTGGGCACCTTGGAGAGCTGCTGATGCTGCACAGATCACTGTTCCTTCTCTTCCACTCCAAACCACTGTTTTTCCTGCTGGCAGATGCCCTGAGCCCTGTGTGCTCATCCCCCCTGCCTTTGGGGAGGCTGTGGTGCTGTGCCCCCCTCCCCTGCACTGGATCCCCTCCACACACACACACAGACCCTCCTCTCCCTGCACACACACACACACACACACACACTCACCATCCTTGCCCCCATCCATGTCCCTCCCAGCTCTACCCCTTGGGCTGAAGGTTGGAGGGGGTCATGGCTGCTGGCACAGAGGGTTGTCTTGAAGAGCTCAGGGCTGGAAACTTGGTGCCACACGTGGTCTGCACAAAGATCTGGCTGCTGCCAAGGTCTCCAGAAAACAGAGGAGGGGCCAGGGAAGCACTGTGAGAGGTGAGGATGCACCCAAACCTGCCAAGGCTGTGCTGCCCCAGAGCCATCCCTGTCACCAGCACACAGCTGGACACTGGCAAGGGACTGGTGGGGCAGCCACTCCTAGCCCAGGGCAAAAGCCAGCAGGGACCTCTGCTCCCAAGGGCTGGGGGACTACAAGAGTCCCCCCTTCCTGTGGGCAGGTCAAGCATTGCCCCAACAGAGCACCTGCTCCTTGCTCCAGACACTGGCCTGAGAAATGGCTGCAGCTCCCCTGCCCATAGGATGGTTGGCAATTTTCTCTTTTCATGCTGAAGTGTGACCAACAAGAGACACTGTTTGTCCAGCCACTTGTCCTTCTGTGACCTTTGTGAGTGGCCAGAAGGGCTGTCCCCCACTCCTGGCTTGTCGGAAGCCCCCAGGCTGGGCTGCACCCACACCCCAAGATCTGGGGATGGGGAGGGAAGAGCAGAGCTGAGGGCAGCTGCCCTGTAGGGAGGCAGAAGGATGCCCTGCAGAGGGATGACCCCACTCAAGGAGCTCCCAGGCACCACCAGCCCAGTGCAGGGGGCACCTCAGCACTGCAAAGGACAGAGGGTCTGGGACCCCTGCAAACCTGGGGCACGGCTGAGCTGCACCCTGCCTGCTGCAGGCAGCACCAGAGGGGGGGTCCCTGGGTCCCTGCCCGACCTGGTGGGTGGGGGGAGCTCCTTGCAGCCCCCCTGGCAGTGTGCAGGTGTGGGCAGGGAGCTCCCTGTGGCAGACGGGGCGCGGCACCACCCCGACGTTCATCCTGCAAAGGCTGCTGGGGTCAGGAGCGACACAAAGGCCAAGGGCAGGCAGTGCCAGCGCCCCTGCTGAACCTGCCTCCTCATCTGGGTCACCCCGGGACAGCCCAGGTGCAGCGGGGCACGGGCACTGGATGGAAGGACACAGGGAAACTCTTTCGCCCTGCACCGACTCCTGCAAAACCGAGATGAGGGATTGAGGATTCCCCCGGCCCAGTGCCTGGTGGGTCTGTAACAGCTGGAGCTGCATTCCTGTGCACCTCTCCCAGCACTGGGCACGGGGATCTGGGTTCCTGACCAGCTGGCTGGGCTCCCGGTGAAGATGTGGGAAGGCAGGGAGGTTCCTGGCACCCATCCAGATCTCCAGGGCAGCTGGGGATCTTTGCAATCCTGCCGGGTCTCCCAGGGCTGCTGAGGGTGGCCAGGATTTTAGTTCAGTTTAGCCACGGTGACTCCAACACCATTTGCCTGTTCCTGGGTGCAGAGGCCAAAGCCAGGGCTGGATGTTCTGGTGCCCCTGCCCTCCCTGCTCTCTCTGCAGTCCCGTGGTGGTTGCTACTCCACCTTCCATCCCAGACACCCCACAGGCAGGGACATCAGGGCACAGCCTCCAAGGACACCTCAGCAGCCTGAACTGATGGTTTCCCAGAAGAGAGATGTGGAAGCCTTGACACAGCTCTGCCTCTTCAGCACCTGGGGTGGTTCTCTCAGCTGCAGGTGGCATTGAGGGTGCAGGGGTGGCTCTGTGCCCCAGGGGTGGAACCCTGTGGGGCTGCAGCCTCTGGGGAGCTCTGTCTCTTCTCAGAAGTGTGCTGCTCCTGAAACTAATTTGCCTCCAAACCTGCTGCTCACAGAAATAAAAGGCAACACTGAAAGTGCCAGTGGAGAACCCAAAGTAAGGCTCATTTTGAAAGCCCTCCTGCCCCCCAGCCTGCAGTCCCTGCTCGCACAGATGCCCCTGCCCTCTGGCACAGATCTGTGCAGCCCCTGGACAGCAGATCAGGGGCTCAGCGAGTCTGGCAGAGCCTTTTAATGCAGGACTGGCTGAGATACCCACTGGGATGAAGGCAGCACCTCGCCCCTGTTTCCCAGGGAAAGGAGGACCTGTCGGGGAGGGGAAGGGCTGTGGGACCCTCTGAGCTTTGCTCCTGCCAGCCCGGCCCCAGGGCAGCTCCTATGGGGCACTGGCTGGCGCTGCCCCACCCCCCCCGAGCCCGTCCCAGGGCAGCGCTGCCGGGCCTGGCGCTGCCACCGCGGCTCCCCCGGATTTTCCGAGGGCTGGGCTGGGCTGGGCTGGGCTGGGCTGGGCTGGGCTGGGCTCGGCTGCCGTGGAAATTCCCCACCTCCCTCCCAGCGCAGGAGCTGCTGCTCCTCCCCAGCAGCCCGAGGGCTGTCCCGGGGCCGGGCTGTGCCCGGGGAGCAGCCGGAGCCCCCTGGCTCTGCAGGAGCTCTGGAGGCAGAGCTGCCTGCACGGGGGCTCTTGTGTGCCACTGGGGAATGGGTTTTTCCCCCAGAGACCCCCTGAAGCCTGTAACCGTGTAGTTTGACCCTTCCTCCCTATCTTGACCCCAGTGGCTCAGGTCCAGCTATCTCTCCTGAGCAGAGACCAGATAAGGTCCTGCTCTTCCTTGGAACCCTTGGAGAATAAAGCCTTGGACTGATCCCAGGGGAGTGAGAGCCTCTTTTGGAATTTTTTGCCCTGTTTCCCTGAGATATTACTCCGAAGCCTTTCAAGGAATTGAGCTGCCAAGGAGCCCAGGGGGCGGAGGGGGGATATTTCAAGCGGCCTCTTTGTCCCGGCCAGGAGCAGGCAGGGACCGTNTGGCTGAGATACCCACTGGGATGAAGGCAGCACCTCGCCCCTGTTTCCCAGGGAAAGGAGGAGCTGTCGGGGAGGGGAAGGGCTGTGGGACCCTCTGAGCTTTGCTCCTGCCAGCCCGGCCCCAGGGCAGCTCCTATGGGGCACTGGCTGGCGCTGCCCCACACGCCCCGAGCCCGTCCCAGGGCAGCGCTGCCCGGCCTGGCGCTGCCACCGCGGCTCCCCTGGATTTTCCNAAGGAGCCCAGGGGGCGGAGGGGGGATATTTCAAGCGGCCTCTTTGTCCCGGCCAGGAGCAGGCAGGGACCGTCTGTGATTGATTGATTGATTGATTGATTTAGAGAGGTGAAAGCCCACAGCTTGTTTGAGAGGAGGACACCTCGGGGTGCCTCCCCACGGTCAAGCCCAGAGCTGGACATGTGTCCTGGAGGGTGGGAAAGGCCCAGAGAAGACAGGGAGCACTCAGTGCCAGTGCAGAGCCCGCCCCAGCCCTGCTGCAGGCTTTTTGGGAAAGGGGGCACTGAGGCAGGAAGGAAAGGACAGCAAAAGGCCTCCTCCAGGATCCTGTGCTGTGACTAGGGCTTGAGGCAAACACCACATCCCAGCCCCTCAGGGCTTGTCTGGATCTGCTCCAGCCCTGACACCAGCTCATCCCACACCTGGAGCAGCGCATGGAGTGCTGCACCCACAGCAGGCAGCTCCTCCCTGCCTTTGGCTTACAGCCACGGTGAAGATGCCACCAGGCTGCTTGACACCTGATGGCACGTCCCTCAGAATCTCCTGGCTCCTGGGGCAGGGAAGATCAGGGCCCAACCTTAGTAAGGCTGCAGTTAGGAAAAGGAATGGTCTTGATTCATTTGGGGCTGTCCTGTGAGCAGAGGAGCTTCATGTCTTGACCCAGCTGCAGGTCTTGGCTGCCATGAGACTTCACTCCCAGAGCCTGGCAGCAGCAGAGTTCTCCACGGCATGAGCTCAGCTGGCCAAACCCTCCCGAGGTGCAGCTCACCTGCCTGCACAGAGGAGTGTCTGTGTTTTGGGGGGCAGGCCAGGTGAGAAGCTGGTAGGTGTGCTGGAGGGAACTCTGTAGCCTTGGGCTGTGGAGGGAAGCTGCAGAAATGTTCATATTTTTCTCACTAACCACAGTGCCACCTTGGCCACCCTATGCCTGGTACACCTGGGCATCTTCTTTCCTATCAAGAGAGATGGCACAGTGGTCCTGCCTCTCCTCCATCGAGGAGCATCATCACATCCTTGGGGCAGTTCCTGCTGCAGCCTCATCCCCCTGGCCCCATGGTGATCACGGCCACAGGGATGACTCCACCCAGGAGCTATGGCCATTCTGGGTCAGGACCTCAGGAAGCCTGAGGTGTTCTAGCAGTGTGTGCTCATTCTTCAGTGCCCGTGACCTGCAGAGGGGAGTGAGTGTGCTCTTCTGGGGACACCCAGCTCTCCAGCCTTTGGTGTCCTGTGGGATGGTGACCAGCAGTGATGGTGTGAGTGCCTGGGCCGTGCCCCTCAGCCCTGCTGCAGCTTGGCTGGTGGTCTCCCAAGAGCAGCCCCTCATGCCTGGCGAGGCTGGGGCAGGTTCAGTGGGAGCAGGTGGGATTTAAGCTCATCACCAGGGGGAAGCTGATGGCCAGCACAGCTTTAGGATGAGGTCCAGCAGATCTGGGGGTGAGTGGAGATGTAGGAGCACCGTGACCTATTGCAGCTGCTTCTCTGAGCACAGCTGATGCTGGTGGTGGGGTGGCCAGAGCAGCCTGGGCCATCTCCAGCCCTCTCCACACACACAGAGCTGGACTTGGCTGGCCTGGGAATGGCCACAGGAGGGCAATGACCACACAGGACACCTGGACAGTGCTTGTAACAAACTCTATCAATTGAGACCTGTCCTACATGGAGCTGGTGAGCCCACGTAACACTGTGGGCCACTCTCCAGGCACAGAGCTGGGCTGTTTGTCCTTTTGCTTGTACAGCACGGGCTTCCTTCCAGTTTGGCTTCAGAGCTCACAAGGGACAGAAATGAGCACATCAACTGTTCCATTTCTGCTGAAAAAAGACACCTGCACCAACCAGTGTATGACTTTCCTGCTTTGAATTCATCGCAGGCTGAGTCTGGAGAGGTTTTGTTCTGTCAGCAGACTGGTCTGTAGATGTCTCTGTGCTCTCCTTCTGAACAAGGAGAATCAGTTCAAACCAGCCCATCTGATTTATCAGTGCAGCTTCCCAGTGGCCACTTGCCTGGGAGAAGCCTGACAAGTCACTGGGGTGCTTGAGCTCTCCCCACTCATTAGCTGTGGGCAGCCATGGGTCTGCAGCCACCCAACATGAGATAACAAGGAGAGAAAGCAGAGTTCAATGCCCTGTCGTGGCTGAGATCCTGGGACAGTGATGGCACAGAGGAGGGTGCAGGTTCAGGTGTGATGCACAGACTTGTTCAGACCCAGGGTAGAGCCTTGCTCCCAGCACCCACCCACTCAGGGCAAGTTGCCTTTCCCACGTAGGAATTCCTGTGTTATCCCCACAGCCATCCTCTGGGGCTGGCAGCACCTGCAGGACAACACAGGCCTGTTCACCCCTGAAAGCAAGCTGGTGAATCCCTCCTGGAGCCTGCCACAACCCTTCTGCTCGGGCAGCTGTCCCCACCCTGCCCCTCCCCAGCTCAAACTGGATCTGTGTTTTTTATTGCAAAGCCTGCTGTGGGGGGGAGCAGGGCAGGCAGGCCTGGGGACACAGCCAGGGCTGTCCCTCCCTGGCAGCTGCTGGCTGTCCCCATGTGCTGTTTGCTCAGCACTGGGTGCTGTGTGAAGGCAAACAGGGCCCTGCTGGGAGGAGCAGAAATGAGGGCAAACAGAGGCTGTCCCAGTCCTGCAGCCAGCGGGCACAGTGAGAGGTGTTTGGGGCTTTCCAGGGCACAGCCAAAGCTGATGGCACCCCAGGGCCCCATGGTGTGGGACACCCTGCTCAGGGGTGCTGGCTGCCACAGCCCCAGCAGTGTCCCCCTGTCCCCCCAAACTGCCTTCACAGTGTGCAGATTTGAACTGTGCCCCGTGAAGCAGGCAGAACCAAACTCCCCAGAGCAGAGCTGGGTGCTTGCTGAGGATGCAGAGGCAGTGCCCAGCAGGAGGCTGGTTAATGCCATCACACTAAATTTGCCATCGTTGTGCTCCATCCTGAGAAGCAGAGGCTGGAGTGACCCTGGGCACCATCAGCAGTGTCCCCCACCCCAGAGGCAGTGCCTGTCCCTCCTCTCTAAGGCCCAGGCATGTCCTCTGCTGCTGTCACCTCTGCAGCCCCGTCCCCCTCCACTCTCAGCTCCCTTTGGCTGCCCCAGGGGAGGGGAGGGGAGGGAAGGGAGGAGGTGAAGCATCTTCCCAGTGCTGCTGAGGAAGGACAAGCCAAGTCCAAACCAGCAGCACTTGGGGCAGACAAGGGGCCCACCTGAGCCAAAAAGAGACATGGTGGGACCTTGCACATCTGGCTCCCCGGGAGCCCTGCAGCCCATGGCCAGAGCTGACCCCGTGCCAGGCCAGGACCTGGCTGACCCTTGGCCATAGGAGACTCTGAACAAGGTCACCTCCTCCTCCTCCTCTAATTAGCACAGCCATTTGCTGGGCTAATTTTCTCCTATGACATCTGAGGTCAGGGCCAGTCGTAGTTTTCCTCCTAACACCTGCTGAGCCTGACCTGCTGAGAACAGAGCCCGCTCGCCCCACGTGTGCTGCAGCAGGCTTTGCCCTCTGCTGGGCCCTCACAGGAGGGTGCCAGCCCCTGCACTTTGGGAGCCATTCCACACCTCTGCAAAGTGTACCCAAAAGAACTTCTCAGCTCCCCCCATCTACCCCAGATGTGTTGGCAGGGGGGCCACAGTGTCCCTGCTGTGCCAGGAGCCACCTGGGCCAAAGGGATGTGGCCAGAGCTCCACAAAAAAAAAAAAAAAAAAAAAAAAAAAAAAAAAAAAAAAAAAAAGCCCTGGCATTTCCAGGACCACCTCTGCCAGTTCAAAGCAGAGAGAGAGATGCAGCATTCACAGGCTGATCGTTGTGTGCCTGAGGTGTGTCTGCAGATACATTATCTGTCCCACAGTGGGGTCTGAAGTCCAGGAGATAAGAGGCTGGGGAAAGCACTCTGCAGAGCTGCTGTGGGAGAGATTCCAGGCTCTGGCAGAGGGTGTGGAACAGGTTCCCACTGCACAGTGCTGGTGCTGCCAGGCTGTGCTGGGAAAGGTCAGGTCCCCAGTGGCAGGGCTCCAGTGCTGGGCTGGCTGCCTCCTGTGTGCCCAGCTGTGCAGAGGAGCAGGGGGGCACCACTGGGATGTGCTGTAGCAGCAGGAACTGCCCTGCCAGGGTGGTGCCAGGTAGGAGAGGGCAAGAGGCATGGCTGGGGCTCACAGCAGGCAGAGGGGAGCAAATGCTGAACTGCCAAAGCTCCCTGCACACTCCCCCTCCATCCCCACACAAGAATCTTTTGTTCCTGCCATGGCCCTGTCCCCCTGCTGCTCCAGAGTGAGGGACGAACCCCACGGCCCTGGTGACTCTGGCAGGCAAAATGAGAATAATTAGAAGGAGGTGCCTTTATTACAGGTGTCTGTGAGGGCCTGCAGAGTCTGACCCGGAGGGCCCTTTGATCTCAGCTTTTGAAACCCTATAGCTCTGCTGACAGAGCTTCTCTGTATTTCCAGGTCACCAGGATGATCATTTCCATCTGGGAACAATGAAGCCTTTGTGCTGCCCTGTGTGCTGGTCTGTCCCTGTGTGGAATGAGCTGGTGTGCAGGAGGATGTGCTGTCGGCTCCACTCCTTCTCTGGGTGGGTGAGGGACAGCAGAGGAGAGCCCACCCAGCACAGCATCCTCATTACCAATGGAAAATGGGAGGCTCTTGGTGCCAGGAGGTTAAATTTACCCAATGCAGAGCCCTGTGAGAGGGCCTTTATTCCCCAGGGTGTACCCAAAACCTTCCTGCCCCCCTGGGGAAAAGCCCTGCACGTCCCCAGCCCCAGTGGCAAACCCAAAGTCCAGCCTCTGGGGTGGGTGACAGAGGGAATCTGCACATGGGGGAATTGCTGTGCCTCCCAGTGCAGCAGACCCAACACTTCCCAGCAGGGAGCAGGAAATGCCAGAGCCCTCAGCCAGGGCACTGCAGGGTGGGCACCTCCCCTGTGTGCTGTTTGGAGGGCTCCTGGCAAAGCCCCCAAAACAGCAGCTCCCCAGGCACTGTCCTGGGTCCCCTCAGTGCCCCTGTGCCCTGCTGGTGCCCAGCAGCAGCAGAAAGCCCTCAGCCTGCATTTCTCAGGGCAACATGGACTTTGCTGGGGAGAGCCCTCTTGGGGGTCTTTAGGTCTCTGCTTGTCCAGGGTTTCCAGAGGAATACCCTGGACTTCTACAGAGCCCTGCTGCAGAGCCTGGAAGTTGGTCAGGTCACCTGGGGACAAGGCAAGGACAGAGAAGCACTTGGAGAGGAGAAGCCCCTCAACACCCCCTTGTCCCACTTTGGGACTGTGTCTGAACTGAGAAAGCAGCATCTGAAAACACCCAGCATGGTCCTGGTTGATGTGATCTGTCTGCCTGGGCCTTTTCCAGCTCCACAGCCTTTTCCAGCCTGGGAATCCACAGTGACACCTTGCTCTCCCTTGCCTCTCCTGCCAGGCTCCCTGGGAGTCTGGACCCATCTCCTTCTGGTCCCAGCTTGGTGGGGGCTGCTGGAGGCTGTGGTTTGCTTTTCCTTTGTCAGAACAATGCATTGCTTGGCAGCAGCTGCAGGCGTGGGGACCGGTCCTGCCAGTTCCCGTGGTTGGGACAGTTTTTGGTGGGGTACAAGGTAAAATTTTGCCTGGATAAGCTCCAAGGTTCCTGGGGAACTGGGTGTCCCCACAGATGCTCTGGCAGCACCCCTTGGATGCAGCCTGACCCCCTTGGGTTGTGCTGGGGTGATGATTTCATCCCTCTACAGCTGCTGGAGCAGGGCTGTTCCCAGCCTGAGGACTGGAATGAGCTGTGCACGTGGGGCCAGCAGTGTTAGCCACTGCCTGCCATGCTCCAACAGCACCTGGCCCCAGTGCCAGGGACCAGCTCACCCCTCCTGTACCCAGGGAGGCTTGGTGGGCACGGTGGGATGGGCTCTGAAGCCAGGGCACAGGTGCTGGGCAGCAGCTGCTCTGGAGATCTGTGGTGGTGATAACAACAGCCTGGCTGATGGATTCATGGGTCACAGCCAGCAGTGTGCAGCCTCTCTGGGTGCTTGCTGTCCTCTCCGTGCACTGCACGTCACCTCCTGGTTTTGCAAAGCAAATCCTGGCTCTGCAGGGGCAGTGGAGTGGGGACATCTGCTTTTCTGACAGGTAAATTCCCCAGGGACCAGAGCTGCAGGCAGCACTCAGCCTCCCTGTCAGTGGGGTGTGGGATGTGGGGGCACAGACCCCCCGACCCCGCTCCCTCTCCCCACCATGCTCGAGCAGAGCTGTCTCCAGACAACCCAGCCAGGGCCAGGAGAGTCTCTCCCCTGCCGAGGTGTGCTGGTGCCACACATACCTGACATACCTGGATGCAGGCATCACCAGGCACCAGCACTGCTAACCCTTTCCTATTCTCCGGGCAGCAAGGCCAGCTGAGTGCTGCTCTCCCAAGGGTGCCCCAGGCCTCCAAACCCAGCTCCAGTACCCTGAGGGTCCAGCATGGTGTAGGCAGTGCGGGCACCCACCTAGGCAAGGAGCCAGAGGCTTCCATGGTGCCAAAACTTGGCTTTGCAGCCTCTGCATGTGTCCTTCCAGCCACGAGCAAACCAAAGTGCAGCTCACTGTTGTATCCCTCGGGGATGGTTTTTCCCCCAAACCCCGCTCACAGACTGTAACCTTTAGTTTAACCCTACCTTCCCCTCATCTCTGACCTATGGCTCTGTGCCAGCTGCCCCATCCCGAGACAGAGACCAGATACAAACCCCTGCTCCTCCTTGTTCTCTCTCTTTGCCCCTGGGACTTCCTTCAGGAATAAAGCCTTGGAACATCCCCCTGAGGTAGGAGCCTCTTTTGAATCTTTTACCCTAACCTTGAAGCATATCCCCCCCGCAAAGCTCCCCAAAATCTGAGCTAGCACAGCAGCCAGGGGAGTGGGAAGGGGGGTAGTGCTTCAGCTCAGCCTCCTTGAGCCCTGCCACCTGTACTCTGCTACCACCCCTCTGGATCTGTGCCTGCACCTCCCTCCATCGTCCTCTCAAACCAGGATGCTCCCAGCTGCCTTAGTGAAACAGAAGGCAAAGAATGCTTTGGGTTGGAAGGGACCTTGCAAATCATCTCATTCCACCCTCCCTGCCATGGGCAGGGACACCTTCCACTCTCCCAGGCTGCTCCAAGCCCTGTCCGACCTGGCCATGGACACTCCCAGGGATCCAGGGGCAGCCACAGCTGCTCTGTGCACACTGTGCCAGGCCTCACGATGCTCACAGGGAAGAATTGCTTCCTAATCTCCAATGTAACCCTGCCCTCAGGGTTTGACCCATCCCTCCCTCTCCTGTGTCCTAAGTCACCATGCAAGTTGTGATGCATGGAGCCCACTGCAGGTGAGGGCTTCCCAGAAGCTCTTTGTCTGCCCTAAACAATGTTCAGAGGAATCAGACTGGATCCCTGCTTATCTCCAGGATGCTTATAAAAATGTAAGATCTCGTGACTGTTTGTCCATTCTGTGACCACTGTCAACCCATCTTGGGTGTAGCCCTCGCCAGGCCCTATCCTGCCCAAGGGGTATCCTAAAGGCCTTTCAATAAATCCCTACTTTATCCTCTGGCTCTGCCCAGTCTCTGTTTCAGGTCAACCTTCCCAAGGCATGGGTTCTACAGGATGGGGCAAAAACACGGGTGGGATGTGTCTGAGAACAGCAAAGCTTGTGCTTGGAAGAGAGAGCTTGAGCACCAGGACAGGCATGGCTCTCAGGAGTGCTGGGTGTCACCCACAGCACAAGCAGCATTATTTTGAAGCCCTTGAAGGTGGCATAAAGAAGGAAAGGGGGCAGGCCAACAACGAAGCATCACATGAGATCATGCAGGTGTCTCTGAGGACACTGAAGGTGAGCTGCATACAGGCAGCACCCAGCACACACTGTGCTCCAGGTCCTTTGCTAGCTAGAAGGGCAGGATGGAGTCTGAGCTGCCCAGGGGTGCCAGGAGATTTTTGTTTGTTTCCTGGAGAGGTGGATCCCAGGTGGGACTGCTGGCTCGGACTTTCCTCAGTTGTGAGCTCTGCCCACTGGCCCTGTAGCCCAAGAGGCTCTGCCAGGTGGTGGCTGGTCCAGGCTGTGCACTGCTGTCACTGCTGGGTATTCCCCAGGTGCCTGATGGCAAGCACCCAGGGCCCTGAGGGCCAGCTGAGTTGACCTGAGCTGGGGATGCAGAATGACAGAGCTCTGGTACAATGCTGAATGCTGGGGACTGGCATGGAGGTGAGCAGGGTGTCTTGGGTTGTGGGAACCAAAAATGTGTATTCTATTTCCTTTGCTGAAAGCAGCTGGGGAGATGTTTTCTCTTTCTCTCTTGTAACTCTGGGGGGAGGGGAGCAGATGCCTTCTGATAAGGGGCCAGCTGTCAAACCAGGTGGGGCAGTGTTCCTTATCTCTGTCACCACCTGTCCTCCCTCCAGGGGGATATTTTCTGCTAATGGGCCATTAAGGCTCACTAAGGGTGTGACATATTCCATTGTGAGATGCTCCACCCAGTGGGAGGAGCCAACCATTCCCACCTAGATAAAAACTGAGACGCAGGAGCACAAGATATCTGGATTCCTGGAGGAAGACTGGACCCTTCTCTCTCAGGATCATCTCTGCTCCAGCGGAACCACATCTGCCACTCCAGGAGGGCTTCTGGACTGCTTCAAACACCCTGATGAACAGGGTGTTAGGTTGTATTATTCCATTTATTTTACTTTCTTTCTCTCTTCTTCTATTAAATTGTATCTCTGACTGGGAGTCTCACTGGCTTTGCTTTCAAACCAGTACAGCAGGCAAAGCCTGGCAGGGAGCTCAGGGCACTTGGAGCAGACAGGTCTGGCACACACACTGTATTTCCATCTCCTCAGGTGTTACAGCTGTTCCAGTACTGCCAGCTCTGGAGTGAAAGGAGTTCAGGGAAACCCCAGCTTGGTGATGAGACAGATTTAGATCTTGTGGCTAAGGAAGGAAGCCTGCTCCAGGGCATCTTCCAGCACCAGCAGCCAGTCTGGAGCAGGTTTCCAGGCTGATGGGCACTCTCTGCAGTCCTAGGCGGGATGGCTCATGCTCAGCAGGGCTGCTCACAGCCACAGGCAGCCCTGTGCTGGAGGAAGCAGTGGGTGGAAGTGCCCAGGGTGAATACACAGCAGCATGTGCAGAGCCAAAGAATGGGGAGATCCCTGTGGTATGCAAACCAGTAAAGCACCTGACTGTGGGGTTCACCTGCCTGAGACAGAAATGCCCGGCAGCCCCAGGAGCTGAGCTGAGCCTGCCCACCACCTCCACCTCTCCAGGCTGGTGGGCTGTGCCCGGACCAGCCCCAGGCACACGGGAATGAGCTGGTTACTCACACCAGCCTGCTCCCCTAACAGCACAAATCCTCCTGGCCCTGCCAGGTGCTGGGGCGAGCCAAGAGCTGAGACCCAACACGACCTTAGAGGGCTGCTCACGCCTTCCCCATGAAGCTGGGAGGGCAGCCTGCACTGTGCAGCTGATGGCCCATGGGCAGGGCTGAGCTCCAGCACAGGCTCTGCAGCCACCAGCCCAGTGGAGGCCAGTCCAGATCCCTCAGCCTGTGCCTCTCCTTTCACCCATGGGTGCAGGGAGCAGAACCACGGCTGGGCTCCTGGAGCAGCCCAGGCTGGGAGTTTTGAGGAACTCCCAGCCCCGTGCCCTGTGCCACAGGTTTTTGGGTCACCCTGCACCAGGTGGGTGCCAGCACCATTCTGCCATGAGCCATGCTGTGTTTCCGTGCCAGGGAACTGCATTGGTTCAAAACAAGTGGAAAGGAGCTGAAGTCCTCCCTCATGGAACCTTGGCACAGCTGGCTCTTCTCAGGGGTCCTGCAAGATGTAAAGATCACCTTGAGAGTCTCCCAGCACCAGTCCTGACCGGGCCCTAGTGATGAAAGAGTGGGGGACCAGCTGAGCACTTGCCAGAGAGAAGGCTCCTGCTGGCTCACAGAGGCAGAGTCAAATTCCCCATGCAAGCAGAGTGCTGCATTTTTTCTTCCCCAGCTGCATTTGCAGTGTGCTTGGGCAAGAGTGATTTCCCTCTCCCAGCAGCAGTGGCTGGGCCCTGGTTGCACATCCTGATGGAACTTGGAAGGGATGCACTGCCAGACCTTTGCAGGAAGCAGAAATTGCCCCTGGCTCTGAGATTCCTTTTGGAAAGCTGAGGGGTCCTGGTCATGCTGTGCTCCCCACATGGGGTAGAGTGTGTGCTTGGCCCTGTGGAGGATGGGTCTGATGAGTCAGGCCTCTCGCTGGTAAACTGAGTCAGCTGTCTCCTACCTGGGAGCCTTTCTGCCACGGACAGGGAATCAAGCAGGCAGAAGTTGTGACCTACTCCCATTTTCAGGCATGCTGAAGAGGATCTGGGCCCCAGCCCCTTGCAGGAGAGGGGACCCACACTGGTGGCACAGTGGAGAGGAGAGGGCAGGCTGGTGGCAAGAGGAGCAGCCTGGAGTGTGGGATGACTCAGCTGTGATGTGGGGGGGGTGAGGCTCAGCCCAGCCTTTCGTAATGTGTTTACCAGCACCTGGGTGGCTGCTGCCTTCCAGGACATGCAGCCCATCCTCCTCAGCCCCAAACCTGCTCGCCAGGCTCAGCACAGCTAGGGAGTGACCTGCTCCCACCCCAGTGTGGCTGGCTCATGGTGGAGGGCTGGGCAGGGAGCCTCTGGCCAGCCCTCTGCTCCAGCACTGCTGCTGGCATGCTGCCTCTGCCCAGGGGACAGCAGTAACCCAAACTGAGGTCATGGAGTGTCCTCCCAGGGCAGCCAAAAACTGCTGGGTGCACCAAAACAAAGTCCCAAGCCATGGGAAGGTGGTGGCACATCACAGCAGTTATGACGTCAGCCCAGGGAGAGGGCCAGAAATTCCCCTGCATTCCTTGCACTGTTTGTTGACTGCCACCCCAGCCACCTGGGCACCTTCTGCCAGCTGCCAGGATACGTGTCCTGTGTGGGCAGGACAGAGACTGAGGGGAAAGTCCCTTTATATGGACAGTTTTAGAGCTAAACAGGCTCTTTTGAGAAACTGCCCTGGAGGAAAGTCAAAGGTAACAGATGCAAAAAGTGTTTTATTTCAATTTAGCTTCTTGTGGAGCTTGAGATGGGAAATGCTGGTCAGAAGCAGAAACGCCAACATTTCCTTCCACGGGGGGCTGGGAAGGAGGGTGTCAGGCCCATGTCCCTGCTTTCTGCTCTAGGTTAACTTGTTTTTGCTGTCACAGCACTGCCAGGGATGGACACTCAGCAGGATGGTCACCAGTGCTCCTGCTGCAACTGGAAACAGCTGCTGTGTCATGGGCAGGAGCACCTGGCACAGGAAGACTCCAGACAAGTGGAGAACTCAGGTGCTTCCAGCAGGTTCACCTTGATCCCTGCCACACTGGGCACTGCAGAGTGATGCCATTGCCTGCTGTATCCTGCTGGCACCTGGCCAGCCCGGACCCTTCGTCATTGCAGAGCAGATGACCTGGGTGCAGCAGTTAACCTCAAAACACCGTTCCCAGTTAACCTAGTTTGGCTCTGGGCAAGGCTGGGCCCTCTCGAGAGAACCACGTGTGGGCTTGTCTCCTGCTGGCCTCTCTGCTGGCCCGTTTCCATGGCGTGATTCACGTCAGCCCCAGTGCCAACGGCTGAGAAGGAGCCTGTGTCATTGCATTGTCCCTGGGATATTTACTGCCTGGTTACTGAGCAAGGTCCAGGCTGGCAGGGCCTGGCACCGCAGGCAAAAACTGGCGTCCCCAGCCTGGCAGGAGCTGTGGCTGGGTCAAGGTGGACAGCTGACCCGGCGGCACAGGAAGACCCCAGAGCCCAGCCTTGCCCAGAGCCATGCCGTGGGGGGATGGATGGTGAGAGGCAGCTGTGCAGTGCCAGGGCTTGGCGTGGCAGCTCTCTGGCTGCCTGGGGAGGGCTCAGCCACCCTCGCTGCCCTCCAGGCTCCTGCCAGGCACTTGCTCCACCCTGACAGTGCCCCAGCGTTCACCCTGACTGCTTTGCTGCCCCAGCTCCACAGCAGGAACATCAGAGAGGGCAGGGCCCACACATGAAAGAGAAATGTCTTCACCCACCCCATGCCAGGAATATCTGCCTGCAGGCCATGAGCACTCATGGGCATGGCACGTTTTTTTCCTCAGCTCATTCCCTAATGGGTCCCCAAATGTGTATTCAGCCCAGCCCTTTCCTCTCTGGGCCTGACCTGCAGCTCCCATGCTGCAGCAGTGCCTGGCAGGTATCAGACTCCTGTCCCCAAGCCTGGGTTCAGAGGGTATCCAGGGAGGTGGGGAAGGTGCTGCACAGCACACTCAGGAGCCACCCCTGCAGTAAATCAGTAACAAAGCAACAGCTCCTCATGTGACTGCAGCCACAGCCTCTCCCCTTGGCTGGTGGGCAGGAACAGGCACTGGTGTGGCTGCCTGGTGGGGTGGCTGCCCACTGGTGTGGCCATCCAGTGGTGTGGCTGCCCCATGGTGTGGCTGCCCAGTGGTGTGGCCATGGACTGCCAGGCACACCGGCCCCACTGCCCTGCAGCACCAGGGCTGGGACACGCACAGGGCGTGGGGCAGGGGAGGGCACAGCTCCTCCTCCCCGGGGGTCGTGCTCACCCCGTGCTCCTGGTGCTGGGGCCTCAGCCCTGGGACACACACCTGAGCCTCTCCTCCTCCTGCTCCTTGTTTAGCCAGGCCCCTCGTTTGGGACCAGCTCTTCCCTGACCACTTCTCACCACCCGTGGGGATGTGATGGGAACTTACGTAGCCCCTTGGTGCTCTCTGGCAGATGACACTCCTGGGATACACCCATCCCTCCAGCAATCTCCAGGGTCTGAAATATGGTTTCATTTCAATTATCATATCTTTACCATAGCGAGAGACACAGGGGGCACCAAAACCCCCTGGTTTCTATGGCAACCAGGAATAACCCCCTTGGAGACAGCGCTGTCTCTGCCAGTTTCCATCCCAGACCCTGGTGATACATCAGCTCATGGATACAGGGGCCAGCCTGGCCTCCAGAGCAGCCCCATGACAACTAAAGCAACTCAGCTGCAGAGTCCACCCTTTCCTGGTTCCCCTACCTGCTGCCTTTGCTGTACTGTCCTGCTCTGCAAAAAAACCAAAGCCAACAGGGATTTCTGCAGTCTCACAGCTGGGGGAGCAGGACAGGGAGGTGCCCTGGTTCAGCCCAGCCTGCACCCCAGCAGCTCTTTGCTGCAGGTAAGTGCTTCTCACTGGCAGTCCCACCCTGGATTCAGGGAGCCTCTGCCCCATCCTGCGTTTATCCAGGCTACAATGGCAGGCGATGTTCCCATGACAGGGCTACTCCTGAGTGGAGCCCGTGACCTCTGGGGGAAGGCAGCCGGTGCTGCTCTGCCTCACGCCCACATGGGGCAACTCAGCACGGGGGTGCCCAGGGGCTTATCGCCCACACCTGGGGCAGGGAGGGACTCTGCTCCAAGGCAGCTCTGCACGGCACAGAGTCCTCCGTGCCCATGGCTGGGGGGAACCGTGGAAGAGGTTACCCAGGGAAGCTGTGGAGGCACCACCTGGGCATGGTCCTGGGCAGCCTCCTGCTCTGAGCAGGGCTGCCGGACTAGGTGAGCTCTAGAGTGATCTCTAGGCGATCTCCAGCCTCTGGGCAGGTGTCTCCCTGCCCCTGGTGCCCAGGGCCACAGAGCGCCCAGAGCCGGCTGGGGCTGGGGAGGAGCGGCCCGGCCCCACCAGGCCCTGGCTGCGCCTCATCTGCGACCATTGCACCTCAGCTGCGGCCACCGCGCCTCAGCCTCAGCTACGGCCACTGCACCTCAGCTGCGGCCACCGTGCCTCGGCTGCGGCCACTGCACCTCGGCTGCGGCCACTGCANGGCTGGGGAGGAGCGGCCCGGCCCCACCAGGCCCTGGCTGCGCCTCATCTGCGACCATTGCACCTCAGCTGCGGCCACCGCGCCTCAGCCTCAGCTACGGCCACTGCACCTCAGCTGCGGCCACCGTGCCTCGGCTGCGGCCACTGCACCTCGGCTGCGGCCACTGCACCTCGGCTGCGATGACGTCACGGCTGCCGCGCGCAGGAAAACCTGAACCTGAGTAGCACCGCAGCGCCGCCGCTTCTGATTGGCTGCAGCGCAGGACAAGGTGGCTCACAGGACCAATCAGAGCACAGCTGCCGCTCCCTTCTAGTGTGGCAGAGACAGGAGGGTTCTGATTGGCTACCGGGCCTCTCCTGAGGGTTTTTTTTTTTGGTGGGCGCCGGGCGCTGATTGGCTGCGTGGATCGGTGCTGCAGGCCCATTGGTGGCTTGCTGGGTGCCGCAATGGCGGCTGGCGCAGCGGTGTGAGGGAGGCGGGCGGACCCGGCCCCTTTCCCGTTCCCTGTGGGGGTCTCCTGTGGGGCAGAGCCTTCCCTCGGCTCATCCCAGCCGTGCACGCCCTGTTGGAGCCCGGCTCTGGCACTCACGTCCCACGTTCAGCAGGCACAGCCTGCCCCTGCGGCCTTGTCATCATCGTCCGCTGGGAATGGCCAGCAGTGGCCATCAAGGGCCTGGGCCAGGTTTAAGCATCAGTTCCTAGTCTTGCTCCAGGCTGTGGTCTCGGAACAAGCCCCAGAGCCTGAGAAAGCAAAACATTACAGGTGGAAAATGGTTCCTGAGAGCTTTGAACGGTACCTGGGGTTCCTTAGGAGGACAGTGGAAGGGAGGGACTCCATCCATGCAGCAGATCTTGGAGCAGGCAGGGGCACCAGGCGAGGTCAGGGGAGGTGGGTGTGAGGCTCCACTGGTGTTCCTAACCCCCTTGTGCCTGAATCTCCCTTGGTGGCACCAGAACAGTCCTGTCCTGCTCCATCACACACACACAGGGTGTCCTGGGGAGCTCTGTGAGGCACCAACCTGACTGCTGAGCCTGTGTCACCCTAAGGGCTTCTGGGGCTTTCAGTGCCACCAGCAGCACCAGCTCCAGGAGGCATTCCCGAGACACCCAGCTGGTGACCCGGAGCCTTTGGGGAGCACTTCACTGCCAGAATCACTCTGACTCTCAACCACAGCTTACTGCTAGGCCACGTGGCATGGATCCCCTGCTAGGCAGCAGCCCCAGCTGTGAGTTCCCAGACCTCTGCGTCAGGACATTTCTCCACCTTGGCCTCGTGAAGATCCTGACGTTTTTCTCTCCATTCATGTAAACGGATGTGTTCTGNGCTGGCGCAGCGGTGTGAGGGAGGAGGGCGGCCCGGGCCCCGTAAACGGATGTGTTCTGAAAATGTTCCTCTCCTGGCATCCTCATATGAGGGACCTCCTGGAACTCCTTCACTGTGCGGGAGGAGCACAGCCTGGGAATCCCCTGAGCGCCTCAGCAGGGGCAGCGATGTGAGGGGTTCATCTCACTCCTCCTTACAGCTCATTTTCATGAGTGGTCCTGTGGTACTCCTTTGTTTGTTGACTTCAACCTCTTTGGCAGGCAACCACCTTTTGTCTACTCACAAAAACACTTGGAACTTTTGCTATTTTGGCTTGCCTGACCGTGGTTTCACATTTCACTTGCCCAGGTTTACCCTCCTTGGTGTTTGGACACGGTAATGGCTTATTCAAAGATATCACTTTACTTCCAGCCGACTCCCACGCTTGCTTTTCACAAACATTTGCTGTAACACTGCTGCAGCCTCTATGAACAGACACACACGTTTGCTTTCTGCCTCCAGGATCATGTTTACACAACATCCAGTGTGTTATAAAGGCAAGAGATAAAGCTGGCAGAGAATAGCCAAAGGAGGGCTGTGAGGATGGTGAAAGGTCTGGAGGGGCCACACCAGGAGTGGCTGAGGGCACTCGGTCTGTTCACCCTGGAGCCTGAGGTCAGACCCCACTGGGGCTGCAGCTCCTCATGAGGGGCAGCTCTGATCTCTGCTCCCTGTGACACTGACAGCACCCCAGGGAAGGGCTGGAGCTGGGCCAGGGCAGGGTCAGCCTGGAGATCAGGGAAAGGTTCTTCCCCAGAGGGTGCTGGCACTGCCCAGGCTCCCCAGGGAATGGGCACAGCCCTGAGGCTGCCAGAGCTCCAGGAGGATTTGTACAACACTCTCAGGGACAGGGTGGGATTGTTGGGGTGTCCTCTGCAGGGCCAGTGATTGGACTCAAAGGCTGCTTCCAGCTCAGTAACTCCTCTGGTTGCTAATTTTAATTTCTTATTTTCTATTTTTTTTTTTTTTTAAATAATGTCCTTCTTTTTGCACGTAACTGGTTGCTGCTGGTTTTCTGCTGCTGGTTTTCCTGTCCTAGAGATCTTCTGTGGTCATCAGAAGAACACTTTTGCCCAGGGTTTGTTGTTCTGCAGGTAAAGTCATGTTACCATCTACACTGAGACTGGGATGAAGGGAGTGTCTGTGTCACTGGCTGGCTTTGAAAGAACCAGAAGGAGCCCTAAAGAGCAGAATTACGAGCATGGCTTGCACAGGGCACGGTCAAGACCAGGAAGATGCTGAGCAATCTGTTGTTTGCATCAGCCCAGGTGGCTGGACTTTGATTAGGGCTGGGGTGTAGGTGATGCCAGCAGGAGACCTGTGCTTTGATAGTGGAAGGATGGCAACAAGATACAAACATGTCCCTCACATCATCCTCCCCCCTGACACCACCACAGCAGCTGTAAAGGCACCACAGCAAGGAAACCCAGACAGAGGCAATAACCCAACCTGAGGCTCTTGGAGAGTGGATCAGGGGCTCCATGAAAATGGTCAATTCCTAAAGGAATTGTGTGAAAAGAGCTGTTGGCACTGTTTGCTGGAGCCAGTAAAGAGGAACCCATGAGCCACAGTAAGGACCCACCTACCACCGACCCCTCATCCCAGTGCTGCACTGCTCACCTGGTCAGACCCAGTGCAGGTGAGTGTGAGGATGGGTGAAACTGGGAGATACACCGTGTGAGTGACTCAGGCAGGTTATTTTAATAAACACCCCCTCCTCCAAGGAATTTACATCATATATCCCAGAGGAAGTACCAGCCCCAGCATGCACAGCACTGGTACAGCCTTGGAGGGCTCTCCTGGTCCCCAGCCCGGTTCTGGGGGCTGAGGTGCCACTGCTGTCTGTGCATTCAGCCCAGTGCAGTTGTCTGTGGGCTGAGGAGTTGCTGATGTGCTGGCCACTCTGGCGATGCTGCCTCCAGCAGCTGCTGGGAACACATTCTTGGAGAGTGAGGTTGGATTCCACAAAGGCAGAGCCCCTGTGAAATCCTAGAGAGCTGCAAAGAGCTGCCAGAGCAGCTGCCAGCTGGGGATGGTGTGCAGAGAGTGATGGTTGGTGCTGTGCACTCCTCAGTCCTGCCCAGACACGTGGAGGTCCATGGAGAGGGGGTCTCCTGAAGGCAGCCAGAGCCACGGTTCTGTGCTGTGCCTCCTCTCTGGTGGGCAGCATTGCTCTGTGCCCTGCAGCTGGGGAGGGCTCTGCTTGTTGTGACTCCAACACTGCAGGAGGAGAATAACACTTGAGACAGAAGCTGTGCTGGTGATCACCCTGGCCCTGCTGAAACCCTGCAGATCCATGGCTGCACAGGCTTCACCCAGGAGCAGATGCCTGTGGTGTCACCCCAGGCTCAGGGGACAGCAGTACCCCAGCAGAGGTGGGGCGTGTGCTCACAGCAAGGTGCAGGTGTGGGCATGAGGGTTTGAGGCCGTGTCACCTGCAGGGAAAGACATCACCCCCAGACTGGGAGATCCCCTGCACCACGGGCCCTGTTGTTGTCCTTTTGTTGTCCTTCCCTGCCACCCCATCCCGACTGCATTCCTGCAACCTGACTCAGGGTTTGCAGATACTGCCCACGCCTGCCCAGCCACCCGGGAGGGCTCAGCCCCTCCTCCTGGCACAGCAGGTTGGCAGAACTCAGGCAGTCAAGGTCAGAGAGGTGTTTGGAATCAGGGAAAGGGGCAGGGTACGGTCATGGGAGGCTTGGAGCTACAGTGGATGCATCTTGCAGGGCTCCTTGCTCCTGTGGGAGGAGACCTCTGCAGTGACCCATCAGCTTGATTCTGTCAGCATATCCCAGGCTCAGCACCCCTCCAAAGCAGGCTCCAAGGAAATCACAGGAACACTGAGTGACTGGCACCCAGCAGTTAATGTTCCTTGTCACTTCTCAATCCCTGATTGGGACAAGACCAGTGGGATTGGAAGGGTCTTTCCATCTTCCAGGCTGAGGTTAGAAAACTTCAGCATCTGCAAATACTGGACAAGAGGGAAAAGTGAGCAAATGGTGATAGGGAAAAGAGAAAAGTCGTTTCAGCAAAGTGGTCCATTTCAACAAAGATCAGAGGAGGAGATGCCCCAAGATGGGTCCCCCACTTGAACATGGATGAGAGACCAGAGGTGTCTCTGCCAGTGGTGTAGGAGATGAGATGGGATGAGAAAGACACTGTAGGCTAAAGGCCATGTCAGACAGCAGAAATTGCAGACCTTTCTCCAAATTCCAGGGGCTGTTTGTGTCTGAAATTCCACCTTAAAGCAGGTATTGTCCCCGGTGAACTGGTGACCTCCTAACTGGGTCCATGGCACTGATCAAATTAGGCTGGTGAAGATCAGAGCAGAAGTGCCAGAAGAGCAATGGCTTCCTTCCAAGCACGTACCAAAACTCAGGGCCAGACCTTGATGTCAGGGGATTTCTATTTTAAGTGGAACTGACTCAGTCTCTCACACTTCTTGCTGGTCTCTGTCATCCTTGTGGCCGCCCCCACCCTGAGGTGTTTGCACAAGGCTGGGCCTTCAGGCTGAGACATAAGACAGGGCTGCCACGTCAGGTCTCCTCTGCATGGGATTCTCTCAACTGGCAGTGACAAAACAGTTTTGGGGGGAGTTTTTGGATGCATCAGCGATTATTATTGCAGGATCTTTCACCTCCAAACATTGCTCTCTTCACCTTCCAGGAGACTCAGGCAGAGCTACTGCTTTTGAGCTGTTCATTCTCCTTCTGGGTGTCTTTTCTGACTGCTGTCTGTCAAAGTGTTGGGAAGGGAGGAAGATTTGGGGTATCTGCTGGCATCACCTCCTGCTACAGGAGTGGGCTGGCACTCTGGGCTGGCAGCAGCCTGGCAGCATTGCCACCTGCCTGGCAGCCTGTCCTTTCCCTTCTCCTGGAGCCTGCCACGGCACTCACTGAAACACCTGCCCATGGTATCTTATCTGCCAGCCTGCTGCACACTGGGAGTGGGGAGATGGCCTAGATATTCCATTTCATGGGTCTCCTACACCCACAGCCAAGAGCTGGTAGGGCAGGAGCACCCTGGCTGTGCCCCACGGGCCCTGCTCAGCACTCAGCTCTCCTGTCCCTTCTTTGAGGCTCACTCAGCACCCCACAGACAAGGGGATGTCAGGTCCTGAAGTGCTGGAAGTCCTCCAGAGCTTTGTCACATGATGCTCACAGAGTATCACCACTTGGATCCCACTCTCCTGCTGCCCCTGTGACCTTGCTCCCTTGCTGGCAGCTCCCGGATTGCTCCCTGTACAGGGAGAGCAGAGAAGTGTTTCAGTATTCTGAATGTCCCAGACAGGAGAGAGAGACCTGCCAGGCTGGGCAGGACATGCTCACCTGCATTACCACCACTAAGACAGCCTGGTAGAACCAAGGGACCATCTGGCCCCAGTACAGACAGTCCCCAGGAGCATGCTGGCTTTGCAGCCAGCCCTGGACCCCTGCTCCAGAATCAGGGAATCATGGAATCTCCTGTGTTGGAAGGGACCTGCAAGGATCACTGAGTCCAACCCCTGGCCCTGCAGAGACACCCCAACAATCCCACTCTGGCAGCGCTGTCCAAAGGCTCCTGGAGCTCTGGCAGGCTCAGGGCTGTGCCCATTCCCTGGGGAGCCTGGGCAGTGCCCAGCAGCCTCTGGGGGAAGAACCTTTCCCTGCTCTCCAGCCTGCCCTCCCCTGGCACAGCTTTATGCCATTCCCTCAGGCCCTTTCACAGGAGAGGATGTGGTGCCTGGGGCTGGCTTTGTTCCCAGGTGGTGCATCTGGCTCTGTGGAGTGGGCAGGAAGGGCCCAGTGTGATGGTCAGGATATGCAGGCAGCAGTGCATGCCCATGGCTACACTGTCAGGGACAAGGACAGAGGGGTGGGGAGGCTTCCTTGGAGCTCAGTAGCTTCTCCCAGGGAAGAAGACCCCAAATCCTGGCAGTCATTGGACATCTGTCAGCTGAATGATCTGTCTCACCAGCCCCTCAGCAACTGCCCAAAGCTGTGAACAGCAGAGACATCCCCCACCTACAGTCAGGAGTGCTATCAGCACCAAGCTGCAGTTGCTGCTGCGTTGCCTCACATCACCCATGGTGCTGCCACACCTGAGACATACCAGCAGCATGTCGTCACCTGGTGACTCAGGGCCACTGGCTTTGGCTCTAAGCTGGAGCCTCTGACCTGAACCAAGGGGAGAATTCCTTGCAGAGTGCTGGCCCCTGCCTCACTGTGGCACTGGGCAGCTCCAGGCCTCTGTGGGTTGCTGGCTGAAAGCCGTGTGGGTCAGGGAGTCAATGCTGAGCAGTTCACTGCGTGGGACTGAGTCACTGGAGAGAGGGGAAAACTGCTCAGGGAGCCTGGGGATTTCTCCATCCTCTCCCTCTGACTCTTCTTCTGCCACAGCCACAGCTAACAGCTCCATCCTGCAGGTGGCAGGGCTTGGAGCTTGGGACGGGTGGTGCTAACAGCCTCAGGAATCCCACTTGCACCTCTGTGCTTGTGACTGGCCTTGCTGATGCTGCAGGTGTTGGGGTAGAGCAGCTCCAGCATTGGTGACCAACATTTCCCACCTGTGGACACGTCCTCATGGCTGTCAAGTGGGCATCCCAAGGTGCAGAGTGTCTGCAAGGTAAATAAGCTGAGTAGGGAGGTTTTTCCCTTCCTGCATCATCCCTCAAGCATCCCAGGCGAACTGGATAACAGGATAAAAACCTTTTCAGGTGAAGGTTTAGGATATTCCCTTCCTGTCCTCTGCCCTTCCCTGAGCCTGGTCTGTAGATACCCTCAGAGCAGCTCTGGGGCCTCAGGGGGCTCCTGCCCCCCCAGTCCATGCAGCACCAGCACAGGGCACAGCAGTGGGCACAGGTACCAAACTTACAGGGCAGAGCATGGACAGATGCCTGTCTGCCCCCACAGCCTCCTGCCTCCAGGGACCCTGGCACAGCCTTTTTCCCCACTCGTGCACAGCAGTGGGGATGTGCCCTGCTCCATGGGGGCCCTGACTGGATGTGGCTTCAGCAAGGCTTCTGTGGCTCCAGGGCAAGGAAGGGCCCAAGGGAATGGGATCTGTATGGCAGGGCATGGGCACAGCCCGCCCCTGTGCACGGACAGGCTGTGGGCAGTGAAAGCTGCCCTGGGGACACAGGACATCTCCAGGGGGGAGGGCAGGTTTGGGGGAGCCAGGGTGTGTGATGGTGACCTTAGTGGGGGCAGTATGGAACCATCCAGCCTGGCTGGGGCTTGGAGAAGGGAGTGCAGGGGCAGGGGCATGGGCACCACGGGATCCCCAGCCCTCATTTGCATGTGTGCAAAGCAGGGAATTTTCCATCAGCAAGCAGCCGAAATTTCTGCACGGTGACCTTTGTCCCCAGCCAGGCTGGGAGCCCACGGCAGCTGACAAATGTCACTGTGGTGCCCTGCTGCCCCTGGAGCTGTGGGCACTGCCCCCACACCCTGGCACTGCCAGTTCCATGAAAACAATCCGGACCCTCCCCAGATCAGAGACTCCTGGCCCCCAGCCACTGAGCTTCAGCGGGCCCAGTGCCTCCGGTGCCCCCTGCCCACCCTGCTACCAGCCCTTGGTGCTGCCCTGGCCCCACAGGAAGGGCTGAGCTGTGGCCCAGGCTCTGTGCAGTCTGACGGAGATGATGGACAGACATTTCTGGGGTTACTCAGCACACCACAGCATCAGGCCCTGGCTGCTGTGGTCAGGTGCTGCCCCTGGGTGCAGGATCTGCTCAGGATGGAGAGGGTGAGCTGTCTGTAGGAGGGCAAGGAGCAGGGCAACAGGAAGAGGCCGCTCAGGAGATGAAGAACATGGGTTGGAGGTCTCTGAATAGAACACCCGCAGCTGGGACAGCTGTGCTCACCACCCCCAGAGCGCTGACAGACACTGCAGGCAGGGCTGCCGGGGCACACGGAGCCCCTGGATGCACCTCAGCCTCTCCCAGAGCTCCCGGCCCGCCTGGCTCCGTGCTGGGCACTCCCCACCCTCCGGAGGGCTGCAACCCTGGCCCGCCTGCTGCAGCCGTGGAGCCTTTGGGAGGTGTCCCTGGCCCTGAGGAGCACACAAAGCACGGGCTGCACGCACCCCACCTCGCAGCCTTCCCAGGAAACGCCAACGACGCTGTTCCTGGGAAGCACAAATCACCTTGACTTTTGCTCAGAGCCCGGAGTATCTGGGGCAGAGCGGGGCTGGGAGCAGCGCCCTGCCTGGCTCGGGGCCCCGGGGCTCTGCGGGCAGGTTGCTTTCCACGCGTGCTTCCCCAGCGGCTGGGCTGCAGCCACAGGTCACCCGATGTGCTCACAGCAGCTGAACCGAGCCACCCAGCCCAGGCTGTGCTCTCAGGGCTCCCCCAGACCCTCCCCGTGTGTCTCTGGAGCCTCAGTGTGCCCTGTGGCCAGAAGGGCAAGGACCCCCATGGCTGCAGGAGCTGCTGGGGTTCACTGGCAGCAGCCAGGGATGCTCGAGCAGCCTGAGAGTGGTGTTAGAAACAGGGGGAATGAGGGCATCACCTTCACTGGGCTGGCTCCAGGGCTTAGGGGAGCTGCTGCAACACCCCCCGAGCAGCTGTCACCCAAACCCAAGCTCCACACAGCACTGAAGCCCCAGGGCACAGACTGGGGGACACAGCAGCCAGGGAAACAGGAGGTTCACCCACAGCAGGGAAAAAATGAAGGATTTCTTGCTAGAGCTAGAGGGACTGAACTGACACAAATGGAGATACCAAACACTCATCCCAAAAGAAGGGTAGTGGATGTGAAATGGTTTCTTTTCTACACGTAACTTAGGAGTGGTTTTGCTCCAAGTCACATTTCTGCATTTGTGACTTCTCCCTGACATTTGCAGGGAATTTAGAGGTAAATCACCAAGGAGGGTCCATCACAGTGGGGAGAGCTTGTGGCCTCTCCCAATGGCCTTTTGCTGCTTGCAGACCATTGCTTGCTTGATTCCACGTGAAAATGCTGCCTCTGCCCTAAGCTGACTTTGCTGTGGCTTCTCAGTTCCTCTTGGAAAACAATGTGGGTGCCCCAAAACACAGACAGCAGTGCAGCCCCTGCTGACAGAGCTGGGAACACTTCCCTGCACACCCGTGGCACCGACCCACCACGAGTGCCTGAATGTCCCTTGATGTCCCTGGATGTCCCTGGGTTGTTCCCTGCCAGGCAGCCCTGGGAACTCACCTCCCGGTGTGGCTCAGGGAAAAATCCCACTGTCATTTTGGTTTTCCTGCTGTAAAACGGCTTTGGGTGTTCCTGTCGTGCTTTACCCCAGTGACTCCTGGGGAAACCACACGTGGGAGCAGAGCTGGGCTCCCACAGGAGGCCGTGGAGGCTCCGAATTCACTCCAGCAGCACTGGCAGCAGGCAGCTCAGTGCCATGGGCACGGTCAGATGGGAGCAGGGGAGGAGAAACTGCAGATGCAGAGCCTGTCCTGGCTCCTGGCTGGCACCAAACACTGAGTGTGCTTCACTCCCCAAACCCCCAGCTGCCACTGCCCACCACCCCCGCAGGGAGCAGTGACAGAGACTGGGACAGAGTGGATGAGTTTCTCTGAGTCCCTCCTTGCCTCTGCAGGAAGCCCCTGTGCTCCCCTCTCGTTGTATTGCACTGAGTAGTTTTGCTATATTTGCACTGGGTGTTTTGGGTTGTATATATATAGATCCACACAAATGTTGTGCAGCACTGCCTTTCCCAGAAATCCCTGACACCACCTGTGCCTCACCTCCCCCTGGGTCAGTCTCACCTCCCCCTCCCCTTCCCTTCCCAAAGGGCACAAAGCCACTCCGAGCCACCTGCTCGGCCCCTTCAGGACTCCGAGGTGCAGGTTCTGCATTAAACTGTGGGACTGTTCTTAAGATTAAGAGCACCTTTTGTCTTTTGTCTTCGTCCTCACCTCAGTTTCCCCTCTGAGGATTCAGTGCCAGCCTGGCAGGGCACTCAGGGCTGCAGGAACCGAGGCACCCTCTCCCATTCCATCATCACCCTGGTGGAGGAGCCTGGCAGGGTGCAAGATCAGTGCCCTGATGGGAGCCCCCAGTGTGAGTGGGGCAGGCTCAGCTTTGTGCCCCGGTGGCACAGGGGCTGGCACAGACACTGGGCTGGCCTCAGGGGATAGAAAATCCCAGGGGAGGATGGTCCCTGAGGGCAAAGGGGGACAGCAACCCTGAGGGCCTCCTCAGCGGTGCCTGCTGCCCCCCAGCAGCAGCCTGGGCGCTGGGTTACCTGCACCAGCCGTCTGTGTTTACTGTGTCCCCTCCCTGCCCTCTCCCTCCTTTCCTGGGCAAACAGGCGTGGGCCAGCCTGGTTATTGCTCTGCTCCCGCAGCCCGACTGTTTGGTGGAAACAAAAGGGAACGTTTTCCTCCTCCCACGGGGTGTTTGTGCCTCACGTGCCCTGGCTCTCTCCAGCAGGAGAGGTGCCGTGGGATGAGGGGCTCAGCAGTGGCAGGAGGTGTGTGAGTGTCCCCTGCCACCTCTGCAAGGTCTGCTGTTGCTGTGTGTGTGTCACAGAGAGAGCCCCTGGCAGCTCACCAATGCTCTCCAGAAGGCTGGCTGAAGCCTCGTGGGGTTCTGACATTGATTCTGATTTAAGAAAAAAAAAAAAAAATGATGTTTTCATTAACAGAGCAGGGGTGAAAGAGTCTGAGCCTCGCAGGGCTCTGGGAGAGCTGAGCTATGCTGGCTCTGCTCTCACTGGCAGGGTCTGGTGAGGGACATGCTTCTGCCAGGGGCTCTGGCATCCCAGAGCTGTGTGAAGATGCTCTGTAATGTGATGGCCACGTGAAGAGGAGCCTGAGGTGATGGACAGAAGCCTCAGGGACAAGGTGATGGGGTGCTGCCCACCAAGGGGACAGGGCAGCTTGTCCCTGCTGCCCCCCCAGCCTGAGGCAAACAGCTCAGCATCACTGGCAGTCACCTCCTGGCAAAGATGCTCCTCATCCTGCACACAGGCAGCCCCATTTGCCCTCAGGTGACCCATCCCCTCTGCCCATCCCCACAGCCCACCCCACTGTCCATCTCAGCACCAGCATCACACTTGCAGGCACTGCTACCTTACTGCTGCCCAGACTTTCCAGCTTTGTCCATCTCAGCCACTCTCCTGGGCTTGGACTGGAACAAATGGAGTGGAGGAATTCTCCTTTCCCCCAGAAACTTTTCCCCCAAGTCAGTGAGCAGTGGCAGAGAGACCACGCACAGCTCACCCCACTGGGCTCCTCCACCAGGGAGATGCTGGAGCAGAACACAGGGGCGTCCTGCAGAGGCAAGGAGGGACTCTGAGAACCTCATCAGAGGGACTGGGGGTCCCAACTGTGCCCACCCACTCACCCTGGTGCTTTGGGGTTGGTACCCTTATTATCCTCCCCACAACAGGATCAGACATGTGTCCCTGTTCCACCACCCTGGGGAGCTGTGGGGGCACATGGACAGGGGGCATGGGGTGAAAGAGATTCCCAGGGGGGTTTTACATCTGCCCTTGGCTGCAGCAGAGCTTTCCTGTCCCAGAGGAACAGCTTCAAAGAGCCTCAGGATGGGGCAGTCTGTTGGTGTGGTGCAGAGCAGGCTCAGGAACGCTCCTGGCCCGTGTCCCTCTCCTGTCAGAGCATTTGGAGTGTGTTACTGGGGGTGTCCCTCTGGGCCACAGAGTGGGGGGATGTCAGTGGTGTGTCAATTTTATGCAGACTTGCCCAGAACACAGAGAGTTGGATGAAATATCTGTAAGGGGGGGATGTAGGTAAAAAGAACCTCTCCTGGGTGACAGTGGAATATTTGGACTCTGGTGAGGCACCTCCCAGGAGACATCTGCAAAACACACACTCATCTCCAAGGAAACAGTCTCACCCCTCTGTGAATTCAGGCTGGGGAGAAGATAAATGTGCTCTTCCTAAATGTGTCCAGGGCTCCTGTCTGACCCCCACTTTGGTGACAGCCAGGGACCCTCACTGCCTGGGAGCTTCTGGAAGGAGGAAGGGGAGGAAGAGGAGAATCTCCAAGAGGCAGCTTGGACAGGGATTCTGTGGGTTACTGAGGCAGCCTGAGGTCACTCCTGTGCCACTGAAGTGTCACCTTGCCCCAGTGAACTCTGCTGTTGTCTTCAGGCAGCTCCGTGACAACGCCTGGCCCTTGTGCAACGGCCACGAAATGAAACTAAAAATAGCTGCAGCTCCTTACAGAGCACCTGGCTGCCAGCACCTGCCAGGAGCTGTGCTCCAAGGGCTCCCTCCTCCGAGCTCTGTGGGCACTGAGGGAGCTCCTCAGCCTGCTCCTCTCCTGCCCTGAGCCCTGCCTGGCCTCTGCTGACCCCTTGCTCAGCAATCTGGGGCACGTTGGAAGGGTCCTGGGATGCTGTGGGATGCTGGGGCACGTTAGGTGGATGCTGGGGGATGTTAGGGTGGTGCTGGAGATTTTGGGGAGGAGTTGGGGGCTGCCAAACTGCCCATCCTGGCCCCTGGCACAGAGTGTTTTCTGCCCAAGCCTCTCCAGGGTGCAGTGTCATCACTCCCTGAGCCTCATGTGGGGACTGATGCCATCATCTCTCCTGCCTGACCTCTGCAGAGGGAGCTGGGCTCAGCACTGGGGGCTCACTGAGGAGCAAGTTCAAGTTATTCATCCTTCAGCTAACCCAGCTTTGTGCTTGGCTGGCCAAGCTGCCCGTGGCCTGACTCCCCTGGCACCCCTGCACCTGGGCACAGCACTGTGCCCCATTCAAACTGGACACAGTTCAGCTCTTTGGGGCATTTTTTCTCCACTAAGGAAGATCCTTGGCTCATTTTAGGCATAGGGCAGTGGATCAAGGCCAGAGCAGTCACGAACCCTGAGGATGTCACCTGAACCTTTTCAGATTCCCTGGAGCCCCTGCAGCCAGAGCAGCTGAAGCACACAGCAGTCCTGTGAGATCCCTGGGCTGTCAGTGAGCTCAGGCTGAGCTGTCCAGGCAGCAGAGTCTCCCTCACTCAGGCCAGACCCTGAGCATTGCCACTGTCTGCTGCTGTAGAACCCAGCAAGAGCCCAAATCCTCCTTTTCCTGTGGAAAATTTCCAAGTGATGCTCAAAACTCGGAGCGTTACTGAGAGGCAGAGAGCAGCACCTGGCTGCAGAAGCAGGTGGGAGAGACCCTGGGCACAGCTGAGCACAGCCAGGCAGGGCCTCTGTGGCCCTCACTGCCACACACACTGAGGAACAGCCCCAGCACAGGGGTGGTGAAGGATTTATGCTTCTCTGAGCCCATTGATTTGGGGGCACTGACTCCTCCTGTCTCTCCCCCGGAGTTTCTGCCAGCCCAGCTCTGGTGGCCAAGTGTGGAATCCCTGCAGCCCCTCCACATAATAGCTGGGGTCTGGCCTTGCAGGACAGCTCACAGGATCACCTGTGCACTCTGTACAGCACCGTTTGCCCCTGTTCCCCCCTCCCCAGTGCCCTGGCCCCCTGCTGTCTCCTTTCCTCTGTGTCTCCATTGGTTTCGGGTCCCCAGTGGCCCACCCTGTTTCCTTATAGGTCACTGACCTTACCTGCCCCTTGTTCCACCCCTGTGCCTCCAGGTCACTGGCTGCTGTATCCCACACCTAACTTTGGAACTGGCAGACCCCCGTCCCTTTTGCTCCTGGCTTCCCCTTGTCCCTTTTGCTCCTGGCTTCCCCCCATCCCTTTTGCTCCTGGCTTCCCCCCATCCCTTTTGCTCCTGGCTTCCCCTTATCCCTTTTGCTCCTGGCTTCCCCTTTGGCTCCTGGAAATGAACCTGGCTCTGGTGTGAGGCCCTTCTGCCTCTCCTTGCTGAGCCAGCCACAGGGCGTGTGTGGATGTGTGAGCTTTGCCTGAGCTTCCCCAGGTGGCCTTTCCACCAGAGAGGTTTATTGGGTCTGGCCTTCAGCTCCACTCCTAAAACACACATTGCAGCAGCCAAGCACCCAGTGCCAGCAGAGCACTGTGGAGCCCCAGGGGCCTGACACCAGGAGAGACACTCTTTAGATCAGGGTGAGGAAAACCTTCCCCCCACCCCCCATGGATCTTTGCAGCCACGTGTTAATATTTCTTAGGTTTCATTGTTCTGTTGGTTTGTTAAGTTTATGTCACCCTGTTCAGCCCCACTCACCATATATGCAATCCTCCCAGAATGTTCTCCCTTCCCTTGGACCCCCTTGGGTTATTTTTACTGCAGTACCCCAAAAGTACCCCTGTGACCCCATCAGTCCCCCTGGTTCCTCTGCATCACTTTTCCCTATTCCCACTGGACCCTGAGGGGTTGTTTTTGCCACAGTACCCCACCCCTGTGACCCCATTAGTCTCCCTGGTTCCTGGCCACCCCTCTGCACCACTTTTCCCTCTCCCTATTGCACCCTGACCCTCAGAAACCCCTTTTGTCTGGTAGAGAACCCTGGGTGCTTGGCCCCATTTGGGCTCTGCTCCCTGGAACACATCCGAGGCTGGAGCCACGGTGCAGACAATGAACAGCACTGGGATTCCCAGGTGAGAGCCCAGCTCCTCACCTTTGCCATCACCAGCCCTTTGTGAGCAGAGTGCTCCAGGCCCCGAGGGCACAGGTGGCTCTCAGGGACACCCAGCAGCACCATGCAACAGCACAGTGTGACTTTGAATAGAGCAGGGGCCATCCCACCACCAAACACCTGTCAGCAAGGTCCTGCATCCCTCCAGAAACCCCATGGCAGCTGCATCCCAGCACTAGGGCCCCTGGCAGCAGCTCCTGCCCAGCTGGGGCCACACACCCCTCTGGGAGGAGCACCCCTGGAGTCCCAGGACTCAGATTCCCTGCTCTGGCTTTGGTGGCACTGTCTGTCCCAGTTCCCAGGGACACAGCAGGGGGCTCATGCCCCCCAGTGCTCTGGGATGCCAGCCCGTGGTCCCTTCTGGCTCAAGCAGGGGTGGGCAGTGCCAGCCAGACGTGGCACTGGGGTCCCAGGAGGGGAGAAGCTGGGCTTTGCTGGCTGCCAGGGTCGAGGTGTCCTGGCCCTTGCCACTGCCCTGGGCAGGGTGGGGACACTCTCCTGGAGCTCCCCTGGTGTGGGGCAGCTCTGAGCCTGGCAGACATCCAGCCCCACAGGCTGCCTGCAGGGCACAGGGCATGGCCCCAAAGGGAACCCCATGGCCCTCCAGCCCCACAGGCTGCCTGCAGGGCACAGGGCATGGCCCCAAAGGTACCCCATGGCCCTCCAGCCCCACAGGCTGCCTGCAGGGCACAGGGCATGGCCCCAAAGGTACCCCATGGCCCTCCAGCCCCACAGGCTGCCTGCAGGGCACAGGGCATGGCCCCAAAGGGATCCCCATGGCCCTCCAGCCCCACAGGCTGCCTGCAGGGCACAGGGCATGGCCCCAAAGGGATCCCCATGGCCCTCCAGCCCCACAGGTTGAGAAAGAGGGGGCAGTGCAGGGAGGGATAACAGGCAGGGGAGCAGGAGTCTGAGACAGAGGAGAGGAGGTGGATTTGGGGATGGGAGGGGGAAACAGGGAAAGACAGTGGATGTGGGAGAGAGCTGATGGGTCTGGGGAGGAGTCACAGATACAGAGACCAGACATCCCAGTTCTGTTCAAGCTGCTGTCCCGAGGGGGCGCCAGGAGGAAAAGCAGCAACAAACCCTGGGAGAACTGGGCCAGCAGATCTGACCCCACACTGTCACCAGGAACATCACCTGGAGTCACCAGTCCTTCCTCCTGCCCAGGGCAGCCCTGTCAGCCCCCATTCCCAGGGAATGCTTTGGCCGTTTGAGGGTGCCCTGAGGCCAGGCTGGGTGTGCAGGGGATGTGCCACATTCCACACGAGGCCCGGGGCTGCACCTCAGGCCTCCTGCTCCAGGGGCAGAGTGGAGTATCTGCCATGGGAAAAGCTGAGCTTGGCAGGCCCTGGCCAGTGCCAAGCCGTGGGCATCCCTCTCCTGGCCTGTTCTCAGGGGATCTGGGGGGATGCTTGGGGCTGTCGTGGAATATTGGAGAATCTTGGGGGATACTGGGGATGCTGAGGGAAGCTGGGGGTGTTGGGGGATACTGGGTGATGCTGGGGGTGTTGAAGGATGGTGGGGTATTCTAGGGGGGATGCTGAAGGGATGTTTGGGGACGCTGGAGAATTTTTAGGGGATATTGGGGAATGTTTGGGGCTTTGTGGCGATGCTGGGGAGAGGTTTGAGGATGTTTCGGGGATGCCGGGGGAGATGTTTGGGGATACCGAGGCAAATGCCGGGAGGTATTGGGCGATGTGGACCTGCCCAGTCTGGCCACTGTCCCATCTTCCGGGCGGTGGGTGACCAGCAGAGGGCTCGGCTCCCCTCCCGCCACCGCTTTATCCTGCCCGGCGCTCCCCGGGCGCCCAGAGCCGCGGCCGGAGCCGGACCGAGCGGCTGCGCCCGGACACAGCTCCCGTGCAGCCCCGGGGGCTGCGCCGCCTCCATCACAGGCGCTCCCGGAGGGTGCGGGGACCGTGCGGGGGCACGATGCCTTCGCCACCGCTTCTCCTGCTGCTGCTGCTGCTGCTGCTGGCCCCGGGGGCCGCGGGGACCGGCGGGACTCAGCGTGGCCGGGGCGCGGACAGCGGCAGGAGCCTGCCCGGGGCTGCCCGGGACAGCGCGGAGGCGCGGGAGGTGCGGGAGAGGCTGCGCCGGGGCACGGAGGAGGACTCCAAGTCGGTGCAGCAGTACGTGCCGGGGGTGCGGGTGGAGTTCCCGCGGCCCCTCAACTCCGCCAGCCTGCACCCCACCAGGGCCCTGCTGCCCTCCAGCACCGACCCATCGGAGCAGCGCCCGGGCGTCCCCACGGACGGGGACGGGGCAGAGCCCCGAGCCAACCTGACCACGGTGTCCGACAAGCGGCTGCAAATGCACAACCCCCTGTACCCGGTGACAGAGAGCTCCTACAGCGCCTACGCCGTCATGTTCCTGTCCCTCATCGTCTTCACGGTGGGCATCATCGGGAACCTCTCCGTGATGTGCATCGTGTGGCACAACTACTACATGAAGAGCGCCTGGAACTCCATCCTGGCCAGCCTGGCTTTCTGGGACTTCCTCATCCTCTTCTTCTGCCTGCCCGTGGTCATCTTCAACGAGATCACCAAGAAGCGGCTGCTGGGGGACACGTCCTGTCGCATTGTGCCCTTCATGGAGGTAAGGGGCTGCACGGGTCCCCGGAGGGATCAGGGACTCTGCTCCTCTCTGCCCTCCTGCTCCGGGGCAGTCCCTGCTGCTGCTGGCCTG
This sequence comes from Rhadina sibilatrix, assembly GCA_013400275.1. Lineage (NCBI taxonomy): Eukaryota > Metazoa > Chordata > Aves > Passeriformes > Phylloscopidae > Rhadina > Rhadina sibilatrix. The sequence goes on along the minus strand of VWYO01006936.1, from coordinate 69,296 downwards.
CCACGGGGGCTGTGTGCCAGAGCCCCCCACTGTGGGCCACAGCCAGGAGCTGAGGGACGGTCCCCAGAGTGACCTTCCCTCTGTGCCAGGCCATCCCTCAGGCTCTGCAGGCAGCACCAGGGCTGCGAGAAGCCCCTTAGACCCTCCTCAGCCAGCACAGGGGTTTCTGTCAGCAGGCTCCCTCCATTTGTCTGTTCCTGTCCCAGCCCGACGCCCAAAGCCTGGGGGCTCAGCCCTGCAGTGCTGGCCCAGAAAGTGGCCACCGTGGGCTGCTGAGGATGGCCCAGCAGCAGGGGCCTGCAGGTGGACAGTGCTGCCCAGCACTGGAACGGGACAGGCCAGGAATTAGGTCTGGAAGGCTGAGATCCATGTTGGTCCTCAAAGCTCACCTGTGACAGGTTGGCCACACTCAGGGAGAGCCAGGCACCCACTGAGAGGGACCGTGGTGACAGGGGATGGCACAAGGAGCAAAACTGCCCCACAGGGCAGGATTTGGGCTGAAGCTGCCCTGTTGCTGGAAACCAACCCTCAGTGTGCTCATCTCCCATCCCCAAGGGAACCTTGGGGTCTGGCAGTGCCCCTCCATGGCCTGGTGGGACAGGGAGACCAAGCCTGCCTGTTCTCTGTGGCCAGTGCCCCGGTTATCAAAGGTGCAAACACCTGGAAGAGCTGAGAGGCAGTGCCAGATGGCTGAAGACTCTCTCAGGCTTGGTCAGACCAGGCAGGGTTCAGAACCTGCCCCTCCCAGGGAGCCTCCAGCCCAGTGTTCTGGGTTCCTGGCTGCTCCGTGCCCTGCTGGTGCCACAACAGCCACCTGTGACAGTCACCTGTGACAGTCACCTGTGGCAGTTACCTGTGACAGTCACCTGTGACAGTCACCTGTGGCAGTCACCTGTGACAGACACCTGTGGCAGTCACCTGTGGCAGTCACCTCTCCGTGCCCCAGGGCCCTTGTGCAGGGTCTGCACTTGTGCAGGGGTCCCTGGCTGTGCTCTGGGTAAGCTGAGCTGACCCTGTAAGCTCCAGCAATGCCACTGGGCCCTCTGGGTGCTGCTGGGTGATGGACTGGGGTGTCCCACTGAGCACAGCCCCAAACCTGCAGAGGGATGTGGTGTTTGCTGGGGGAGCCCTGCAGCCCCCCTCCTCCCCTGTCCCTGGCCAGCAGGCAAGAGCTGCTCCTTTCCAGAGGTGTCCCACCCCATCCTCTGCTAACTGGAGTGATTGCCCCATCCCTGTCCTCCACCTCAGGCTTCCAACACTGCACCTGGGTGGACTCGTGGAGGGGCAGGAATTGCCCCAGGCTGGCTCAGTGCCCCAGGGAAGGAGGGGAAGGGAAGGGTGATGTGCCCAAAACAGACCCTGTCTCCAGGAGGATCTGATGTGCTGCTCTTGGGCTCCCTGTCCCGTGAGAGAGCCCTGGGTGTGGCACCACCAGGTGCAGGGATTCAGCAGCACCAGGACAGCTTGGTCCCAGGAGTCAGGAGGGGACAGGAATGGTGGGACGTTGGTGCTGCAGAAGGATGAGCATGTCCCAGGCTGGGAAGCACAGTCCTGGTGTGGGGGCTGCTCTTGCTCTGCCCCCCAGCACCAGCCCTGCACTGCCCTCCTGCCCCCCAAAGCATGGGCAGAAAGGGGCTCCAGGGGGCTCCAGGGCTTCAGCTGGGGCCCAGCTGCAGGGAGCCTGGGTGGGAGCCACAGCCAAATCCCCAGCCAAGGGTCAGCTATGAGAGGGGAGCCTATCTGGAGGCCAAGGTTTGTGTCTGCTGGGACTGTGGCTCAGGCCACTGGATGGACGCTGTGGGAAGCAGATCTGTCCTCTGTAGCTGCCCAGTGCTCGGGCACAGAGCCAGGTTTTGGGAGCAGAGTTGGTTCCAGGGGCTTCTGGGGACAGGCTGTGTGCAAGGATGTGCTGCACTGACCCGTGCCACCAGCTACATCCCCACCAGGGCACTGCAGATGGGTGCTCTGCAGGACCAGGGGCACCAGGAGAGATGGCAGAGCTTGGGGAAGGGTGTAGGGCAAGGAAGCAGCAGCACAGCAGCACCCAGGGCTGCAGGTGCCAGCCAGGGAACAGGCCCAGCGTGCTGGGTGCTGGCTGTGGGGCAGAGCAGTGCCCAGGCTGGCTCTGAGCTTTGGGCACAGGGGCTGGGAGATGGTGCTGGGTGCAGGATGCTGGTGCTGGGCTGGTGTCCTGGTTCTGTGTCTGGGGAGATGCTGCTGTGCATAAGCGATGGTGCTGCCGAGTGCTGGCATCCCTCTGGTCATCAGCTGCTGGAGTGACCAGCCCAGGCCAAGGAAAAGGCTGGGGGGGTCAGGGGGGGAGCAGTGTTCCGGGCTGTTCCCCACGCACCACGTGGAGCCCTGGGAGGTTTCCTGAGTGCTGGGAAGGTCTTTCAGCTCAGGGTGATGTTTGATGGCTTCGTGAGGGCAGGAATGGCCACAGCACTGGGACAGCAGCATGTGACTCTGCCATCCTCCTGGCCAAGGGCTGTGGGACTTGGCTCCCAGCTCTGGGGCTGGGAACGCTGGTCGGTGCCTGGCCAGCCCTCCCAGGGCCACAGTGGCTCTCCCTCCCTTGGCCTCCTCCTTTGGCAAAAGGGGATGTTTTTCCTGCTATTCTCAATGCAGCGGAAATTGCCCCAAGCTGATTTGGGACAAGAGCGCCTTCAACTCAGCTTGGCCTGTCCAGGCAGGCCTTGGGAACCCTGGGAGGGTGCTGGTGGGTGTGATGGGTCCCTGCTTCTCCTCTGCAAGGGCCATCCAGAAGAGAGGAAGAGCCTGAAGGACAGTCCTGCTGTGTGCCCACCTTGGCTGGATGGACAGACAGACATCCAGCTAAACTTCTGCCTTCTGCAGAAAAGGGAGCTGGGCAGGGACTACAGGGTCAGGGGACATTTTTCTCCTCTCAGGAGCCACAGAAAAGTGGCTTTAAACCCTGGGATGCAACCACAATCTGTGACTTCCCAACAGCCTTTGAGGGCCGTGGTCTTAGGCAGCCAAAGGTAGAGCCAAGGGCCCACCTGTTCTGCCTCCTCCCTCACCAGGTGTCATCACTGGGAGTTACCACCTGTCAGGGGACATTTTTATCTTCTCAGGAGCCACAGAAAAGTGGCTCTAAACCTTGGGATGCAACCACAAGCTGTGACCTCCCTACAGCCTTTGAGGGAGGGGTTGTGGCCAAGGGTAGATCCAAGGGTAGAGCCAAGGGCCCACCTGTTCTGCCTCCTCCCTCACCAGGTGTTGTCACTGGGAGTTAAAACTGGGAGTTACCACCTGTCAGGGGACATTTTTGTCTTCTCAGGAGCCACAGAAAAGTGGCTCTAAACCTTGGGATGCAACCACAAGCTGTGACCTCCCTACAGCCTTTGAGGGAGGGGTTGTGGCCAAGGGTAGATCCAAGGGCAGAGCCAAGGGCCCACCTGTTCTGCCTCCTCCCTCACCAGGTGTCGTCGCTGGGAGTCACCACCTTCAGCCTGTGCGCGCTGGGCATCGACAGGTTCCACGCGGCCACCAGCCCCCAGGCCAGCACGCGGCCCATCGAGCAGTGCCAGTCCATCATTGCCAAGCTGGCCGTCATCTGGGTGGGCTCCATGACGCTCTCGGTGCCCGAGCTCCTGCTCTGGCAGCTGGCGCAGGACACGTCGCCCGTGTCCGGCGTGGTGACCGACTACTGCACCATGAAGCCCTCGCCCAAGCTGCCCGAGTCCATCTACTCCCTGGTGCTCACCTACCAGAACGCCCGCATGTGGTGGTACTTCGGCTGCTACTTCTGCCTGCCCGTGCTCTTCACCGTCAGCTGCCAGCTGGTGACGCGGCGCGTCCGCGGCGCCGACAAGAAGGGCGAGTGCCGGGCCGGCAAGCACGGCCAGTGCGAGGGCCACCTGAACTGCACCATCATCGCCCTGACCGTCGTCTACGGGCTCTGCGCCACCCCCGAGAACGTCTGCAACATCGTGGTGGCCTACATGTCCCCCGAGCTGTCCAAGCAGACCTTGGACCTGCTCAACCTCATCAACCAGTTCTTCCTGTTCTTCAAGTGCTCGGTGACGCCCGTCCTGCTGCTGTGTCTCTGCCGTCCCCTGGGCCAGGCCTTCATGGACTGCTGCTGCTGCTGCTGCGAGGGCTGCGGCCCCGACGCCGCCTCCGGCGAGGGCAGCGCCGACGGCAAGCTCAAAACCGAGATGTCCTCCTCCATCTTCTTCGACAAGCCCCGGGAGACTCCCCCGCCCCTGCTGGCCCTGGGCACCCCGTGCTAAGCGCCGCCGGGGAGCTGTAGCGATCACTTCACCACCTCCTCCCAAGACCAAACGTTGTTTTGCCGTTAGTGCTCGTGTCTGGACGCGGAACAAGCAGAAAGAGACAGCTCAGGGGGCTGCGCCGTGGGGCTTCGAAGCCAGCATTGGGGTGGATGGGGCTTGAAATCCCAGCCCCCGTGGCTACACTGGTGATGCTGTTGCCTCTGCCCAAAGGTCAGCGAGGACAGCAGCACCCTCCCGTGCCAGCTGCCTGGCTGGGCTCCACGGGGCTGCTGCTCTGGAGATGGTGTTGTGCCGGAAAGGTCTTACCTGAAACCACAGAGGCTGGCCATGATGGCTCCCAGAGGACACAGCAAACACAAAACTGCCCTCTCCCTGTCCCCTCCCCTCCTGCCAGCCCCTCCATGAGAGAAGGTCCAACTGGCTGTATCCCACGGGTTCAAGCCATGCCCCCATGAGCTCAATAAACCAGTAACCTAGAGCACGTTGTGCTTGCACTGCTGGGCTGAGCCCTGGGAGCCCCTTGGAATGGCTCTTCCCTAAAGCTGGGGGGCTCTGGGGTGGGCATGGGGGGGAAGGGAAGGGCAGGGAAGCAGCTGTGCCAGAGTGGGCAGAGGTGAGGGGAGATGGGGAAAGGCCCCCAGCCCCTTTGCTCCCTCCCTCTGGGGTGATGCTGAGCAGTGCTGTGAGAGGGTGCCCGGTGAAGTGTTGGGTTTGGGGTGATTTGAAGGACTTGAAGTGGTCTCAGTACAGCCCAGCCAGGCCAGCAGAGGGCTGAGGCACCCCCCAGCCTGCTGCTTCCTTGCCCTGCTGGGGGCAGATGTGGCACCACCACCCTCAGCACCCCTTGGGGAGCCTCGGGGTGAAAGCATCTCACCCAAACCGCCCCACGGGGCTCCTCATCCACGTGCCCAGCGCAGGCACAGAGTTGTCCCCGGAGCAAGGGTTCAAGGCACCAGGGTTTCCAAGCCCACATCCACCCCCTGCCCACGGCCCCTGCAGGGGCAGGGGGGTCAAGGAGCCGGCAGGACGGATCTGCCTGAGGGCAGCCTGGCCGCGGCAGCCCGTCCAGCGGAGCTGTTAGAGCTCCTTGTCCCGAGCGCTGGCAGGCGGCCCAGCCCCCGAGATGCCGGCGCTGGGGAGCCGGTTGCCAGGGGCGCTGAAAGCGAGGGGCTCACTGCGGGCTTTGTGCGCAACACCCACCGGGCTCCGCGCGCGCTTCGCTTTCGCACAGCCGTTTCCAGGGAAACAAAAGCCCCAGTTTTCTTTCGAGAGCACAAAACTGGGTGTTTTTTTTTTTTTTTCCCCTTTCATCCTCCTCCTCCTCCTCCTCCTCCTCCTCCCAACCCCGTGCTGGGCCCCGCGGTTTGGGAGCAGAGGGGTGTCATCTCTGGGCACGGGGATGCAGGGGGGTTCCGAGCCCGGGCTGCACCTTCAGGGGTGAGCCCGTGGGGCTTTGGGGGCTGCGGCTGCTGGGGGAGGGCGTCTCTCATGCGCCTGGTCCACATCGCTGCCTCCTGAGCCTGGGCCAAGGGCAAACAAAGCCCGGCTTGTGCAGCGGCCCCGCGGGGCTGCGGGCGTGGGGAGGGGCAGGGGTGGGCAGCAGTGTCACCCACGGCCCCGCAGCA
>VWYO01006936.1:45647-59690 GCA_013400275.1 Rhadina sibilatrix | reverse complement strand
CAGAGCCACCCCAGGCACCACAGAGCCACCCCAGGCACACAGAGCCACCTCAGACACCACAGAGCCACCCCAAGCACCCCAGAGCCACCCCAGGCACACAGTGCCACCACCCCGGCCACCCCAGGCACACAGTGCCACCCCAGACAGGCAGTGGTGCTGGTGGGGACAGGGCAGAGCAGGGAGGGGGTCACACTGTGTCACAGCCCCTGCACCCAGGGCACTGGCACACTTACATCTTCTCAATCAGCTCCTTCTCATCCAAGGCACCGGGCAGGTCCCGCTTGTTCCCCAGGACCAGCACCTAGAGGGCAGGACAGGGCACACCTGAAGCACCTGGCCACCAGACCAGGCAGGAACCTCCTTCTGCCACTCAGCAGAGCCTGCCTGTGACACCAGGATGTCCCAGAGAGAGAAACCCCCTTCAGCAGCACTCAGGAGGCAGAGCACTTCAATTAACTGCCTTAATGAGCCTGTACACAGCACCTCCTGTGCACTCCCTCCTCCCAATGCGGAGATGGCCCCACAGAACATCCTCTCTGAAGGCCACCAGCATCTGCTGTGCCTCCTAGGACATTGTCCCAGGAGCCTCTGCCTGTCTCTGAGCCAGGAGTGACATGAAATGGCTCAGGCTGACATTACCCAGCAAGGGCCAGCTGTGGGTGCTGGGCAGAGCCCACCCTGCAGCAGATCAGGTGTTTGTGCCACCACCAACCTCTCCTTCAAGGCTCCTGGCAGCCACAAAAGCATTCTCAGCTTGTGTAAGGAGAATAAGCACCCAGCAGGACTGGGGTGTCCCTCGGGAGCAGCCATGTGACTGTCACCTGATGGCACTGTCACCTGACAGGGCGGTGCCGGGGCTCTGCAGCAGCACAGGATGAGCATCCCCCCGTCCCCATTTCAATCAGAAATGTTCTTGTTCTTGTTCTTGTTCTCAGTAGAGAGCCTTCAGAGGCCTGCAGCTGCAGCCTGCTGTGTCAGGAGCTTCGTTCAGCTGGCAGCAGACATTTGGGATCTTCAGCTGAGATCTCCCAAAGGATGCTGATGTGGGGTGGTGGGTGCACAGCCCACCTGACACCTACAGTGTGCCTGTCCCACCTCCTGCAGGGGTCACAGCCCAGCAGCTCCTCTGGCAGGAGACAGGACCCTCCTGTCACACCAATCAGGTGTAAATCCTGTCACACCACAGACAGGTGTAAATCCTGTCACACCATAGATCAGGTGTAAATCCTGTCACACCACAGACAGGTGTAAATCCTGTCACACCACAGATCAGGTGTAAATCCATGTGAGGGGACAGGTTCACCCAGGGGGCCTGCTCTGTGCTCCCTGCTCTGAGGGTCCCTCTCTGTTGCCTGGCTCAGCTCTGACCTACAAAGTGTGTCAGCCTGTTTTGTCAGCCTTTCTGACGTTTGCATTTTTGCAATGGAGCTTCTCCCCGTTTTTTGTTTTGCATTCCTTTCTGGAGGAGGGGAGAATTGATGGGCTGTTGGGTTGATCAGTGTGGTTGGAGAGGACAATTTTCCTCCTCCAATCCATGGTATGGTCACTTGGGGAAGATCCCATCAATCTCATTTTCTGACTGGGTTTCAGTAACCCCTATGGTGTGCCCAGCTCAGTGTTGTCCTTTGGAACAGGCAGCCTGCTTGCCATGAGTGCCTTGCCATGCTCCCCCTGAGCCTGGGCTCCCTGGGGCTGCTTTTACTGCACTGTTTGCAATGGGGACACCCAGGGACACTCAGCTGGAATTCTCTAAATGTCCAGGTCTGTAAATGAACTGCCCCTTTTTTCTTTTTTTTTTTGCCTTGGACATCTCAGTGTGTGAGCGTCGTTCCTTGGTGTCGTATCGCGACAGAAGTGTCACTGTCCCAGCTCCCTGAGCAGTGCAGCAGGGAAGTGACACCTCCAAGGAAGGGGAGCCCCTCCCTGAATCTGCTCTGCAGGGCCTGGCAGTGCCCGGGGGGCTGTGGGCAGGGGCTGAGGCACCAGCTCACCGGGATGCCCTGGAGCTGTGGCTTGTCCAGCAGGTTGTGCAGCTCGTTCTTGGAGGCCTCGATCTTCTCCTGGTCAGCAGCATCCACCATGTACCTGCAAGGGAAGGGACAACCCTGAGCACAGGTGCCCGGGTCTCCAAGCCCTCGTGCTGAGGTCCGTGCCACCCCCCAAACCTCCTCTGGTGGCAGCTCAGTGCTCCCCACTGGGAACTGGGCCAGCTGGTGGAGGTGGTTGGTAACAGGATCCTTCCACCAGGGTGCCTCTGCCCAGGGATGGCTGTGGAGCTGAGAGCCCCTCGTGTCTCTGAGGGGAGTGGGGGACCACCCCATCCTTGTCTCTGCAGGTGACAACCTGCTGACAGCAGGGACAGCCTGGGTGGGGGAAGCCCAGGCAGAAGAAGCTGCAGGACACACGTTGTCTCCAACATGTGCACATGGCAGCTCCCATGTGAACAGCCAGGACAGAGGACAAGCAGAGAAGGCAAGAGAGGCTGAGGATGGAAAGGTGATGATGACCCAAGAAGGGGAAGAACCTCCTCATCCTTCCAAGATGGGGTAATCTTGGAAGAGGCCACGCGGACGTGAAGCTGGTGGCCACTGATGCTTCTCTGAGCAGAAGGGGAGATTTGGGAAAGGGTTTTGTTCTTACAGGCCAACTTTTATCCTGCAAAGGATGTCACTGAAGCCAAAACTTAGGTGAGGATACGATCAAAGCAGCCTTGATTTCAAAGATCAAGAAGCTGGGAGAGAAGGAGTGAGAAGAACCAGCTCTTCAGGCTTTGGGGAGTTATTTAAAAATAGGAAAAGAGCTACTAACTACTGAAGTGCTTAACACAGGAAAATGGGAATGCTGTGCCCAGAGGGAAAACACCCCCAGGGGCTGACCCAGCCCCTGTCATGTTGGGCAGGGGTGGGGAAAGCTGAGAGCAAAGGGAAAGGGACCTGACACAGCTTGATGGGACGAGGGCAGGCTGCAGTGTGACCTGCAGGCTGACAGAGCCTTTTGCTTCCTGACAACCACACGGGCCAAAATGATGACATTATAGAAGGAGGCAGCAAAAGGAGTGAAAAGACAAGAGATTTTGTCATTTCTAGCACAGCTCATTGTAATGAAGAGTGTAATAAAAACCCTCCTGCAGGTCCAAGCCCATGTCCCACCATGGTGATGGTCTGCAAGGGCAGGAGCAGACACCACTGCCCCAACATGCAGAACAAGCAGCACCACACTCCTCCTCACCTGCCAAGGCTTCGAGTTGGGAAGGGCAGCACAGAAAGCAGCCCTCTAAATCTCAGGGTATGGTCACTTGGGAAAGATCCCATCAATCTCATTTTCTGACTGGGTTTCAGTAACCCCTATGGTGTCCCCAGATCAGTGTTTGTCCTTTGGAACAGGCAGCCTGCTTGCCCTGAGTGCCTTTCCATGCTCCCCCTGAGCCTGGGCTCCCTGGGGCTGCTTTTACTGCACTGTTTGCAATGGGGACACCCAGGGACACTCACATTTGCTGACTCAGTAGTGGGTGAGACTCCTGCTCTCAGCACAAGGTTTATCTGGCAGCACACAAACATCCTGACCTGGAAAGCAGCCTCTGGGAAGGGCTGAGCCCCATGGCTGGGTTTACTCAGTCCCTGCGGTGAGCAGCCAGGAGAGGATGCATGGCAGCCTGGGAGGGGAACATCTGAGCTGTTTGCATGGACTGAGTGATGCTGGAAGGGAAGCAGCACTCACAGCTGGAGGGACCTGGCTGTCCTCTGCTCAAAGCCCATGTAGGCATCAGTCCCCAGGGGAAGTATCTGGATAAAAGGAGGCTCAGGGGGCACCTCCTCAGTCTCTCCAATTCCCTGACAAGGAGGGTGGAGCCAGGTGGGGGTCAGGCTCTCTCCTCCCAGCAAACAGGTGACAGGACCCGGCCTCAAGTTGGACCAGGGCAGGTTTAGGTTGAATATCAGGGAAAAGGGTGGTCAGGCCCTGGCACCGGCTGCTCAGGGCAGTGGTTAGAGTCACCACCCCTGAAGGTATTCAAAAACCATCTGGGGACACAGTCTGGTGGTGAATATGGTGCTGTTGGGTTCATGGTTGGACTTCACCATCTCAGGGGCCTTTTCCAACCTTCACGATCCCTGTGACTGTTCAGTGACTCCTGACACAGGTGTCCAGCACAGGCACAGCCCAGCAGCCCAGGGTGAGGGGGTGATGCCCCCGGCCCTGGCAGGGCTGAGCAGCAGCAGCAGGGCTGAGCAGCAGCAGCAGGGCTGAGCAGCAGCAGCAGGGCTGAGCAGCAGCAGCAGGGTGGCAGCAGCAGCAGCAGGGGGGCAGCAGCAGCAGCAGCAGCAGGGGGGCAGCAGGGCTGGCATACTCACACGATGGCACTGACTCCACGGCAGTATCGCTCCCACATGCTGCGGAACCGCGGCTGCCCGCCGATGTCCCAGAGCTGTGACAGGAGACAGGGCAGCGTTACNTGTGACAGGAGACAGGGCAGCGTTACCCCACGCTCCTCCTCCTCCTCCTCCTGCTCCCACCTGGGGCACTGCAGCCCTGCACCAAACCCACCCCCCAGCCTCTCCTCTTCAGCTCAAACCTCACCAGGAGGCTCCTGACTTGATAGAGAAGGGAGAAAGTGTGGGAGGCGCAGGGGCTTATCCCTAAGGTAGCTGTGCCTCAACCCTGCAAGGACAGAGGCAAACGGGGAAAGGTAACTGCCTTGGGTTATGGAACCAANGTCAGGTTGTAGCTCTGACTCTGTCAGGGTTCTCCAAAATTGTTGTTTGCTGGTTTGCTTGCTTGTTTTGGTTTGTTTTTTCTACTCGATTTGTATTGTTAATATTCCTAGTAAAGAACTGTTATTCCTATTCCCAAATCTTTGCCTGAAAGCCATTAATTGCAAAATTGTAATTTGGAGGAGGTGAGGGGTTTACATTCTCCATTCCAAGGGAAAATCCAGCTTTCCCTGTCTTTCCCTTACCAAGACAATAACCTTTTAGATCATGGTGAGGAAAACTTTCCTCCCATGGGCCTCTAGAGCCACATGTTAATATGTCTTAGGTTTTGTTGTTCTATTGGTTTGTTAAGTTTATGTCACCCTGTTCAGCCCCATTCACCATATATGCAATCCTCCCAGAATGTTCTCCCTTCTCTTGAACCCCACTGGGTTAAATTTGCTGCAGTTACAGGGTACACCTCTGTAACCCCATTAGTCCCCTTAGTTTATATTTACCCCTTTGCACCACTTTTCCCCATTCCTTTTGGACCCTGATCACCAGACCCCACCCCAGCTGTCTCATTTATAATGGGCCAGCTGTTCAAACCAGGTGGGGCACCTGGTTTGATAAGGTGTTTCTTATCTCTTTCACCACCCATCCTCCCTCCAGGGGATATCTCCTGCTAATGGCCCATTAAGGGTTTTCCTCTCCTAATGGGCCATGAAGGCTCAGCAGTGGCAGGACACATTCCATCATCCCACTGGGAGATGCTCCACCCAGTGGGGTGCCCTCAGCCCCCTGCTCACTCTCTGGATTTTATTCCAGAGGCTGCTGAGTCCCTGAACCTCCATCCTGCATCCCTGGAGCTCTCTGCTATTCCTGCCCGTGTTCCTGAATAAACAGCTTTGGGATCTCCAAAGGAGAAGCCCATCCCTTTGGCTTTGTCCTTGGCTGTATTGCAGCAGCGTAGCAGGGGCTCTCTAGGGCCTCTGCATCCCTCTCCTGTTACTACAAGAAACCTCAGGAAGGGGAGTTGGAGGATGCTGATCCCCCTGAGGTGTGCCTCTGCTGGCATGGAGGGACCCCCTGGCCTAAGCTGCTGCTCCTCCCTATGCCCATCACACCTCCTGGCACCTCCCTGAGGCATCTCCCACTTAAGAACGTTCAGCACACTCTCAGAAGTGTTCCTGCAGCAGCCACAGATCCACCAGCCAGCTTTTCAAGCCTGTCCAACAGCTATTTCCCAGTACAATCCCCAGACCCTCAAAAAATCCAGAAGAGGTAGAATCCTCCTCCTCCTCTTTGCTCCCAAGGCAGAGACCACCCCTGCAAGCCATTTCCCAGCACTACACCCTCAGCAAGGTGACCACATCCCTAAGTCCCCACCAGCAAGCCAGAGATACAAGGAAACCTCCAGCTTTAGAGCCCAAGGAGATTCCTACTGCACAAGTCTACATGTAGGATGTCCTACAGCCCTTCCCACCACCTCCTCTGGTGGGTACCTGCAGGACCCTAACAAGGCAAATCTTTCACTTCCAGATGGTGGAATGACAGTCCCTGGAAATGTTAATAGAACACACAGATGTGGCACTTGGGACACATGGTTTAGTGGTGAACATGGCACTCTTGGGGGAATGGTTAGACTCGATCTTAAAGGGACTTTCCACCCTTAATGCTGCTATGCTTCTATTCTGAGCTTCAGCTGGGATCCCTGGAATGTTTCCCCCTCCAGCAGAAGAGCCACCATCTTCCCTCACCTTCACCTTTCACCCAAGAGCCCCCACCAGCAGTAACAACTGCTTCTTACCTTGATGGTAACATTCCCTTTGGTGATCTTCCTCATGTTGAAGCCCACTGTCGGGATCATGTCTTCGTTGAACTGCCCTGACTGCAAAGAACAAAGTGGAACAGTGTTAGGAGGGAGAGGAAAGGGGCCAGCCTGCCCTGGCAGGGCAGCAAGGCTGACAGCCTGGGACAACCCCAAAGGCTCTGCCAGCCCTGCCCTGGGCACGGTGCAACCATCCTGCAGGTCCCAGGAGACAGGGTGCCACCAGGACTACAGGAATGCTGTTCTTTTCCAGCTGGGAGAAAGCCTGGTGGGGGGAGGGAAGCCATTGTTTCATTGTACTGGGCTTGGTGAGCATTTTGCATGTAAATCACCCTCTCTTTGTACACTTTTGTTATTAGTTGCTGCTCTTACTGTCTTCTTATCTCCTTGCTGTTTCTAGCAAATTGTTCTTATCTCAACCCGTGATCTTTGCCTTTTGTGCTTCCAGTTGGAGGGGGAAGGGGAAGCAAGAGGCAGGGAACACCCAACACCAGTGGGAGCACCGAACTGGGGAATACCATTCCTAAACCATGATGCTGTAGCTGCACAGGTGCCCAGGGTGGCCCAGTGCAGTCCCCAACCCTGCAGGGAGCTGCCAGCACCAGCCCTGGACACACTGTTGTCCTGTCAGGCTGGGGGCTTTGCCCATCCCAGCTCCTTCAAGGTGGGATTCCCAAGCGCTTTGTGGGAGGAGGCTGAGAGCTCCATCCTCTGCAGTGAGCTCTGCTGAGGCAGCCCTGCAAGGACCTCTGGGGTTTCAGGTTGGGCTTCCCACCCAGAGAGCCACCACCTCCTGCTCCAGCTCCTTTCCAGCTGCAGCTCCTGGGGGCACCAGCATGTCTGGTGCTTTGGATCATTTACAGCCCAGCTCAAACCAGACTGACTTCTCCTTTCGAGCGAGTGCTGTCTGCACTGCTCCCCAGTTCTGCTGCCTGCCTGTGCTGGGCCACTTGAGGGTCACAGAGGGTGCCCCTCCTGCCCCACAGGAGCTGCTCCCAGTGCAGCTCCAATGCCTGTTGAGTTCATGCATGGGATGCAGGAGATCCCTGCGGGGCTGCAGCATCCCAGCACCGCTGTGGAACGGGTCAGGCTTGTCAGAGCAGTGAGCAGGAACCATCCATCCCTCTGCTGACGTGCCCAGCACCACACCAAGGGGTCTGGCAAAGCCCACCCACCTTCCAGTCTGGTGCTCAAGGCTGCAGGACGGCTCCAGGAGCACAGAGGGACGTTAAGGGCAGTCCCAGTGATGTGGCATCTCTGGGGCAGGGGGCAGGAGCTGGCACAGCCCTTCACCCACTGCCTCCAGCAGCTTCCCTGGGACCCAAACCAGGCTTATGGCCTGTAAATGCATCCTGGGGGGAGGCCACGCTGCAGAATGCTGAGGAGCCAGTAGGGCAGAATGTCAGACAGCCAGGATAGTGCAGCCTTGGGGATTTCAGCCTGCAGGAACCACCAACCACGGCCAAACTCATCCTAGCAGGTTTCAGTACCTTAAAACCCCCGTTTCTTGAGGGCTTTTCTCTTAGTTAGCACAAACTTCAAAACAGGAAGTCAGTTTATGCTATTCTCTGATAAGCAGATTTTTGTGCCTGGCTGAGCCTGTGGTTCCTCCAGATGCACCACATCAGCAAGTCCCCAGGGTTCTCCTGGCCTCTTCCAAACACTCTGCAATACACACTGCTTCCCTTTTTCATATCCCTTTTGCATTCAGCAGCAAAACCTGGCAGCCAAGGGGTGTTGAGGCCATGCTGCACCCAGAAAGCACTGTGAGGAAGGGCATGGGGAGAGGAAGGGGAACATGCAGGGTTCCACAGGGGATGTCTCCTATGGATTGAGGCTCAACACACAACTGAGCTTCATGAAATGAAGAAATTCTCAGGCTTTGATCGGTGGGCACGGAGAGCAATTGCTGAAGAGCTCTTGGGAGCTGCAGGCACCTCCCTGAGGGATCCCAGACCACATCATGGGATCTGCTGGCTGTGCAAAAGCCACACAAGGTAAGGTTCCTGTGTGACAGAAGCTTCTTCTAGGAAGGGGTGTAAATGTAGGAGCCAGGAGTTACCTCTTCTTTCCTCCACGGGTGGGACAGAGCATGTCTGTGTGAGTGACCACAGCCTTGCTTCCTGCTCCAAACCCCTCTCCCACTGCAGCACCTGCCCCCAGACTGTCCCCAGCCAAGGGGCCAAAACAAAACCACTTGAGCTGTCCCAAACAGGCTGAGCTGGGAATGCAGCTCATTGTGGTCCAGGATGGCTCACACCTGCTCCCTGCTGCACCAGCACCCACAGGGGCATCTTGCATGTGGCTCCTCCTCCACCAGCTCTCTGCATCAGCTGCTCTCTGAAAGCATCTCTCAGTGGTGGAAACAGAGTTTCCTTTCCCCTCTCCAGCTACCCCGGAGGCTGGTGCCTTCAATGCATTTTCAACTCCCTGCAGGGTCCAGCCATCCACAGCTCCACTGCCAGGAAAGCAGTGAGCACCCAGATGGAGACAAGAGTCCGCTTCACTGGACTCATTCTTCCCCCAAATTTTGCTTACATAATGGCCACAGCATCTATGCTGACCCTGAAGATGATGCCAAGCTACACCAATTGTTTAAGAATGGGATTCCACTGGGAAGCACAAAAATCGTTGCAAGCGAGATGGATTCTGTGGTCAGGTCCTTACAGACTCCAGTTCCTTGCTGGTTGTGCCAGGGTCACCCACTGCTCTGCCCAAACCACTCTGCCTTGGTGCCCTGCCTGGAGGGCAAGAGACCTTTCTGCCCAGCCCCAACACTTTGCAGTGGGGTGACTGGGAGAGGTGGCCAGAATTCAGCTTTTGCCAGGGCAAGCAGTGCCCCCAGCTCACGCTGAGCCCCATCCTGACACGTGCATCACCTGCCACTTCAGCCATCACCCCTTGCTCAGACAGGGCCCAGGACCTTGGCTGGCTGGCACATGCAGAGAAGCCACCTCAGCCTCCACCCGCCCTGGTGAGCAGCATGCAGGGCTGAGGTGGCCAGGCCCTGCTCCTCACCCTGGCCAGGTGGCTGTCACCCTGTCCCAGCACAGGATGACACTGAGCTGATGTCATCTGCTCTAGATAGATCACTGCTCTGCAGCCCTGCTCCCCAGAGGGCAGAGATGGCAGTGCTGGAAGCCTGGCCCTGGGTCTATGCAGCTGTGTCTCTGTGGGACAGAGGTCAAAAGCACCTCGGGTTGGGTATCTCCCACCACTGCCTGGAGCATCCCCAAAACTGCCCAGCCTGGCACTCCTGCAGGCATCTCCTGCCATACCCTGTCCAAGCTCTAACGTGGAGGGAAACTTACATATAAAAGACAGAAAAAATAAAATGTTTGATGATGTGAGAGGTGAGGCTCTGGCACAGGTTACCCCAAGAAGCTGTGGCTGCCCCATCCCTGGAAACGTTCAAGGTCAGGCTGGATGGAGCTTGGAGCAAACCAGTCTGGTGGAAGGTGTCCCTCCATGTGCCTGCCAACGTTAGGGGTGTTGGACAAGGTGATCTTTAAAGGTCCCTCCAAACCCAAATCACTCTGTGATCCTATCTCAGGAATGCCACACTGTCCATTTTTCTTGGCTCATGTTGACAGAGCTTGCAGCAGCAAGACAATGATTCTCCTCCTCTTCCAGGAACACGGAGAAACCCCCAGAAAACCTGCCACCTTCTGCACTATGAAGCCAAGATACACCTGTGGAGGGCCCAGGTGCTGCACCTGGAGGCAGAATGACCATGAGGCAGCCTGAGAACCCATGGGCAGACCCCACTCAGGGGGCACACCTGGGGTTCCTGGGAGAGGTGGGTGTCAAGACAGACCGGGGCAAATGCATCAGAACAACATCTCCCTGCCACTTCCTCAGCACCTCTCTCCTCCACCTCCACAGCAAACCCTGGGGACCCTGCAGACCTGGAGCTGCACCTTCCCTCCCAGGCTCAGGTGCCAGAGCACATCCTGGGTCAGGATGGGTCAGCTGGCTGGTGGAGGGGTCAGTGTCTCTCTGAGGATGGGAGGGTCTCCCTGAGGCAGGTGCTGAGCTCTGCAGTCCTCTGGGCCACTACCAGGCCATGCCTGCACTGTCAGGGAGCTGGCTACCTGCCACCCCATCCACCACCCTACCTGGTGCCAAACACGAGGCTGAGGTGGGTCAGGATGGGTCAGGTTGGAAGGACCACAGTGGGTCATCCACTGATCCAGGCTCCCTGCTCAACCAGGAACATCCCAGAGCATATGGCACAGCATTATTCCCAGACAGTTCTGGAACATCTCCAGTGAGGGGGACCCCAGACCCTCTCTGGGCAGCCTGTTCAGTGCACAGTCACTGCACAGAAAGAAGTTTCTTCCTCATGTTCAGGTGGAACTCCCTGGGCATCAGTTTCTGTTCATTCCTCTTGCTCCATTCTGGGTCCCAGGGAGCAGAGCCTGGTGCATCCTCTGACCCCTCCCTGCAGACACTGACAGCCACTGATGAGGGCCCCCCTCAGCCATCTCTTTTCAGCTGTTTGGCTCAACAGCCTCAGCTCCCTCAGCCTGTCCTCATGAGAGAGATGCTCCAGCCCTGTCAGCACCTTCACAGCCTCCCCTGAACTCACTCCAGGAGCTCCAGGCCTCCTCATGCAGCACTGCCCTGAATCACTTTCCAGGCAGGGCTGAAGCACAGGATGGTGCCCCAGAGCTCCCACCACACACACCCAGCACCCCAGCACTTGTGGCTTCACTCTCCTGGAAGGCTCTAGCACAGGCAGGATGCGTGTGATGATAAAAAGCAGCAATGCTCTCTTGTTCCAACCTTGGCCTGCACTGACAGGTTTTGGGCCCCAGCACCTGCTGAGGAGCTCTCCAAGCCTTCAAGTCACCCATGTCACCACCAGACTGGAGGAAAGGCTAAAAGCTTCAGGTTAAATCAAGACCAGGTGTAGCTAGAGTTTTCACTTCTCCTTGCAGGAAGGACTTCCAGCCTCAGCTACCAACAGCTAGGAAAAGAAAAAATAATTCCTGGAAAATGGAAGTCCTCAGGGAGGTGACCCAGGGTCACCCTGACCACAGCTGCCCTCAGCAAAGCCCTTGCCTGGCTCAACCACAGCCTGGCTGCTGGAGGGAGCCACCCACCTTCCAGGGAACCAGAGCCCACTTCTCAGTCAGGTGCAGCTACAAATCCTGGCAGAAAAGGATGGTGCCAACACCCCCCTGGAGCAGCTCCAGTCCCAGAAAGGCTTCTTGCAATATCAACACCAAAATCCCATACTTCTTCAGTTCAGTTCTTCTCCCACAAAGCCCCAATCACAGATACTTCCCTTTCCAACAAGCCCATTGCATCACCCTAAAGCCAGGCGCCTCCAGACCTCCCCGGGCAGTTCCTGTGGAGTTGGCATTTCCTGTGTCATGCTTCTATTTCACTTTGCCCAACAAGTCCTTCTTTCTAGTATGTCTCCTCAAAAGCTGCTGCATCTGCCACAAAGCATGAACTCCCCAAATAACTTGAGAGGCTGAACTCAGCACCCTGAGCCCAACTGCTGTGTAAGGCTCTCAAACACCCCACAAGAGACCTGACAGACCAGCAGGCCATGGTGCCACCTTCAGCCACCTCAAGAGCTGCTACAATCCCTCCAAGTCCCTTCTCCCTACACCAGCAACCCTGGCTAAGCAGAGAGTGTCCCAGTGCATGGGTCTTGCCAGTGGGGTCTTGCCCAGAGTAGAAGTGCCAGGTACAAAGTGTTTACTCAGACCCCACAAAGCTCACACCAAGACCTGTCTGCTCCAGATGTGGCTGTGGGAGAGGAGGAGGCATGTGGGGGACAGGGAGCTGAGTAACACCAACCCTTGGGGTTTCCAGTAGCAGCAGGTCTGGGATAAAGCTCCATCACCCTTCACAGCTCAACTGGGTGATTAACACCGACACTGAATTACTTTGGCATCTTTAAGGCAGCCTGGGTGCTGTTAACAGGCAACAGCATCCAGTGGATCCAGAGCAGGAGCAGCCCACGTGTGGCACTGTCATGTCCCACCCTGGCATGGGATTGCAAAAATTGAGTATTAAACACACAAATGACAGGGAGAGGTCCCCTGAAAATAGGACTGGTGCTCAGGGTGACTGCCCCAGAGCCAAAATGCTCCCTGTCCCCAGACACTGGTGGTGGTTTATGGGGGGAGCCAGCAGGAGACTGGAGCACTGTGAAGTGACTTCCAGCAAACCAGCCTGAGAGCAGGAGTGCCATTGTCTCCAGGATGAAAAGCATTTTAGGGTGTCCTCTCTCTGCCCTTAGACACTTCAGGAAGGACATTTTTGTCCCTCAGCACCTCCCAAAGAGCATGGCTCCAGTGCAACGAAGCCTCCATATGAGCTGAAAATCCTCTCTGACAGCCCAGGAGCTTCCAGCACCCTGAGCAAACAGCAACAACTCGCTCTGCTTCGGATCCACGGCAGGCATGGACCTCAGAGCAACGTGCAGGGAGCAAAGGGGGAACCAGGGTGGATCTGCATCCACCTCCCTCTGTGAAACCCTCCGGGGCCAGCAGCCCAAACCCACCCCTTCAGGATCCTCCCGCCCTACATCTCGTTTTGAGAGGGCAAGAACAACCCAAAAAGCAAGAGGGGAGACTCCGCCGAGCATCCCTACGGGTGAAGCCACGCCCTGGGCTTCGGGATCCAGGACATGCAGCTCCTGATCCCACTGCTGGATGCAGGGGCCACCTGGACGAGGCAGCACAGCCGGGGGGAGGCCCGGGCTGGAGGGGCCCCGGGCGGGGGCCGCTGCCCGGTTGGGGTGCGGAGCGGGGCTGCTGCCAGAGCCGCCGGCACCCGCAGGACGCTGCTGCTGCTGCTGCTGCCCGAGAAGGGCGCCAGGCAAACACCTCCCACACCGGCCCCCAGGCGAGGAACCCCGGTGGCACCGAGCCCGCCAGGGTCGTCATGAGGCCCCAACCTGCGCGTCCCGGCGGCGGCAGGGACGATGACAAAGCGCCTGCTGCTACGGGCACGGCAGCGGGAGCTGCCCGGCTNGGCACCGGCACTGCCCAGCCAGGGCACCGGCACTGGCACCGGCACTGCCCACCCAGGGCACCGGCACTGCCCACCCAGGGCGCCGGCACTGCCCAGCCAGGGCACCGGCACTGCCCGTCCAGGGCACCGGCACTGCCCAGCCAGGGCACCGGCACTGCCCATCCAGGGCACCAGCACTGCCCGTCCAGGACATGGGCACTGCCCACCCAGGGCACTGGCACTGCCCGCTGACCACTGGCGGAGCTCCGGCCGGAGAGAGCAAGGGGGTGCTGGACCCTTCCCCGGGCCCTGCCCTGGCTGTGGCCCCGAGCACCCCACTGGGCTCTGGGGATGCGGGGAGCAAACGCTGCGGTCTGCCTGGGCTGGCCCGGGCCTGCACCCTCCACCTCACACTGCGCCCCACACTGCGCCCCACACTGCACCGCACACTGTGCCCCACTGTGCACCCCACACTGCACCGCACACTGTACCCCACTGTGCACCCCACTGGACCCCACACTGCACCCCACTGTGCACCCCACTGTA